>CM027575.2:17949802-18530877 GCA_015852605.2 Populus deltoides
CAGAGTGAAAAGAGTTAAAATTAGGGAATCAAATTTTGTGGTGCAGAGGTGTGGGGAAAGTTAGTGGGTCATTGAAATGGATATTTTTTCTTTCTATTATACGGTATCATGCACTGCAGTGATGGAGACAAAAGGGGTTTAACCATTAAGTAGTTTTGGAAGCTTAATCCGATAATGAAGAGTTGTTGGCACGGGCCATTTCAACGAATCACCAGGCCTCACAGAAGAAAGCTTTCAAGTCAACACTGGCTGATAGTGATGCCTGGTCCCAGATATGAAACCATCCAAAGAGGGGCTAAAGAGGTTGTGAGAAGCACCATATTTTCAAATTAATCACGTTTTTTGGGGTCCATGTAATATTTAAAATTATGTAGAACCATGATGGATTGATGTTAGGACTGTGAGGCTAATTATTCATATTAGTCTCCCTGCCTGAAGTTAGAATGCTCATTGGTTCTTCCCAGCGTCTGGAATCTGTTGAGGCATCCAAATACAAAACAGTCCGAGAGGGAAAATCATGCCATTAATCAAGTTATAGTTTTGGTGAAAAAGGACTCCTATGTCAACAGTATTTCCACTTACATACCTCCTCAACCTACTGATAGATAGAATGTAAAGCTTGATATAACCTGAAGAAGAAAAACTGTTTTCATCTGGCAATTCTCATTGATATGCAAACTATGCTCGAAAATTGATACAAGCAACAAGTGAGCAAGCAAAAACTAACAGCTGGTTGGGGGTCGAGAGGATAGAATGTACATCAGGTACAAGGAAGCAAATTCACTCATGATTTAACAATCAGAAGTTGTCATTTAGAAGGATGGATGGGGATGAAAAGGCACACCAAATAAATAAAAGGCAATATGCTTATCTGACCCTGCAAGCTGCAGGGCCACCTGGGGAGCAATTTGGATTAGGAGACCGACAACTAGAACCAGGTCCAACATTGTTGGTGAATCTATGACGCATCCGGTAATCAGGTACCCCTCCCATTGCAAATGCAACAGCACCACCGGTTAGGGCTGGGGTCAGTGATGATGAAACTTCACTGCATTGTAGAGGTTCCAAAGTTTCAACCACATCACTCATCAAGGGCCTTGCTTTTGGATTCTGGCTCAAACAGTAATAAGCCAGGCTGCAGGCTTTCTGGGCTGCCCTTACAGAGTACTGGTTCTCTAATCTGGGGTCAATTATTTGCAGCAACTTTCTCTTATCATTCAATTTTGGACGGGCCCAATCCACCAAGCTCTGCTCCTTGCTGGGTCTGGTTTTGTCAACTGACTTCCTTCCTGTCAATAGTTCCAGAAGAACAACTCCAAAACTGTACACATCGCTTCTTGCAGTCAGGTGGCCTGCATGCAATATAAACATTTTCAGAAAAGCAAGCACGAATACATACACATACCCAAAGGCAATTTGGTACCTCTGCAGTTATCATGAAATCAAGTTGATGCATGGCACAGCAATCATTGGTTCATCATACCATAAACCATAAAAGACTTTAAAATGTGAATCGTGTGAAAAGTGACTCCAAAATTCAAATGGCAGAGAAAAGAAGTGGTTGTCCATAAGCAAGTCATTTGTCAATATTAAGGATGCAACAGATGAGGAATTACTACAGCTTCAAAATTCCACACTTCATTGATTCCGAGAGATAATTGCAGTTGGCTATGTTGAGCCTTTTCCCCTTGAAATTCATATCATAAAGATAAAACAAGTTCATTCTAGCTTCTGTCAATCAAAAATAGTTTACTCTGGCCTGGCCATCAACCTGCCAGAACCCTCATTTATCCAGGCATTGAGCTGGCTGTGCCAGAAAGTCAAATCAGGTATAGGCAGAGTTATGAACACATACACATGCAGGATTTCCTTTCATATTATTTATTATTACAAGCTAACATTGAAAGTACATGAATCATTTTTTCGTCATTAATTAGGGACTTTGAATGCTCACAACTATTTTTGTATTGCCAGGCATATACTACTATCACCAAACTTCAGGCATTTTACATTGTCAGATGTTCAATATGCCACCCTTGTTTTTCATCTCAATTGTGTACTTTTCATATTCCTACACCTTTATTCAACTGAACTGAAAATCTACATCATAGCCTTTTGTATTCCAAGTGAGAAAATATCCATTTCCTACACCAGCATTGCCATCCAGTCCCTTAATTATCTAGTCATTACCAGGCAGCCCTTGGAACTGATTTTTCACCAAACATACAGAAACACATCCTAATCAATTCTGAGTTTAAGCTTTTTCTGGAAAGACGTATTTAGTCTCTTACAAAACCATACCATAGAATTAAAAGGGCAGAAAAATCAAGAATTTTGGAGATTGTAGAGGGTCTTACCAGTCATTACATATTCAGGGGCAGCATAACCATAGGTACCCATCACTCGAGTTGATACATGAGTCTCGTCGCCTTGCGGTCCAGCTTTTGCAAGCCCAAAATCAGAAAGCTTGGCAGTATAATCCTGTGAATACATAGGCAACTAGTATTAGCATTAGTAACAGGCAAGGACTGTCCCTGTATCAAGAAAGCATACAGGAAATATCTTAGATAATGACGTATGAGAAACCCCACTTACAGAGTCCAGTAATATATTAGAAGTTTTGAAGTCCCTATATATAACTGGTCTTTCTGCATTGTGAAGAAAAGCAAGCCCTTTAGCCGCTCCAAGTGCTATCATCATTCTTGTTGCCCAAGATAATGGAACTGTAGCTTCTAAATACCTCGGAAAAGTTCATAGCAAGGTTAAAAAAAACATTGAGGTTACAGATTCTAATGCTGAGCATGATTATATAAATGTTCTCACCAGAACTAACGAGAAAATCCAGTTGGGACCAACACTCAGCAATAAATCATCATCAAAATGCAAAATTACAGATTGTAGAAGATGATAGATCATCTATGTTTTTTCATCAATCACTGTATAGTAAAATGTTTTCACCCTTATGGTAGATGTTTTCCAAAGAGTCTAGTATCTTCTCCTAAAGAATTGAAAATCCCAACAAATATAATTTTTGAAACAATTTGCATCATATTCCCCAAACAAATTGAAACACATGAAAGTTTATAATACAGTGGATTTAGAACTCTTCGATGAGAGAACCTCCTGTAAAACAATAAATCGAGTTAACGACCCTAATTGGGAAGCTACAGATATAGTGGCATATTCTCAAAATAGTAGACTTATGCGTGATGCCATTTCAAATAACTATTGTCAGTCTATACATAGAACAAGCAACTCTTGTAATTTGGCAGGCAACCATAAAAACGATGTTCATCTTTGTTGAATTGGAACACATGAAAGTTGCAAGAACTAGGAGTGTATATTTCAAATAAAAGCAGCCCACGGTCTTGAATACAGGTGTTTATGACAGTAGGAAATTATCCTTCCAATTATTGCTATAAAACATCAAAAGAATGAAGAGCAGGAAAAGAATGCTTCTTTTGGCAGAAAGATGTAATCTTTGATCATTGCAGAAAAATCCAACCATACCATATTGTCACTTACAGCAGTAACAATTTCCTTTTCAATCAAAATGGAGCATTATGTACCATTAACAGCTGTAATTGGTAACAACAAATGCAATAATTGAAGAGGAACATAAGGCAAAAGAAGGCATACTTCGAAACAGATGATTCTCAAGGCTTCCTCGGAACATAAACTCATAAACAAGTAACCTGTGATCATCCTCGCAACAATAACCAATCAACTTCACCAAATTAGGATGCCTAAGCTGCCCCAGAAAGTTTACTTCGGTCTGGTAAGACAACAGAACAAGAAACAAGCACTATTCAATAAACGTGAAAGACATGAAAGCGAAAAGGATTAAGGAGGCTTAAGTGGAACAATGTCAAAGCAAATTAAGAAGAAACATACAAGCCATTCACGATGGCCTTGAAGACCCTCTTTATTGAGAACCTTGACAGCAACTGGAAGAGATTTGAGGCCAACCCTGACATTCTCATCAATGTAGCCTTTATAAACAGTTCCAAATCCACCTTCCCCAAGAATGTAATCAGAGCGAAAACTCTTGGTAATTGTCTCAAGCTCATACAAAGTGAAGGCTATAACATGAGTATAAAGAAGGGCATTCTTTCTTGAGTCCTCAAAGTTGCGTGGAGTTGAAGTAGGATCACTCAGATCTGAAACTGACCTACTATGCTTCTTGTCTGACTGACCGTTTTTAACTGATGCTGATGATGAAATTATGTGAAGCTGTTGTTGAACTGCATACCCATCAAATTCACACTCACATAATTAACAAAGATTATAATTTTCATTTTATAGAAGCATAAAGATTCAAACTTTAATTAAATTCAATGAAAAAATCTAAAAAATTCCAGGCTTTGCCACTGAAACCTTATATACGCAGTAAGCAAAATGGAGAAATAATAAAGAGTAAAATGGGGGAGGGAGAGGTAGATCTGGGGTGGAAACCGAGAAGGGAAATTAAACCTTGAGCAGTGGAGACAACGGCAGACTCTTCTCTAGTGCCGCAGTTGCCCATCTTGATTACTGCTGCTAGCACTATAAATGATATGACAGTGACTTTGAAGAGTTAGTAGCGGGGGTAGAGCAGAAGCTGAAGTAGCAGCAGGTGCTGGTGGAATGGCTGTCCTGATAAAGCAGCAGCCTACTTGTTTCATTCTTGGCTCTTTTTTTTTTTTCCAGCTTCCCCCTTGACACACTATTTTTTCTCTCTCACTGTTACCAGTGTTTTATTAGTTTATAAAAAATAAAAAAATAAAAAGGGAAACATTGAAATATTTAAGCAGCCCATGGTACTAATCTTTATTATTACATTACAATATTACATGCTGGAAAAGAGAAAGAGAAAAGGAGTAGCTAAAGAGGAGGCCAAAGCGTGCTTCGACTACGCTACAACTGGACCTGGTTTACCAAAATAAGGAGTAATAGTTGTTAGAGAAGGAAATTCCTATCCCAAAAGGAGGAAAAGGGGGTCTCTCTCTTTTGTATATTAGAAATGGAGATCGGACAGTGGGTGGACTGAGGGTCTGTGAATCTCCTCCACCCTTATTTGCTATTGCAAAGGTGTGTCGGACCAGTTAGTCAGTCAGTCACGAACTCTCCTGGATGCTTTTTATTCAACTATAATTTACACCTTGCTTTCTTAACTACTTTACTTGCTGCTGTGACGGTGTTTGGAAGGATATTTATTTAAAAATATATTAAAATAATATTTTTTATTTTTAAAAAATTATTTCTACCATATTAAAATGATTTGAAAAGATAAAAAATATTAATTTTAAATAAAAATATAAAAAATATATTTTTAAAATACAAAAACAAAAGGATATTAATCTCACGAACAGCTGACCTTATCTAAATTGCGTTTGGTCCATTTCAAAGCAAGCTTATCTTGTAACAAATCATTGTAACCACAACCATTTAGATCATACTATGATATGCTAACTTGCTTTTGCTAGGCTGCGGATAGAATTAAGAGTGAAGTTCTAAAGTAAAACATAACGAATGTGTATTGTTAACATATTTCTTAGCTTATGAAGAAAATTAGAGGGTATTTTAGATTTGGTAGTGATTGTTTTTTAAAAGGATTTTAGCTCTCAAAAATATAAAAATAATTTATTTTTTATTTTTTCAAAATTATTTTTGATATCAGTATTTTAAAGTTATTCAAAAATATATATATAAATTAATTTTAAATAAAAATAAATAATTTTTTAAAAAAATACAGATTCAACAATGTTTTTAAACACAATCTTAATTATGAATTGAAAAGTTGATACAACATATAATAAAATAAATAAAGAATTATATGCTTTTTTTTAATGGAAAAATTAATTTGACCAAAAGCATTTATTTATATAAAAAACTTAGCATGATTTGAAAAGCAATTTTCAATAAAAAAATCAAATTGAAAACAATATATCACTATTTTGTATGTTATCGAAGAAAAAAATGATCACTTTAAGAAAACCATTCAAAGATTTATAATAAAAATATAACAAAATATAAACGTTATTTTCATTAAGCATTCATGACCAAAAACTTTTTTAAAAAATGATCACTTTAAGAAAACCATTTAAAGATTCATAATAAAAATATAAAAAAATATAAACGTTATTTTCATTAAGCATTCATGACCAAAAACTTTTTTAAAAAATTGCACTGTAAGTTAATGTATAATAATCAACTAAATAATTGTTAGATTTATTGTTAAAAGTTTAAGATAATAAGGTAGTCATTTTGACACATATTCACTTATGTCAAGATATAAATATTAGTAGTCATTCCAGCTATTGACAAGTTTGAAATGCATCAAATTAAAGTAAAAATAATTTTTCTAAATAGTGATCTTGATGAGGAGGTTTACTTGGAATAACTCGAGGGTTTTGTTGTCAATAGACAAAAAAATAAAGTTTATAAGCTTGACAAATCATTATATGATTTGAAATAGACACTTAAACAATACTATGAAAAATTTAACAAGGTTACGTTGTCAAATGAGTTTAAAATTAATGAAGTTGATAAATGTATTTATATAAAAAACATTAATAAAAATTATGTCATTGTATATCTCTATATAGATAATATGCTAATTTTAGATAGCAATGATCACATAATCAAGTCTATTATGAAAATATTAAATAACAAATTTGACATAAAAACATGGGTGTTATAGATGTAATACTAAAAATAAACATTTATAAGACATCTGATAGATTGATATTGTCTCAATCTTATTATGTTGAGAAAATTCTCTATATTTTTTTAAAATTAACAATAACACTGTTAAAATACTAATTGATATAAGTGAATATTTGTCTAAGAATAAAGGTAAATGAATAAACCAATTGGAATATTGTTGAATAATTTGAATTCTAATATACGTTATAAATTACACAAAACTTGATATTACTTACTTAATCAGTAAATCGAGTAGATTTACAAGTACTCTAAATATAGACAACCGAAAAGCAATAAAAAAAATAATCAAATTTATGATACATCTTGAACTATAAGCTATATTATATTAGTTACTTAGCGATACTAGAAGGGTATATTGATACTAATTGGATATTTGATACTAATGATTTGAAATTCGCAAGTAGATATATCTTCACACTTGGTATAGCAGCTATGTCATAGAAATCCTTTAAACAAATGTGTAATACAAGATCCATGATGGAATCAAAGTTTATTACTCTTGATAAAGTTGAAGAGGAAGTTGGATGGATTCAGAATCTCGTAAAGGATATTCCATATTGGCTAAAACCAATGCAAGTTATTTATGTTCATTGTAATAATCAGACAATAATCGAAAGGGCATAAAATAGTATGTATAATGTCAAGTTTATACATATATGTCTTAGACATAATATAGTTCAACACTTGCTCTTAAATGAAATTATTTCATTAACTACATAAAGTAAAAGGAATTTTTTGTGAATGCATTAACCAAATATTTGTTGAGAGAGATTTGTATAATTCATTGAGGGAATCAACTTAAAGTCTTTAAAGATGAAAGAGTGTAACAATGGTAACCATATATAATTGATTGAAAATCCTAATATATAGTTTCAAATAGAAAACTAAGTCATATAACTTTCTTGGTAGCACTAAGAAATTATTATTTCCTACTTATTCCTATGATAAAATAAGTGTTGGTTATAGAGTTATAAAGGGTGAGTTGTGCTCTTAACAATTTTCATATCTTGGTACATCAAGTAGAATGTAGTAGAATATTTTCAATGAAAGATCGCTTATATGAGTGAGAATTATGGTCATTTCTTTAAGAATTTTAATAACGACTAAATTCTCTAAAACAGTCATGAATTCAAAAGTTGTTCAAGGTCAAAATAAAAACAACAATGAGTACCAAATGAAATCTTTATGTAGAGAACTATGTGAGTAATATTGTCTTAATTTACACAAAAGTATGAATAGTTCAAAGACATTTTGTTCACTATTTAGCCGAGTGAATCCAATAGTATTTCATTAAGAAATATTCAAAACCAAGAAGCTATATATCTTGATATAGTAATCTATCAAATTAATATTTCTTAACAAATCTACAAGTTGTTTTTAAACTGGTCAGACAATTTCCATTCATGTAAAGGATTGTTGAAAAATTTGTTAAAGCATGATTAATGGATATATTTGAGGCTAAATTAAAAGTGAGGTAATTTAATTTTTAGGTTAAAACTTTGTTGGAATTTAATCTCCAACATAAGTTCTTCAATATAAAATATTAACATGATTTAAACAAATTATGAGTGAATGAGATATTTATCTCAAAAAACCCTTAGTTGACATATTTTGATAAAACCCTAAACCTTTTAAAAAAACTCTATCACATATAGAAAAAAAACTTTCTTAGTGTTTGTAAAGTGAGAAGTTAAAAAGTTAAAATTGAGCTCGAAGGGAACCTAAACTTTTAGATGAGAGATGTTCTAAGAAAAGTGGATTTTGAGTTTAAACTCACACATTCATTCTTGTCAGTCTAATTTAGCTTGTGCTCGAGTTTCGAGCTAGGCTCAAGTTTGAGTTTATTATAAATAATGTTTTGGTCTATGAAAGATTTTTTTTTCTCTTAGAATATTGTTTTGTCTAGTTTAATCCAGAAGCATTTTCTGCAAATCTAAATAGTTTTTTCTAGCTAAAAAGAATTTTAAATTTATGATTACCATATTCAGGTTTAATTCTTGATTCATGGTAACTAAAAAAGAGGTGATAATGGTGTTAATTAATTTTGATTATTATCAAAATTAATTCTTTAATTTTTTAGCTTTCAAATTTTACAATAAAAAGGGGGTGAATAAAGAGTTTAATACAAGTTTTACACACACATACACACCTCATTTTTCATTTTTTTCCTTCTCTTTTATACTTTGGTTTTTCTCCCAAATATATAACTTAGGTTCACTTCATTGAAAGATAATTGAGTCTTTTTACTTTGATTCATAGATTTTATTTAAAAATGCATCTAAATTAAGATGGTGTAGTTGGAATCATGAGAAACATATTGAAAACATCATATTTGCACAAAGTGAGGAACAATAAAACTTCAAGAACAAATGATTAATCATTCACAACAATAAAAATTTCATTGTTTTAAAATGTTTCAATAAATAAGTACTCTTCTTTGTTTTAATTTAAAAATAGATATTTTTATTATTAATATGTATTTTAGGAGTTTGATTTGATATTAATTTGCAAGTTTGAATATATACTTAGCATACATGCTATAATTCTATTATTATATTTGTGTTGAAAGTATGCTTGCCATGAGTTTTTATTTTTCATGCTTATAGATTTGAACTTATAAGAACTTTATGTATTTTTTTTAATATCTTTTATGTGTCGAATGTTCTTGTTATAATAAACTAAAAATTATATATATTTTTTTAATATCTTTTATATGTTGAATGTTCTTGTTATAATAAACTAAAAATTATATATTTTTTAAATATCTTTTATGTGTTGAATATTTTTGTTATAATAAACTAAAAATCTTTACTTGCTAGTGTAATACAATTAATACTATGAAAACAATTTCTTATGTATCATTTTATTATATTAATATAGTAGCCATCAAACTCAATCTACAATCATAGTGACTTAAGTTCCAAGCTAATCAGATCGGGTTTAATCAAAACTCAATAAACTCAACTAAGCTATTCAATATCCAATTAAAATTTAACTAAATAAAAAATTTAAAATAAAAACAATGACTTTATATGTTAAGAGTTATGTTCAATTTAATTACATTTAATATATTTATCTTTTTATTAGATTTTAACAGTCAAAACTAGTCAAAACTAATCAGAATACATTATGTAATTTTACATGACTAATTTTAAATCTTATAATTTTAAAATATCTTTCATTAATAAATAGAGAATAAAAAACTATATTTGGAATACTAAATAGGGTTTGATAAACAAAAAAATAATTCTGAGTTTTTTTATAAATTATATGGGTAAGCTATTCCACACTTGGAAAGTTTTGGAAAAAAATCCTAACGTCTCCTTTTTTAAAATTAATGAAGGATATTTTGTATATATAAATATGAACTTATCCCTTGCAAGTCAAAAAAACAATTATTATTATTATTTAAAGAAAACCCTCCAAATAAAGACCAGATCCCGAAAGGTAGAAATGAAGAGTCAGCCCAGCCCAGCCCAGCCCAGCCCGGTTGGAGTTAAGTAAAATCCTTATCCATCCATTTATCCAATCCGATCTTTCCTGGAATTGAAAACCTTGAGAGAGAAGAGGGAGCAGTTCAAGCAGTGGTAGAACAGAAATGGCATTATCAGTGGCCATGGCAGTCGATGCTACTGCTAGTACTAGTAATAGATGGAGTATGGCTTCTCTCTGGTCCGCACTTCCTTCTTCTTCAAAGAGTGCCGCATCCACAATGCGATTTCCATCATCTCGTTGCCAATGCCCCCGGCAAAGCATCAGCCTCTCTCGCACTCGCCGCCAACAACAACAACGACCAGTCCTTACGCGCTCTTTCACTGTTCTTAACCCCCTCTCCTCCTCGTCTCTTGGTTTCTCCGGTAATTTCTGTACTGTTCCTTCCTTATTTACATATTTATTTATTTATTTATTCGTATCAGGTTTGATTATAATTTATTTTAGGGATTTATTTCTGCCTCAAAATATACTATCCATAATAATAATAATAATAATAATCTCGTTCATTTGGGCCCCAGACAGACTATCTAATTGCAACTATGCTTTACTTTCGTTTCCTTATTTTATTTATTATTTACTAGACTGGGATTTTTTTCCCCCCTTAAAGTTCTGCCATTTTTTAGGTTACTACTTACTAACTAAGCAAATTCCCCTTGCGTTTTACTTTCACTTACATGTTCTACGCATTTCTTGCAGACAACTCTACTTTCGGACATGCCTTCCCTTCTGTTGATAATGGCTCTCGCTTTTTTGCCATGAGGCATGGCAGGCGAGTTCCCAAGCTCAATCGGCCACCAGACCAGCGTCGGGCACTTCTTAGAGGCCTCACAACTCAGCTCCTTAAACACGGTCGTATCAAGACCACGAGGGCACGTGCCAGTGCCATGAGGAAGTATGTTGACAAGATGATCACTTTGGCCAAGGATGGGTCTCTCCATAAAAGGAGACAGGCCCTGGGCTTCATCTATGAAAAGCAGATTGTCCATGCCTTATTTGCGGAGGTACCAGACAGGTACGGGGAACGAAATGGTGGATATACCAGAATTATTAGAACTTTACCAAGGCGAGGGGATAATGCACCCATGGCATACATTGAACTTGTCTAGGTGTTTTCTTTTCTCAAAACTTGTGCTTTACTTTCTGCTGAATAATATGCCTGTATTGATATTTACAATTTTTGAGATAGAACTGTGTGCAGTGAAGATGTTGCATTCTGATTTTACTGTTTGCTTTATCTAGTACATGGTCTATAGGTATTGCTCCTTCTACTGAACCCTCCAACTCAGCCACTCAACCCCTGCATGGGATTTGCTAACGTTGTTTTCTCAACACCCTTCTCCGTTGAAATAGCATAGAGGGGACAAGCCCTCGCAAAGTGATTCCCATCACAAATAAAGCAGTATAAATTCAGCTCTGAACCCGGCCTTTTGCCTTTGCTTTTGATTGCCCATTGCCAGCTGAATGCTTAGGCTCCCCCACCAAATTTCTTCCTTTTAATCTCTTCCTTATCTTTCAATTTCGATGAAACTCCAGACACTCTAGCATTCCCCTCGGTGACCTTTATATTAAAACCCACTAGTTCATCGACAGCTACAATGGCAGAGGACAAGTCTTTCACTTTTTGTCGTCTCAACTCACCTTGTCCCGGCATAAAGCTGGACACCTTGTCTTCTTTTGACATTTTCTTGATGTCAAGAATTAGAGAACTGAACACCTTCACGTACTCCCGAATGGACTAATCCTGCTTTAATTTCTTCAGTTCCTCCCATGCCAACCAGGAAGTACAGGAAACGATCCCTTGTCTCAATCTTAAGACGTCAACGTTCAAATCCTCCTTTGTTCCTGTTCTCCACTGCAACTTTGCATTACCCGTAAGATACATTACAATGATGTAGATTTGCTCACTCATATTGATCTTGGCCATGCTGAAATATTGTTTCATGCACCAAAGGAAGTTTTCAAGTTCCTTATAACTTCTCACCCCACTGGAAGGTCTTGGTTGACATGGTAAATAGCGTGGATAGAAGTTAAGGTTTTCAAGCTTTTAAAGTTATAAACCTAAATTTAGAGAAAACTCTAGTGTTATATAAAACATGAACAATAGTTTGAATATTCTCAAATTAAACTAGATGTTATTTATATTAGTTCAAGATTTAAAACCTTTATAGGAATGGATTTTTAATTAAAACTTACATAATTAATAAAATCCATCGAACATTAGGATTTTAGGATTTTTAACTAGTAAAATTCTAATTAAAGTAAAAGTACTAATTTTAATATGAAAAAAGAATTCAAATGCAATAACGAAAATAAAATTAATTTTGTATGGTAATTTTCGAGCCTTATTTGCAGGCCTTCCTGTTCTGTAATTATTATGAAATTTTAACCTAATGGGTAATATGACCTTTAAAATTTTCTGTTAAAATTTTAGTTCAATCAAACGATTAAATTAAGAGTTATGCATGTTTTACTGAACTTTGTCTTGAACTCTTAAACATCTTGAAACCTACAAAATCTTAACAATTGAGAAAATAGTACAATAATCATTATTATGCCAAGAATAATGAAGAAATTTCACTATGTTAGTCTCCTCTACTTTTTAAAGACTTGTCATCGAGTTAATTGTCATAAATTGAAATCGATTACTCTAAATAAATAAATAAATACTTTGAATATAACATTGTCAATAATATATGCGTGAGATAACTTGTTCTAAATATTTTAAATTCAATTTGAGCAAAGATATATTCATATAGAATTTTTGAATCTAGGAAAAACTTCTTATGACTAAAAAAATCAACCTCGCATAAAACTGTTTTTTTTAGATGATGGCAACTTTAGCGACATGTTTGGTCATTCGTAACAACAATGTGTTGACTATAAGTTGATTTGATAATTTCAAAATATTGATCCAACATGAATAAGTTTGGTTTGGATGACACATCCACACTTAAGTCTTATTTTATGTCAATTGCAACCTTTTAAGCAATTTCGTACCTTAAGAGTCATTACATGATACTAATTTAAAAGCTTTTTTGATTTTTTCCTCACCATTAGTAGATGAAACATTAACAAATAGAGTAGTATTTGCAACAATATTGTATTTGTCACTGTTGTGATGTTGTCTATTTTAAAGAGACGACATCTCTTTCATAGTTTTTTCATTGCTATTTTAGAAGGTTGAACAAAAGATAAATAATAACAATCTAATTGCTTATGTACCTAATATAAAATCTCTTCATAAGCATCTTGTATAAACTTCAAAATTAAGGATTGTCTCAAATCTTGCCAAGATGGAATTAAAAGCATACCAATACGAGTTCTAAATTATAGAAATTCAAACCACCATTCTCTAGCACCATGAGAAAGTTTGAGTGCAATAAGTCATGCATTTTGATGATAAAGAACCTTGTTAAAATAAAAGTAAACTTCCAACTCTGTCAACCATTTAATAAATTTTTTCTTTGAAAATCTCTCATAATAGAATGGACATCAAATTCAGGAATACATTTAGGGTTAGACCTACTTTGAGGTAAGTCTCTAGGCAAGTTCCTCTCCTCTTTATGATCCTTGTTTGTGTATAATACTTTAACCATTGTTTTTAAAGGAACACCAAAATAATCTTTCATAACATCTCCAGAAGACTTGTCAAAAATTATTAGGTGTGCCATGTCCTTGTTTGCAAGATCTTCATCATATAGATTTCTTTCATCATCCTCATTAGGTTCGCATAGAACATCCTCATCATTAAAAAGTTCTTGCTCATGTTGATCGATTTTTATCTCTCGGATTGTGGTTGTTTGTCTTGATTTGATAAGGTCTCATGGCCTCCATCAAGTTCATCTTCACCAATACCTTTCGCAAAGACTAGTGGTTGTCTAGATGGAAATTTAGGAATGGATCTAAAGCAAGGTCAGCTTCGAGGCAAGTCTTTAAGCACATTTCTCTTCTCTTTGCTATTTTTATTTATACCTCACATGAGCCAAAATAGATCTTCGTCATTGGATGAATACTCATAGTCATACTGGCCATGAGGATTTGCACAAATTGGTTTAATGACAAGTTGGCCACGAGCATCATTCTCGGCATTCGCCTCTCTTCTTCCCATGTTCATGTTTGCACACAACCCTAGTGCCTCAAACCTAGTTGTAAGATCATCAAATCTGGCATTGATGTCATCAAACCCAGTTTGCATTCGCCCTTCTAGAGTTGTTATCGCTACTGAATAACAATTTTGTTGATCCCAAATAGCTTGCATCCCCTAATTATCGTCACAGAGATGGTTGTCACCAACTATTCCACAATTCTCTTCGTAATTTGCCATTGATTCGAATGTTAACCCACTCTAATACCATGCGAGAAGCGTATAACAAGGATAAAATTAGAGTTCTTAAGCTCTAAGGTTACAAACCTAAATGTAGAGAAATCTAGAGAATTCTCTGGTATTTTTATTAAATCTGAAAAATAGTTTTTTTTCTCCATATAATAAATTAAATATCTCTATTTATATTAGTCCTAAAATCTTTTATAGAAAATGATTCTTAATTAAAACTTTGCTAACTAACAGAATCCATCTGGCATTAGTATTCTTAAATAGTAAAGTAATAATTAAATTAAAAATTCTAAGCTTAGAAAAAAAATAATTAAATCCAAAATTAACTAGAAAAATAATTAAAACATGAAAACAATAACTTCATGCTTCATATCAGATGCTTTTGGGTTTCTTTGCGAACTTGTTTTCAAACTTTGCCTTGTATATCTGGTTCGTAAACTTCTGAGATAATTGTTCTATATCAGTTGGATAACTTTTAATAGAAATCATTTCCAAAAGTATTTTGGATTTGGAATTAATATGGCATTGTCAAGGCAGACTGCTCATGTTGTGCACTTTTTACCACTTGACCCCCTAACAAAATTGTTCTTTCAATGTTGTAGTAATCCATTAAAAATGAAACCCAACAACTAAAACCTTCTATTTGTATTGCATTTCAACCGTTCAAAAGAATAGATAAATTTGAAATTGCGAAGTGATGAATCATTTTGTACCATATCTATTAACAACAGTTTTTGCAGAATGGGAAAGCATTTGCAGGAATGTTATGGATTTTGAACTATAAATTAGTTTACACTTCTACTTGAAAAGCTTCATTGCATAACAAAACTGAACTGTTAAGCTTCATTGCTATCCTTTTCCAAACTGGAAACTCTTAGAACACTTTGCTAAGAGAGAGGAGGATAATTTATTTTTTTTTATCAAATTGAGGAGAGAATGGATCTAAGTATTTTGAAGCTTATCTCCGTAACATTCATAAGAAAAAATAAGTCTGACTGTGAATGCATTTTATAAAGAATGAGAGTTTTGTTTTTTGTTTTCTTTTTATTAGGTTTACATGCATATAAAAAAAAGTTAAAATAGAACTGATTTTCATTTCATTACCATGCAACTAGGCCTCCTTTTCAAGTCGAGTGCTGCTGGCAGCTGTTTAAGCAACTGCAGCTAGCATTCCTCTGTAAATTTATACCATCATACTTTCAAAGTATATGTTCTTTTTTCCCCCCCAAAGGGAGGACCTTATCATGCCAACTAATTTCCTCTGTCACTGCCCTCAGCTGGTGCAAATTTAAAACTTTTTAAATGATGCCCTTTCAAAATATGTCTATCATTATCATTCTACTCATCTATCCTGACATTCTTAGTTCTTCATTTGGCCATTGATTATTAGAATCATTTTCTCTGTTTGAAGTCTTTCCCCACCTGCACCATTTAAACATTTGTGGTCATTTGAATCATCAATTGTTTTAGGCTCTTCTGCGTTTGTGAATTTTTTCATAACTATGAGATTCTTAATTTGTCAGTGCCTTTGATCTTTTTTCCCTCTTCTGCACCACTCTCCTCCTTAGGCCGTGTAATTTTATACTCCATTTCTTGATCTCATACCAGCATGTGCATGCATCTTTTTGTAACCATCCCTTGTAATCTATCAGTTTTTTAATTTTATTTGATCTTTTATTAATTTGGTCCTTTTTTCCCTTATCATTTCACACCCTAATCTTCTCTTTTTTAAACTTGGCATGTAAAATAAAATAAGGAAAAGTGTTAAAAAAAGTTAAATGACCATAAATTTATTGAATTGAATCGAAAAGATATTTTTTTTGGAAATTTTTATATTTTTTAAAAAATTATGTTAGAAAATGAGGTTCAAAATAGATTATGACATTCCCTATCCTTTCTTCTACAGTTTTTAGTTGCAGAGTTAGTATATCCTTAAGGTATTATTAGCATATTTTAATGTAAGATTAGGCTCAATCATGTCTAGCACTAATCACATATTTATGGCTAATCTGCTACACTATATGTTAGTAATATGATAGATGCTTGTCATTGTTGTCCAAAGAATGGTCTTTTCTTATCCTAAAACTTATTTTTTTTTTGGTATGGTACATGATTTAGCTTTGTTTTTCTTCATTTATATGTTCAGATGTTACATATTTCTAAACTAGGTCTTGATTAGTTGACATTTCCACCATCTTCTTTCAAAATCGAGGAGATGTTGGAAATCACTAGCCAATTTATCTTTCACGTTATTAAGTTTGGATGACTTATGTTGTGGTTGATGCTTATATCATTCATTGTTAGTACACCTTTTAAGCCTAAAAATATTGGACTTTTGTTGCTTTATGTTTTCATATTTTCCCTTCACTTCAAGTCTTCTCTCTTAAGTGTAATTGTATGACAAGTGAGACACATGTATTATTTTATTATTTTTACTCTTTGACATTACTATGATCTTACTATTATCATTAACTAACTCCAACCTTTATCATGGTTGGTCGGACCTAATCTATTATATTTCTTTTTTAGCATAAAGTCCTTTTAATTTGGTTTAGTCATTATTATCGTTACCTTGAAAAGATGGGTTGTTATTACCTTGATCTTTCTTTTTTATCGAGAAGCGAAAGTGGCCAGCTTCTGATGCCTTTTAGATTTAATTCTTAAATATAACATAATTATAAGTATCATATCTTTATAAGTCATGCCACTTATAAAAAAAATTTTATTTGCTCAATAGTAAAGATTGTGTGATTGCTTAAGAATTTAGTTTGTCCTCCCTACATCAATTGGTCAAATATCTTCTTGGCTCTCTTGATGTTGAATAAGTATTTTTTTTTTATTTTCATAGGTCATTTTGGTCACTTTGTTTCTTCATCATTAGGCTTGTTACCATTTATTAGCTTTATTAATACAATGAACTCAAATGGTTTTTCCTAGTTTAATAAACAATATTAGTTGTTACTAAAATTCTTTAAACTCCTCGTTAGAGTCTGAATCAACCATTGAATGAGCTATCGAATCTCGTTTAAGTAGTCAACTAGGTACGTTCCTCATGTGGTTTTTTTCTATTCATTTGCTTTATATCTTTTCATATCAGATAACATCATCTGTAAGGTATACAAGTCTGAATACTTACTTAATATACTCTTGCTCTATAATGGTATCTTCACACTTGGTTTTCAAATTCTTAAAATGAAAGGCATAGCTTTTTATATACTCTCATGGGTCTTCGACTATCTTAACTAAGTCAACTAGTTTTACATTTGTTTCAATTATATATAAATGCTCTTGAAAATAAGCTTTTATTTCTTCCCAACTATTGATAAAGTTAGGTGGAAGTATAAAAAAACTAGTAAAATATAGTCTTGGTTAGTGACAAACCAAATAACCTTGGTTTTACAAAGGGGTTATTAGCACCATCGCTACACCTATAACCAAATTTAATGATGTGTTTCCTTTACTAACAGTCCTCATTAGAAACCTTTTAAAGTCAACTATCATAATTCCTTTAGGAATTGGATGCAAATTGTTAATTTATTCAAGATATGGATGATTATATGCAGGCTTGGTTGTACATCTAACATTTAGCCCTATTTTTCATAAGTATTGGGCTAACTCAATCCCATAAATTCTCCCATTTACTTGTTAGTTGACAACAAGTCCCTAACATATAGAAAAAAATGAGATTGTCTTGTTAAAAGGTAGCCAATGGAGCACCAAGCTACCCAAGATGGTTAGGCCATATAATTAACATGGGTAGGTGGTATCTCATGAATGATCTTGTCTAATTTGACTAAACTTATTGTGGTGCTTTTTATGTGGGTATATGATACAAAGGATATGACCAGGTACTTCCAAACATCCCTATTAGAGTATTTGATATCAAAGTATTTCTAAAAAATTGACCAAAAGCAGTGCCCGATTGACTTTGCTTGAGCTCATTCTTGATTTGATTGAGTTGACCTATTATCGCTTATATGATTTTATTGACTATCATAATATTATTAAGGTAAGTTGTGTTAGGTATATTTTTCATTTCCAAGTTGATAACATTTAAATAAGTATTAGATACATTTAAATTCTGAGAAAATAATGTACCTTTAGAAGAGTTACCTCTAATTAACCTCGAGTTTGTCCAAACTGGTTATGACCATCTCTGATCATGCCATTATGCCTAAAAAGGCAATAACCATAAGGTTATGTTAAAGCCATTAAAACACCAATGTATCCACTAGTAGTTGGTAGACACAATGACGTTAAAAAAGATGAAAGTGTTATGGGCTATTAAGGACATTATCATTTTTTTTTCCAATCTTAGTTCTTTATTGATATTGATGTAAAGAATTAGATGATAAATAATCATCTTGTGACATATATGAAATGGCCTCTATCAGTTATGAGGACGGACAAGTCATTAATCATTATAGCCATGTTTTTACTAGTTTGGTCTTTAGGATGATTACTAATATGTTGTTTTTTTAACAAATTAAATGCCTTAGACTTTCTAATTTGTTGATCAATGTATTATTAGATTAATATGTTACCTATTATTTCATTCATTCTTTCCAAATAAAAAAATATATTTATTAATTTAATCTCAAATAATTAAAGACATGCAACAACCTGACAAATCAATGTGTGAAATTCTTAACTTAGTTTAACATGTTAAAAGGTGAAGGGGCGTAATGCCAAGAAATCTACAATCTAAATAAAAGTACAAAAAAAAGCAATAAAGATTAAAAATAAAGCTATAAAGGAAAAAAAATATAAATTGCAATAAATAAAAGAAAACGATAAATTGCATAAACTTGTAAAGAAATTGTATATATAGGGTAATCCTTGTTTTTAGCGGCTAAAAAACCTATTTATAATGTTATGAAAATCGAGTTTCACATAAAATATAAATTTTAGTCATGTACAAGGTTTATTACATATAAGGATTTTACAATTAAAATCATAATATAATTAATATTTTTCATTTGTGCACCTTCTCCTAACAGTTGTATATGTTAGAAGTCTAATTATACTACAACATTTAGTAGCATTAATTGCTAGTTTTCTATTCTAAATAGGATTCAACCGTTAATCAATAACTTAAATTCTTATTTTCTTAATCGATAATTGATCTCAATCATCTTCATTAATTTGCTAAAATACACATAAAAAACAATTATTGTTTTGAATTAATCAATACATGACTGTTTATTTGTAATATAAGCACCTCCATGTCAATCTTTCTCTCTCAGAGCTAATGGTTTTACATTCACTCCAAGTAAAAAGTATCTTTCCATCTTTCTTAGAATTTTTCTCGAGTGTATAAAGCGCAGATTTCTCTTTGTTTTGTTGCGGCTGAGATTGCATCGTTGCATGTCCTCACAACTTTGGAATAAGATGGCAATTAAAAAGAATATCAGCTTCCTGTGGGTCTGTGGTAAACTGCAGAAAAGGTGAAGGTACTATAGTTGAGGTCGATGTAATTTTATGCTTTATGCGCTGCCATTCGTGAATGAATTGTATGTAGAAGGAATCATTTTACAGGTGTCACAGCTAACGTGGTTCGATACTTTGGCTTTTCTATTTGGAGAGGAAATTAAGCATGTGGACAGAAAGGCATGGATGCACAGTTCATGGCAGATTGGTGATCTTTTGATTCTGTGTTCGACAGCGAGAATGAAATGAATCTGAATATTGTCGAGAACTCTCGAAATTCTAAAAAAACTTAGCTAAATCCAATAATTAGATCAAAAATTATAATTATTTTTGTTAGATAGCATATTTAACACGTACCTCAATATTTTTTATTAAGCTTTTATTTGTTTAAAAAGCCTATTTAACACGTCATATTAATATAAATTACGGGTCTTTCCAATCTCTGGAAAAAGTTTAGCCTGGTTGAATAATGGGATCAAATTTTTTGATTGTTTTTGTTTTTTACAAAGCTTCCATTTGTTTATCTAGCTAGTTTATAGTGAACATTTTCGTGAATGCATTGTGCCACGATGCTCCTATAATTAATTAGAAAGAAGGTGGTTCTATTATCAGAAGTTGGTGAACGTCCATGAGAAGATGCGCATCACTATCTATCCATTTATTTAGGGTAGCATGAAATTAGAAAAGTAGGAGAGACATGAGGTGATTGGAGAATTAGGAATAGAGGATGCTTTCATTGATTAAGACAAAGTAGAGAAGCACAGGGAATTTTAGGAAGATGAGATTAAAAAAAAAAGGAAAAGAAGAAGAAGAAGGTGTTTTCTTGTTTGATAATGAAATGGTAGCGAATAGGAATCGAATCATCTCTCTGTCTTTTTACGTAGTGGTGGCTATGGGGAGGGGATATTTCTATATTATTATGAGGAGGAGTGCAATGGCGGAATGGTTCTCCCTCCACTAAAAACTGAGTACCACCACTACAAGTCGTTGTAGCTAGCTAGTGGCACATCGCTATCAAAGCATAACCCTTAAGCGTGTCTTCTCTCCTCTTTCCTCCATTTCAACGCCTCCCTTCATCGCACTAAAGACCCCTTTTTCTTCTTCTTTTTATGGCCATAAAAAGTTAGAAACTCCTCCTGTTCATCGCCCATGTAGCGTCGACTACAAAGAAAGCAAGACTGTGAAGTATGAACTGATATCTTGAGCAGGCATCTCAAGCATGCTCTAGTCAAAACCCTAATAATCACATGCATTGCATTGTCATGAATAGCCAAGATGCGCCTGGCCCTACTTCGCCAAAACCGAGAGGCTACCGTCCAAGACAATTGAGAGTAATGTTTTTATACATATATGTGGGTGTGTGTGTGTGTGTGTGTGTGTGTAGTATACAGAATATGCACCATGTCTGCAGGTACTATTTTGTCGCGCGTCCTCGTCCACAAGCTTGTGAATTGGAATCAGAAGGAGATGGATCCTCTTTCATGTGACCTTTGACAGAGCCTGTTATCGATTTTTAATGGCGCCATGGGATATCAGAAGCCTCGTGTCCTTTCGATGCTGGATCCTGATATATAATATATCAAAAGGCGATGAGGACTGAGGATAAGGACCTTAGAGTTTAAAATAGAATTCGCAAGGCCATCCTCTTTCTCCCCTCTGCCAGCCAATGCGTGTCTAGATTGCACAGCTCCAACTAAAATCGAGAGACAAATCTCGACAATATGTCGTTGTAAGCTTGAATTAATCAGAAGCTATCCATATAATTAAAGAGTTTTAGTGTATTATCTACATCTACAATGTCGATCCTAAATTAATAATAATAAGCTGAGGAAAGTATCTAAATAAAGAAATCAAATAAAAACAAAAGGGTCAGAGGTATTCCCCATTGAAAAATGGCTCCAGGGCGACCTGATGGAGTAGCATAAACCGCCCCCAGCCAATGGGATTGTTATGATTGTGACGTAAACTCTAATTAACGATTAGATTAGCTTGGACTATTGATAATTCCCATACGTTGTCGTCGAGGATTTTTTTTTTCAAATTAATCCTTATTTATTAATTATACAATAAGGATAGAAAACAGCCAATGGTCATGGAAGAGAAATGTGTTTTTTTTTTTTGTTAAAAATTGTTTTTTCAATTCTTGACAACAAAACCATTTATTTATTAGCAGTTATAGAATAAAAAGCAATAACAACCATCCAGAAAAAATATTATGAAAAACCATAATGATATTAATTAAAAAGAGAAAAAATACTTTTAAACAAAAATAATTTTCTTATCCATGTGTTTTTTTTTCATTTTGATGAATATATTTTTTTTATGGGAAGCTTTATTTTTTTGAGCAAAAATTTATTACACTCATCAAAGAAAATTTCAATTAAAAAAATTAAATTATCACGAATCAATTATTTTTACACATCTATATCAGAAAATATAATAAGCAAATTATTTTACAAATTCTATATATTAGGCTAATACATGATTATTTATAAAGTAAATGATAATATTATCATAAAAAACCCTAATCTTCTTAAAAACAATGATGTAATTGAACAATCACTTAAATATTATCTTACTAAATTGATTTAAAAAGATTTTTTTGTCAAAAAATAAAATAAATAAATAAATAAAAATAAAGAAACATCTAAAAAAAAGCTAGGTGCGTTGGACCCAAATAAATATTAATTCCATACCTGGGAGGCCAGACCCATATATTTATTTTTTTCTTTTCAACTATGGAACAACATCATTCACCTTTAATTTTTATATATATAGCAAATGATGTGTCGTTTGTTAAGGGGCATATGATATATCATCTTCTATTTGATTTTTTAACCACCTTTGATAGCTAAAAGGTCGAGATCCAAGTTTTTAGACCTTAAAATTTTGATTTTCAACATGTTTTCATTTAAGAAATACACCAAAAACATCATATAAATTTTAATAATTCTATTTCAAATACCAAAAAAAGCCTATAATCACTCTAAAATTCTAAGATCCAATCGAATAAAAAACAACTTTAGGGTCTCAGTTTATTTTTTATGACTTGTTCAAAGAAAAATCACCTTCATTAAACCTTGTTTTCAAATATAAATCCATTAACAATAAGATTGGTCTTTTGGTGACTAGAATGTGGTCGACAAAGTATTTTATCTCCTTTTCTTTTTTAAGGCGGCTATCTCTTTCTCTCTCTTCTCAAAATTTAAGGATCAAAACTTAAATTAAATAAAATTTGAGACTGAAGTGTGAAACCCTCAAAACATGAGAACTAAAAGTTAAAAAATATAAAGACTCTGAAGATCAAACTATAACTTTTTTTTCTCCATGTGAACAGTGAAAAGGTCTTTTTTTCATGTGTTAAATTTGATTCTTATTGTTTTAATTTTTTAAATTAAGAAAATTAATTTTAATTTGCAACATCGATGATCAATTTAATTTCAAGATAGTTTTTTATTTTATAAATACAACATAGCACGTCTAATGAAATAAATAGAGATTTGAAACTTTATGAATATAACGTGGAAGAATGAAACAAAAAAAAAAATTGAGTGGCCATATTTAAATAGTTTTTCAATAACAAAAAAGAAAAAAAAAAGGAAAAAGAGGCTGACCCGGTTCCATTGTAACAATTCATTGTACAATTGAGTTAGGTGTCGTGTAAAAATCAAAATAAATTACCATTATTTTTTAGTATTTTAATAATAATTATTATTATTATTATTTGACTTGGTACAAGTAGAACACCCAAAAGAAATATCTTTGGGAAGAGTACGGGTGTCACTCGTAGCACCGCTAATTAGTCCTCAGCCACAAGTTTACCATATTGATTTTGTTTGTATATTATATATAGGCATGTATGTATGTATGTATGTATAGTATAGTATAGTATAGTATAGTATAGTATTTGTTTGTGTACTTGCTTGCTTGGTATTTCATGAGTGATGATTATTATTTAATTGGCTTAGAAGAAAAGATAGCGTGGGGCTGCAATTGTTAAAGAAGGAATTCTTATCATTGGTGTTGACCTACAATTAATTAATTAATTAATTAATTAATGATTATCAAGCCCATTACTTGCCACCAACCCCATCTGTCTTCTACTTTTTAATTATTTTTTTAAAGTGGTAAATAACTTCGTAATCTTTCGCTAATAACGATCCGATAAATGAGAGTTGTAATTTTGTGCATTTAGGGTATTAGCTAAAACCCAAAGATGTTTTTCTAGCAATATTTAGCTAGGAGCTCAGAGATTTAGATTCCATTTGTTTTTATGTTTTAAAATTGTTTTTTTAAAAAAATATAAAAGTTATTTATTTATTTTTTATTTTAAATTAATATTTTTAAATTATTTTGATACATTAATTAAAAATATTTTTAAAATAATCAGAATCACATCCCCAAATACATCCCAAATCTATAAACTGCAAAACTTAACCTCATATAAAAACTGATTTATAATAGTAAAAACTTAGTTGATAAGCACAAACTAATCAACACCCTACATTAAAAAAATAATAATAATAATAATAGGTGGGGGGGGGTGCTTTTCGTCCTCATATACGTACGTCATGCAATTGAGGGGTGAAGGGTGGGGTGGGGAGGCGCACTCTTGGACTTTCTTTTCACAATCGGGCGCCTTTAGGTGGTGATGATCTTATTCTTTGTCAAGGCATCCTTTATAATATTTTTCGATTTGTTTGGACACCTCGGAACCATTAATTAGCCGTAGGAATATTAACCTTTCAAGCCTCGCCCCTTGGCTCCGTCTTGATCTTGTTAATAACTACTACTACTACTACTATATATATAAGGGTGAGTGTTGAATATCAACTTGCCATAAACAACTCAAAGAAGAGAAACACGCCCCTCTTCCTCACTCTCCTTTTCCTCTCCTCTCCTCTCCAGGACAGGGTAAGGTTGTGAGGCTGGAATCGATTACTCCCCGCTTAAGTACAGCGATGACAAAGGTGTACCCTAACGTTGCTCCCGCCGCCGCCGCCAATGAGAAGCAGCGCCAGCTGCTCAAGCTCAAGTCCTCTAATAATGCCTTAGACGCCGATCACGCGGTTGTTTTAACCGTGTGGAAGAAGTCTTTGTTGTTCAACTGCAATGGCTATACAGTCTTTGATAGCAAGGGCAACCTTTTGTTTAGGGTTGATAACTATATGGCCACTTCCGGTAGTAATGGTGAGATCGTCCTTATGGATGCTGCTGGCAAGCCTCTCCTCACCATGCGACGCAAGGTATATTATATATATATATATTCATGTACCAGCTTGAATAATATTAATGGGTCGGTTACTTAGGCAGTTATATTAATTAATGGCCTTACTCATTTTTATCTGATGTAATTAATAACAGAGGTTGAGCTTAGGAGATAGTTGGCTGGTGTATGATGGAGAAACAGCCATCAACCCCGAGTTTTCTGTGAAGAAGCATGCTAGCATCCTCAACAAAAAGTGTTTAGCTCATGTTAGCCAAGCCGCAGGTAGTAACAAGAACGTTATGTATGAGATAGAGGGATCGTATGCACAAAGATGCTGTGCGGTGTATGATGAGAAGAAGAGAAGGGTGGCTGAGATCAAGCAGAAAGAGAGAGTGGGTGGGGTGGCTTTTGGTGTAGACGTATTCCGCCTCCTTGTTGGCCCAGAAATTGACAGCTCTATGGCCATGGCTATTGTCATCCTCCTCGACCAGATGTTTGGTTCAACCAGACGATTTTCTACCTAATTATAACCAGCTAGCTATGACACTTGCCTCCTACGTATAAAGGGAATTAAAGGGTATATATAAACCGTACAGTGCATAATTAATTAGCAATTAAGGAATGGATCGTCCCATTCTGATTTTGAATTTTGATCTGCTGCTTGAACACTATGGGAACTGGAAAGTGAATATTGCAACACCACCTCCTCCCTGGCGGCCTTTTCCGTCATCGATTATAGCCCTTCTTGCATCCAAATCTCCACCTTTTATTTTCTTCTTCTATTTTCTTTTTACCGGTATGTCGAGCTTGGTTTTTTCCTTTTAAATAAAAAGCCAAAGCTTCATGTGGGGATGTATGTATCTATTTCAATAGAAAAACAAACTACAATAGTTTGCTGTCTCACCTTTTTTTTCCTGTCTTGTTGGGCTAAGGATGGAGGTTAAGTGGGGGTGTTGATGATCATCTGCTGTGGTTTATTTTTCTAATTTCCCTTGTAATTTTAGTAAAATTATATATATAGAACAATCAAATAAAAATTAGTAGTTACATTTTGAGAATCTCGGTATATTATATTTATGTTGCTGTTTTAATGCTTGATATTTGAGCAAACTCTAACTTTGATCGTTGTAATTAAAAGTCTATACTAGTGAAGAGTTGAGTGAAATTAGGGGTCTCATGTGAGCTTAGCCCCTCAGCTATAAGGGTATGGGTTTAGGCCATCAACTTGCGGGTTCGAAGGTCTACTGGGCGCCTGACATGGTCTGGTATAGGGTGCGGGTTTGTCTTTCAACCTGCAGTTTAGCATATTGTCTTCTCAGTGTGATTAAGAAGATATACTCGATTTTTATAGTTTTTTGAGTTTAGATCTTGAAATCGGAAGAATTTATTAAAAAAAAATTCAATTGCATCAAAATAATATAGAGAACATCTGCTTAAGATCATGTAATTAGGATTTTTAATTTTAGTAGACACATAAACTCCTTGTTATCGAATAAAAAAATAATCTACCGAATTATCATTTAATGAACAAATACCATAGGAGGGTAAATCATCCAATGCCTGACTAGAATCTAGTTCCATACTAGCTAGCTTTATTGTCCGCGCTCCGCTATACTGTGCAGTGTTTAACACTGGTTTCTGCAATCTGACATTTTTTTATAAAAAAAAAAAAAAAGGTGTAAGCCTGTAATGTTCAATAAGGGAGTGATAGTTTTAGTTGGCACAGAGCCTTTCAATATACTAAATTCGAGAATCGTTGAGTTACAACATTAGCTTAGTATAGTAGCATTAAGAAACATGTTTGAAACAGAGAACTAAGCAAGACAAAAAGGCTCCATGGATTCTAACCAAACTAATGTTATCCTAGTATTTACTCGGGTTTTTTAGCATATGCTGTCCACCAACATTGAAAGAGTTGTGGCAGCCTACATGGTTAGCGGCAAAATGGAATCCTGGTGGACATCGTAGTTGCCAAATGGCTTCACTACTTCTGCAAAAGATAGTTGGAGTTGGTTCTAAACACCAATGACAGAGGAAATACAAGGAAACAATATCTGAATATTGAAGAACTTGAAATGTGGGCTGAACAGAAAGAAAAGAATGCAGTCACGACTAAATTTTTTGAATCTGTTGCAAAATATGTCTGAAATGCAAGTGCATGGCTTGAAAAAAAACCAGAAAACCATTTGGGAGATAGCTTATGATAGTCATCTAGTTATTTGGGTTTTTTTCGCATAGGACCATCAGTCATGGAGCTGAGTTATTGTATGAACCATCTATTGTGATGCTCTAGACAGAGTCAATATGCATGAAAGCAAAAAAAAAAAAAAAAACATAGAACGGATGCCATATTTAAACATCAATCAAACAATGTGCAGGACCAATATGAAAAAATAAGGAGAAAAAATATGAACTCAAGAGTACGCTCATTGTGATAGTCACAAAGGTGTCAATTGTAGCCTTTAGAGCAATCAAGGGTTCCTGGCTTTTTCAAAGAGCTTAAATAGTTAGTGCCAAAAAATCAAACACAAAGAGTGCTAACCCAAGGAGGCGGCAGCTGAAATAACTCATTCTAAAATCGACAGTAAAAAACTACATAGATGAAAGTTCACAAAGTCGTTGAAGGTATTTTACATCTTGGAGTTTCCACCATTTTAAAGGACTGTTGTTGTAATATTGTATGTGTAAAAGACAAATTTTTCTGGTTCCTTAAATTTTTTTTGGCATTGCTACATGGAACCATTACGTTTACAGTAAATACATATGAATCTTAAATGTTGAAACTGAGCTTCCATAATCTCAATTAAACATCACAAACCTTTGTGTTCATGCAAAGATGCCTCATAGACAATCCTAGTCTAACGCATAAGAACTAACAACAAGGTTTTTTTTAAGAGAGAGAGAGAGAGAGAGAGAGATGTGAGCAGTACTAGAATCAATCGGGAGAAAGTTCTATGAAGATCACTTCAAAAAATACAACAACCTCTCAAATCCATGATATAATTAAACCTGCAAAAGCAGTTCAATTTTTTGGTTATCCTTAAACCAGACAAACAAAGAACCTAATCCAGAGCTACCGAGAAGGCAACATCGCACCCAACACTTAATACACAACATCAATCTCATTTTGAAAACTAAAAAGCATAACAACATCTCCGCAACTTCAAAGCAAGAAAAAAGTGCGAAGAGCATAAGAGAAGTAGAATATATAGTTGCAAAAAAAATCCTGCAATCACAACAACGACGTAAAAGAAACAATGCATGAAAAATCAAGAAAGCATTGTACTCTGTACATGATCTCAAAAAGCTTTTCAAAAATAACAATCCTCTATGAATTTGTCTAGTGTGAAATGATATAAGCCAAAGAGAAACAGAATCACAAAGCAAACCTTTAAAAATAGAAAAGGTAGCAGTATCAGGATCAATTTTTCGAAACTCTAAACAAGATCTTTTTAAAAATAGTCATAACCTCTCAAAGGCGTGATGCAATTGAGCCTGGAAAAAGATTCAAAAAATCAAGTTATTCAAAGGCCTTAAACTAGCAACAACCAAATAAACAAAGAAATCATGACGGCTTTAAGCAACATGCAACGTTGTATTGATATGACACACAACCTATATCTCATTTTTTGTTAAAAAAAATCATAACATCTCCCTAAATGCAAAAAGACAAACACAAAGCAAATTCATCTAGAACAAACATACACTGCAGGACTCCAAAGCAAGAGACAACACAATCTTACCTAAATAAACAGCAGAAGTCATTTGAGAAACCAAAGGAAAATCCCGTAAACGAAAACACAGGGATGTAAATGAAAAATCAAAAGATAGCACAAACAAACAAATAAACAGCTCAAGCTATCCAAAACATCAAAGGCAAAGCTCGTAAACAACGACCCCTTACATATAATTGAAAAACAAAAAAAAGAAGTCAATAGTCATAAATTCAAAAGGATGAACCTTGTAACATCAATTTCCATCTCTAAGAAAAGAGCATAGACAACACATACACCTAAGAAAAACCAATGACTTCAATAGTAAAAATTGCAAAATGCAATCAAAACCAAGCGGAGTCAAAATGATAGAAAAACCCAACACCAAACCAAGTTGACTTCATAGACTATCGTGAATGTCAATAAGAAATCAAGCAAGAGTACTAAAGACTATATCATAGACTATCGTGAAAAAACACGTAAAGAAAGCACCTCCAAGTAGTGAAAGGAAGACCATAAAACTCCACTAACCTCCAATATAGATCAAAGGAAACGGAAAATAAAGCGACAGTGGCAAACAAAAAACAGATACAATATTTCCAAAGCAAAAGGAAAGATTCAATAATTGTTCTCACAACAACAGAACCAAATACAATTGATGATCAAAAACCATCACGGAAGAGTTAGAGCACGAATCTAAATGAAAAATCAAAATTAAATCAAACCATTGCAACGGAGAAGGAAAATTCACATTCATAAAAAGCGAAACACAAACTTCAAAAAGCCAATAGAGGAAGAAAATCTCACCCTTTAAAAGCCATTTTATAGGCAAAATAGCGAGTGTCCAAGCCATAAAAATGTATCAAATCAAGACAAAAATAAAAGACAGTGAAACAGAGAAAGTCATCATAATAAAAAATAATTAAACCAGCCTAAAATAAAACCATAATAAAGGAGAAACTTACCCGGTTACAATCCCCTCCCCTCGAAGCCTCTACTCTCCTAGGAGAAGTGTTGGAACCGACCCTCCCAATCAAGATTGAACTAAAAACTCCAAACAAGAGAGTAGCCACTCTCTCAATATCACACAGTAGTGTGCGTATTAAATGCACAACGATGCCTCTCTAGCTAAAGTCGCATAGCAGGGCACCAAACACAGCTGCAATAAGAGAAGCATGGCGCATAATTGTCGATCAAAAGTGTGAAAGACTGCTGAACAACTGTAATCAGAAACCCACCTAAAACCCAGTTGCCAGGAATAAATTGCAAGAGACTAAACTCGATGCCCCTCACAGTACACACACTTAAAACCCAACCCAACTAGAATAAAAGCCCAATAAGTTATGCACCCGCCTTTCTACCCTATACTCTCGCTCTTTGTCCATATCATATAATAATCAGACAGAAGTTGTAGTTGACCGCTCGAGACGAAGCTGGGAAACAAATAGAAATGTCTGAATCCACAGTGGTTTTGAGACTGCATGCACAGCAGAATGACCGAAGAATTATAGCTTCGGAGTGCACTTCACCTCGATTTTCATATTAAAATAATATTTTTTTATTTAAAAAAATTATTTTTAAAATCATCCCGTTAAAATAATTTTAAAAAATTAATTTTTAATAAAAAAATTTGAATTTTTTTGAAATACGAGTTGGCCTGTATTTTCAAACACTTTCGTAATCTACATCTATAGCAGTATTAAAGTTTCACTGTGTAATATTTATTAATGTCAAAATTAAACATATTATTTTTCATTTCAGTATTTAGCGATATCAAAGTTAGAAATATTGAATCTTTTTCAATACAATACTCATCAATACTAAAATTAAAGATATTACTTTCAGTTTAATATTTTTTAACATCATAGTCAAGAATGTTGAGACCCTGTGACAAGTAAAGCTCATTGAGACTCATTTTATGAACCTTTCTTATATCAATTAGGTTTGAACCGTTAATAAAGGTTTAACTTACCATAATAAACTTGTTATCACCATATAGATAGATTACATGTAGATTATATGCAATTGACTATTATTAATTTAAAATAAGACTAGCAATGCAATTTACTTCATGAAAGATACAACCAGTTCATTATCTTATATCTATGAAGACCAGTTAGGGTTTTTTATTACCTATAATACTAAGTAGCAAATCTTTTTCACAAAATTAAGACATTTCCCCCCTCTTACACATACAAAAAGATGATTTAAGGTAATGGTGTCTTCTCTCTAGTATAACAAGTTCTTACGTTAGATCTCTAAACACCAGCAATACAACTTATCCCATATATGATGTTTTGGAATGATAGTATCTTCCTTCTAGTATAATCAATCTCTTACCTTAATTCTTTGAAAAGCAGCTAGAGTTTTTCAGTGATTATAATATAAGATGATAAGTCCATTTCACAACCCCCCACACACACACCCTTTTTTCTATGTCAGGTGTGACAACACTAAGTCTAGAAAACACATTTTAAAGGTTCTTTGTGGTTTTTCAATACAAGTTTTTCACTATTTTTAAAATTAAAAAAACAAACAAAACATTTTTTTCCATTTATATACAAGCACTTTTTAGCAATGTAAAAGATTAAAATTATTTTATATATATTTTCATATTATAAAGATTTTTTTAGTTAACAATATAATTTTTAATTTGAATTAAATAAAATTAATTTTTTAAAATTAGATTATTAATATGTGTGAAAAATATTTTTAATCTTGATGTATTTTTTTATAAAAAAAATATGTTATTTTTTTAATAAATGAACCTGTTTTTCAATTTTCTATTGAAAAAAGAAAATAAAACTAGGAAAAGGGAAAGAAAATCGATTCTATGTTACTAAACACACCCATGTATTTTATACATATATTAGCGTAAGAATATGTATAACTTTTTTAAGCAATAATAAAAATGAATATGGTTTCCATGTGTAAAAATTGGCTTGTCTAGCTAATGATTTTACTGCTAAAACTGCGTGGAATTAACAAATTTGTTTGTTTTTGTATTTTAAAAGTGTTTTTTAAAAAAATTAATTTTTTTACTTCAAATTAATATTTTTTTTATGTTTTTAGATAATTTTGATGTGCTGATGTTAAAAATAATTTTTTTAAAAATAAAAAAATATATTATTTCAATATATTTACAAATAAAAAATACTTTAAAAAATAATCGGAAACAGTAAATTTTTATTTTAACCTTTTTTTTTTATATAAAACGAGAGCCATATCTTGTTTTGAAAATGAAATATGGTACAATTTTTTGCATGTGGTTGGGGTTTAACAAAGAATATAAATTAAAAAGAAATTCTCATAATCAAGGAACATTAATAAATACTTATAACGAAAACAATAGAAAATGCGCCGGGGGTAGGCGAACAAGAAGGGTCGCCTGTTAGGTGTGGAGTGTGGGTGGGGGTAGGTAAGGCTTTCTATTCTATCTAAAGAAAATTTGTTTTGTTTTTCTTCCACGACAAAGAATATCTAATTATAAGGTCAGAAGATCAAGCAAATTAAAATGGCAGTTTCTTTCTATTGTTTTTACTTTTCTTTTAAAAATAAATAGGTCAATTATTTGTTTTGAAGCTAAGACTTGAGGAATGCATCCGATAAATTACTTAGAATAATTATAAAAATAATCTTCTATACTTTGGTTCTTTTTTACTCTTATAGGGTTTGAGAAATTATAGTTTTTCTCTAGTGTTAATGAGATAAATCAAATTAAAAGAAAATATATTCTTGTTTTTGTATATAATAAATGTAAATTTATATAATTTTTTCATTAACCTCGATTTCTTTATAAAAAATGATTTTTCTCTCCAATCTTTTTATCTAAAAACACGACACACATAACAAAAAAAAAAAACTAAATTTGAAGCACGATTTATTTTTGTATATCTAATCTTTTCGTACGAATATCAAGAGCCAAAAACCTCATCTTGATGTTATTTTATTCAACTTTTTTGTTGGGAATAATTGATAACAATGGAGAAATAAGTTTTTTAAGTAAATCTCGATTGAATGGCATGTGTGTCAATTTATTTATATTAAATTAGTAGGTAATAGTTAAAATATTATAAATATCCACTTGATTTAACAAAAATATAAATAATTTTTAATTTACCATGAACTTAATCTTGAAGCTTTGAAAACCCTAAACTATCGGATTCTTGGTTGATAATTAAGAAATTGGATTGTTCTATATATGTTTTAGGTATATTTTATACTAATTATGGAAGTTGCTATTCCTAAAGCTATAAGAACCCTAATTAATTGGTTTATGGCTTGATTGATTACAGGAGTATGCATTTTAATAATAGTCACATTATTGTTCATACTTGTAATGCATATTTTGTGAATTAAGCATCAAAACCCCCCAATTTAATAAATTAGGGTTAATGTGAATAATGGTATAAAAACCCTAATTAATTGATTCGTAAAGTGTTTTAGTAATATTTAAATTATTATTTATACTTGCTATGCATGTATATATTTACTATATGGCCTCTATGGATATATTATTCATATGCAAAGAAGAAATGAAGGGTCCTGTCTATACTAACATGTAAATTAATTTGTCAAATAAAAGAAATACCTGTAAGACCCGGTTTTATCTTAATAATAATATATAAAAAAAAACCCAGCAAAGGGCCGGGACATGCATTGAAAAGCAGTAGGAGTATAATAAAAGGGATAATAAAGAATATTCCATTTCTCGACGATCAAGCCTGAGTATTAAATTAAAATATCGTTGGGAATTTTGATTTTTTTGAAAAATTTAAATTAATATTTTTTAGTATTATTTAATTATTTTAATATGCTAATATATAAATAAAAAACTTATTTTAATATATTTTTAAAATAAAAACATTTTAAAAAATAACTTTTATTTCACTCCTAAATATCTGAAACCATAAAAGGAAAAGAAAAAAATCTCGAGAAGAATCGCGTGGCCGCCTGATGCACGTGTAAGTAGAGAGCGACTGGTTACTATATATATATGATTTAGTCCCTGAAATCTCAATGTGATTTTAACATAGTTCCTCATATTTTAAAATATGTAAATTAGCTCCTTAACCGTTATTTTAGAAAAAGATATGTTGAATTCTTTTACATATCAAATGTAGTCTTTGATGTTTTAAAATCGATAGAGAAAAACCCAATAATGTGGGTTTTAAAGGAAAAAAAACAACAAGTTTTGCTAAAAAAAAATTTAGTAATAAGAGGTGAAAAAATAATAATAATAATTTTAAATTTACAATTTAATTAGCTAAAATGTAAAATTTTATTGAACCAATCATTTAATTGATGAATCAAACTAATATTAAAAAAATAAAAGCAAAATTCAAGCTAAAAAAATTATCAAGAAAATGATAATTAACTTAAATAACTAGAATTTAAAGTTTTGAATCCTCGGGGATATTATTAGTAACTCGATGTCAAGAAATTTTATACTTGGTGATATTATTGCTTAACGAGAAAGTTGATTGCAATTTTTTTCCTCATTTTTTTGAGATTATTGCATTTTTTTTCCCATCAATGTTGAATTATTTTAATTTTGGTGTACTAGAATTAAATATAAGGTACCGAGCTATAATCAGGGACTAAGTTATAAGGTATCAAATATAAAGCACCGAGTTATAGTCAGTCTTAAAATTTAGAGACTACAGAATATCTTACCCAGCCTACCAACTACGACTACTATTTTCTTTTTCTGTCAGAAAAGATCACGGGAGACGTAACCAAAGGCGAAAAGCAAGGTGTAACCCTGGTGTTGCTTGCTAACCCTAGAAAAGCAGCGATATAAACGGCGTTTAAATTGATTAACGTACCGCGCCGTTTGAAAACTCGGTACAAATAATAATTCATAAAAAAATATTTTGTTATTTAAAATTAATTTTTTATATTTTTATTGTTTTTTTAAAAAAATTACTTGGTAATTTTTAAAATTATATTTACAAACAAAAAAATATCTTAAAAATTAATCTCTACCGACTTTTAAACACCGTCTAATATGTTAGCAAGAGTGGTATCGTGTGTATAAATAGAACCAACGGCAACAGAAGAGGTTTTGGCCACTACCGAAACCAATCTATCAAACCATCGCCACCCACTCAGATCCAACTTCAGTTTCGGAAAGAAAAGCCTCGGTTTCTTCTCTTCCTCTTCATCCTCCATTGCTAGCTGCCTCTATCTGTGTTAATTAAATTGATTGAATCAATCGAATCAGAAGCCAGAATTTATAAAGAAATGGGGAGCGCAGGACAGAACGCATGGAAATTGGCGGATCATCCTAAGCTTCCAAAAGGAAAGACTATCGCTATGGTGGTTTTGGATGGTTGGGGTGAGGCTAAACCCGATCAGTATAACTGTATCCATGTCGCCGATACTCCTACCATGGATTCCTTCAAAACTGTACTATTTTCTCTCTTTTTTTTTTGTTGTCGTTAACAATGTAATCTAATCTTAAAAAACGTTTCCCCCCTTAATTATCACCTATTATTCTACTATTTAATAATAGTTTAAACAATAACTGTGTGTTCCTGTTGTTTGGATAGACTGCCCCTGAAAAATGGAGATTGATTAAGGCTCATGGTACTGCTGTTGGGCTTCCAAGTGAGGATGACATGGGCAACAGTGAAGTTGGTCACAACGCTCTTGGTGCTGGTCGCATCTTTGCTCAGGGGTAACTAACTTACTTCTCTTTTCCTATTTCTATTCCAATAGTTTCTTATGCAGATGGTTCATTCTCTTAAGAGTTTAAGAATAAAATACGATAACTAATATAACATGTTTTATGTTTATTTACTTGGGAATGTAGAGCGAAGCTTGTTGATCTTGCTCTTGCCTCTGGAAAAATCTATGACGGAGAGGGATTTAATTACATTAAACAATCTTTCGACAATGGCACATTGCATCTCATTGGACTATTGAGCGATGGTGGAGTTCACTCAAGGCTTGATCAGTTGCAGGTAAGATTTGGTTTTTATTACTCATCATTGTGCTCGCTTTGTTCTCCTGAAATCATGTAGTGTTTTCGCTGATACCTTTTTCCTTGTCCTTTCTCTTTCTGCAGTTGTTGCTGAAAGGTGCTGCTGAACGCGGTGCTAAAAGAATCCGTGTTCACTTTCTTACTGATGGCCGTGATGTTTTAGACGGGTCAAGTGTTGGCTTTGTGGAGACTCTTGAGAAAGACCTGTCAAATTTACGTGAGAAAGCTGTTGATGCACAAATTGCATCTGGTGGTGGGCGCATGTGTGTCACAATGGACCGCTATGAGGTATGGCTGTAAATTCTTTTCTTAATTAAGGGGAAGAATTCCAGTGATGCTTCCCATTTATGGTCTATTCTCGTATGAATTGCTGTTTTTTTCCTGCTTCATTTTTGTAACTTAATTTCTATGGAAACTCATCACTAAGTATATATTTCACACCATCGGGGCCCTATTCCCCTCCAAAAGAGGTGCGGCATGGACAGAGGAGAAATGACACCTAGGACCTAATCAAACAAGATTTTGGGGAGGAATGAAGAATCATTCTTAGCCACTTTGGTCTTTTTGGGTGGCAACCAGTGGCTTATAGCTGGTATATTAATGACGTGCCTGCATACCAATCTGATGCAAATTAAGATTTCCTTATAAGATGAAGGTAAAGAGGTAGAAAGAGACTAAAAATTATGTGGATGGAAGTGGCATCAACTACCAAAGGATTAAACTATCTTTTTATTGAGGAGGATTTATTTTATGATCATGCTGAATGGTTCAACAGTGTAGCCAACCCCGAATAGTTTGAAAATAAGGCTTTGTTGTTGTTGTTGATAAGATGAAGGTAATCGATATCCTTCCTTTATAAGTTAGGAAGAGGATAGTAAGTACCTTCCTGGTGATGTTTAACTTGCATAAATTACAAAAGTGATCTTTTTCTTGAATGCTGTTATAGATCTCAGTTTGTGTGCACCTTTAGAGTTATAGATTTAGCTATATTCCTTTATGCATGACTGAACCCTTTCTGCAAATCTTCTGCAGAATGATTGGAATGTGGTGAAACGAGGATGGGATGCCCAAGTACTTGGTGAAGCCCCATACAAGTTTAGAAGTGCTGTTGAAGCCGTCAAGAAACTGAGAGCAGAACCCAAGGCGAATGACCAGTACTTACCTCCTTTTGTCATTGTTGATGAGAGTGGAAATCCTGTGGGACCAATTAAGGATGGTGATGCTGTTGTCACTTTCAACTTCCGAGCAGATCGCATGACTATGCTTGCTAAGGCTCTTGAATATGCGGATTTTGACAAATTTGATCGGGTTCGATTCCCTAAAATTCATTATGCTGGAATGCTTCAATATGATGGTGAGTTGAAGCTTCCAAGCCAATACCTAGTTACACCTCCTGAGATAGAAAGGACATCTGGTGAATACTTGGTGCATAATGGTGTTCGCACCTTTGCTTGCAGGTGAGCTAGCACCATTGATATCTTGATATGTGAATACATTTTGCGTGCATCACACAGCCTGTGTTCTTTTTCTTGTTTCTGTATCTCTGGGCTTCCCTTGCTCTTTTAATTGTTCTGGATTGCAAGTAGATTTATCATAAATTGACAACTCAACTCATTTCAGAGCCATATTTTGGCAGAATGATGAAACACTAGTCAGTAAATTTATTCATTGAGGGTGGCCTCTAGTGTAGGCCTGCAACTTATAGGTTTGTACGTTCTGTCAATACTTATTCGCTGGTTTCTCCCAAGTACAATTTTGCTTTGGCATAGGACACTTGGATATTTACGAAGGTATTAGGCATAAAAGATTCTTTAGGTGGATAGTATTTGTGCTGCAACTTTTTACACTTTTGCGTCAACTTGATTTATCAACTGTTTGTTCAAGTATGATTGAGCATAAAATCAATTTCCCCTATTTGACTCCATATTCTGCAAAATTCAAGTCCTTGTTATTTTCTTACACATGATTGGCTTTTTGTACAACAGTGAGACTGTTAAATTTGGCCATGTCACGTTCTTTTGGAATGGAAATCGTTCTGGTTATTTCAATGAAGAAATGGAGGAATATGTGGAGATTCCAAGTGATGTTGGAATTACATTCAATGTCCAACCTAAGATGAAGGCATTAGAGATTGCTGAAAAGGCAAGGGAGGCCATCCTTAGTGGCAAATTTGACCAGGTAATTAATGCTACATATCGAGTGATGGATGAGGTCTCATTTCAAATAGAAATATTGACTGATATGTTGTTTCACATGCGTGTTTAGGTTCGCGTCAATCTACCAAATGGTGACATGGTGGGACATACAGGAGACATTGAGGCCACTGTAGTGGCATGCAAGGCTGCCGATGGTGCTGTTCAGGTACAACTTCATTGCTGTTAGATCTTATTATTTTTGTTCTGAACTTTATTGCTGTTGATCTATGCTAACCATTATTTCAGACTAACTTACGAACTGGTCCTTTCGGTGTCACAAATTCCTGAGTAGAGAAAATCTTAATTAGGTGTTGAGATTTGCAGTTGATTGGGGTAGGTTATGTTGTCATGCATAAGTGTTGATGCTTTTATTCTTATTAGGTGATTTTTGTTTCATCAGATTAAAGCTAACACAATTAAATGAAACAATATTTACGAGAACCAGTACACATAGCAAACATTGTATCGCTTGGAAAATGGTTGGAAGTGATTGTGTTGCTGCCATTTTTTCCATTTTAGACTGTACCTCGTGAAGGTCGAATAAAAAGTTCTGGTGCAATTTACAGATGTGAATAGCAAAGCCACCTCCCAGTTTTGAACTAACATGCAATAACTGAGGCAGAGCCGTAGATGCATGGAAAGGGTAAAATATGAATGGTTAAAAGGTTATACACAATGCTTAGATAGGGATGTGCACATAAATAATTGATTGTTTTGCCCATTCTGGTCAGGTAGCATGTGTATTTTCCATGAGTAAGTTGTATAATCTCTGTTCAAGACTCTGGATTCTTTCCTAATTCCTGGCATGTTGATGCCTTCTGGCTGACCAGAGATACTTTTTTAATGTAGATGATCATCGATGCGATAGAGCAAGTTGGTGGAATCTATGTAATTACTGCTGATCATGGCAATGCTGAAGACATGGTTAAGCGGGACAAGTCTGGTAAACCCCTTTTGGATAAAAGTGGCAATCTCCAGATACTCACTTCTCACACTCTTGAACCAGTAAGTAACATTGCTTTTTATTTTCTCCACTGAAGGACTAGAAGCATGGTCCTTGCTTCTTATTCTCCATTTTCTTGAATTGATAAGAGTCAACATATGTTCTCCACTGTGTAGGTGCCTATTGCAATTGGAGGCCCTGGATTGAAAGCTGGTGTCAGGTTCCGCAATGATGTTCCCACTGGTGGACTTGCCAATGTAGCAGCAACTGTGATCAATCTTCATGGATTTGAGGCTCCTAACGACTATGAGCCCACCCTCATTGAAGTTGTCGATAACTAGAAGTGATGTTTACTCAAAACCCACCAGTGTTCCTTGAATTTTGACTATTAGCAACTATAATTGCGGAAACCTGTTGAGTACAGTGTATTATCCGGTTAAATAAGTTCTATTTATTTTTGATTCTGGTCGCTGGGCTAGCGGACCATTCTCAGTTCAGAGTGAACATTTCAATTTCTGCTCCGTCGGTGTAATGACAGAATTGTATTTCAAATGGCCATTTAATAGTTGGCGTACTATTTTCTTCTTGTATGTGATGTTTTTCATCCAGGTGCCCTTGAGTTGCGAGAGGATCTTCTTTTTACACTATTTCGGAAACCCAAGGACTCAAGAGGATGGATATGGAAAATATAGGATTTCAAATCCTAGCAGGAAAAGGAGGAGGAGGGAAACAGATACTCAATTTAAAGGGAGTAATCAGAATTCCATTCTCAATCTCATAGATACAGTTGTATTCTCGATGAAAGTTATGCACAGCTTGGAGGGAGGTCTTTCATTAAAAGGTTTCTTGAATTTGTTTAATCTTAGATAGTTACTATCTTTATTTGTTACTAAGGGGTTTAATAACAGTTTATGCATTTCTTTTTCTCTTGAAAAAGAGAGACAAAATATACGAGGGAGAAGTAAGCTTATCAGCTGGACTTTTCCTAGTAGAGGTGGGCCAGAGAATTGAGCTTAATACGTAAATCTCCTTTGGAAAGAGAAGGGAGGTCTTTTATTTTTATTTTGATGCCTGGATTTGGCTAGTTGTTTGTGCTTTTAGGCAATGGTTCTTTCTGCATCCTGGCTGGAAGGTCAGGGGGGATTTTGGTTTGATATGGCCTGGAGATGTCATAGGTGAGTGATTTTGGAAGGGATAATAGTACAAGAAACTAAGAAGAACAAATTTTATATATAAATAAATACAATGGAGGTGTCGTAATATTATAAAACTTTTGGGTTATTTATTTGTCTGTCTATTTATGTGAAACATTTGTTAAAATTTATTTGTCCCATTCATTTTTACGTTGGACTCCACTTTAGCAATTCCAGCTTACTTAGAGCTTGTTTCTACCTTAGTTCATTCCATCAAAAAGCTTTTATAAGACCAAATTGGAAGGGTTGAGCATTCTTGTAAAATTTTTAACCTTTTTGTTAAAAAAAAGATTGAAATTGTATAAAAAAAAAAGAGTAGGGCAGAACTTTTGGAACAAATTAGGAGGGAAGCACCACAATTAGAAAATAAAAAATCTAAGGATTAAAATAAAAATAATAATAAAAAAACCGTTTCCCTTATACAATAAAAGGAAAGGGAAATCTTTGTGTTTTTTTTTTTAATTCAGTGCTTTTTTTAAAAAAAAACCTTCTTGAATTCTTTTTTTGAAATCTATGTGTTTTTTTTTCCTTTCATTTGAAAGAATTTCCTACAATTTCACCATTCTCTCCCTACAATAATACTCTAGAGGCTACATGTTTTTCTTTTACAGAGAAAATAAGTTCAGGTTTTTATCTCTATTCCTCTTCTTTTATAGTTGTACCCTCTTCTTTTATTGTCTGAAGGAGAAACCTTTTCCCTCGTACAATAAGAGAGGTTTATGGCCCTTCAAAGATATGTAGAATATGTATTTAAACATGGAAGCCAACCACATGTGTGAGGCTTTAAATGAATATTTCAAGTCGGTCATAAGAAATGCGGACTCAATTATTAAGTTAAGATACCAACCATAGATATGGGGGTATTTGTCAAACATGAGATAACCATATGATATACATCTTGGGCAAGATTGTCTGAGTAGAATTTGGATTGTTTGTTCGTTTATATAGACAAACAATCAAGTGAAGATCAAGAATTGGTCTTCGAAAGAAGATCTTGTTTAAAGTTAATTATTAGTGTGGAGAGCATCAAATTCAAGCCTAAGATTATATGACATATCTTGGCCAGGAACTTTGGGGTTTAAATATTGTATGAATGATTCAAATGGTTTTGGAAAAAGTGTTTGAAATGCCAAAAACAAATTTAAAGTTATGTAGTTAACTCAAAAACCAAACTGAGGGTTGATATGGTGTTATATTACTACCATTGGTTGTAAAGTTATGTTGTGTAGCTAAAGGGATTATATGTATCATGTGTATTTATATGAAGAAAACAACATTGTTACATGTTGAATGATTAATGTTAAAATGTGAATTTAATTATTATCCTTATTACTTAGTATGTTTTACTTTGACAAGTTTATCATGTACTCCTGAAAACTAGAAGGCTTGTTATTGTGTTTAGTTGTATGACTTTTTTAATGGATTTTATCTAGTTGTATGATTTAATATTTATGTAGCTCATGAGAGTTTATAATAAATAAAATAATGAAATTATTAAGGATTATTATTTTGTTTATGATGAATTTGTCTTTACTAGTGATGGATACTTATTTTCACTACTAACATAAGATTTTGATGTTTTACTCTTTTAAGTTCTATGTTTTTTTTTATTGTATCATTATATTAAAAAGATGTACTTTTGTTAGTTGATTTGAAAATGTTATGAACAATTATGGATAAAGTTCTGGGTAGAAATGAGTTACCTAAGGTTGTGTTTTTTTTTTTTAAAAAAGAAATTCACACTACCTACTTATGGAATATATTACCGATAATCTTATATGATTGTATATTGAGTATGTGGCGGTCGTTACACTTTTTATACGTGGTTTCTTGCCAACTAGGTCACAGATATGGATACTGGCCTGAATCTTCATACAAAGGCTCTTCTTGGTTATTCAAAGTTCATGCTGAAGTCAATAAAAGATTTGTAAGAAGGGAGAGACTCACGATCTAAGTGGGCTATTTAAATTTATCGGGTTGCTTTAGACCTACTTTATCCAAATAGGCTTTAAATGCATTAAACCTTTGTAGTAAATAAAGAGTTAAGAAGAAGAAAAGAAAAATTACATTGTGTTTTCACTTTGTCTATGTAGTTTAAAAAAATAACACTTTACATCATTGTTAAACTCCAAAAATTAAAATAATATAAAAAGATGAATTTACACTCATATATAATATAACAAAAATACATATGTCATGTCAAATTTTTTTTCCAATCTCTTCCCGTCTTTCTCTCTTTTCTTTTCTCAACTAGGGTTCCATAACCAATGAAAATCAATTTGGAGTGTTTTTAAAAATCTCATGACAGCACATATATACACTTTTAAAATCTATAAAGAATATATTCACTTTTAAAATCTGTAAAAGAACATATTCACTTCAAAGTCATTTGTTCATGATATTTATCAAAAAAAGAAAAAGAAATTGAACCATTACTAAAACCAAAGCTTAAACCAACAATTTCTACAGACATATTAGTTTGAAAATGTGTTATTTTTTTTTATAAATATCAGTTTGATATTGACAGAAATCAATTAGAAATCAATCTTTTTCCCACTCTATTTTTTTATCCACAAACTCTTTGTTTATGTTTATCAGAAATAAAATAAAAATTCTTAAGAAACTTATAGAAGTTATTGTCTATAAGTTTAAGGCTTTACTCTATTCTGAATGTATATTCTTTTAACCCTTCAACAAATATAGTGGGGGCAATTAATACTTTAAAAATAGTGATTTTCATGTCTTAAAGTTTGTTTGTTTGTTTGTTTGTTTATTCTCACCACTAACATAATAAATATGATCACAACTTTCTTGTTGTTCAACAACAATAAATCTGAAAATTGATGTTGATGATTTAAAATTTTATTGGTTTGAGTGGTCAAATTCTAATAAGTATGGTGTAATATGATATAGCTAGGATTTTATGTTTGGCAAAAAAAAAGAGAGAGCGAATTTTAAAATCACAAAGAATTTTTTATTTATTAATTAAAATAAAAAAAAATTGTAAACAAGTCTAATTTGTTAACTTTTTTCACAAATATCTATAAGATATAAAATGTAATTTCTCAAACCATAAAGATTAAAAAAAAATGAACATTATAATTGTAAAAAAAAAGGGGGGTTAATTGAGAAAATGGTGAGGACATGGAAGCTCCATCTCGAAATGGGTCCCAAGTGGCAAGAAAGGTAATTAATTTCTTTCTTTTGTTTTTCAATTATTAAATCAACAATGAGAATATAAAAATATAAAAAAAAATCAAAAGAAAAAGGAGAGACTAGAGAGGTGGGTGGGTGTATAATTACCATGTTGGAGCTCCACCGATATGGAGAGACGCTCCGATCCGTTGGATTGGATCTGATCCAACCAACCAGCCCAGCCTCCCTCCTTTTCTTCCTAATTTGAATTTCAAAATAAAGCACACAAGTTTCTCATTCCGATTCCCTAAAACAAACAGAGGGAAATAACCGTTGTTAGTCCAAAGAACTCATTCTAACCTATCTAGGTTTTGCTCCCTCCTCTGCCCTCCCCTCCCCTACAGATTGGATCGGATCGGATCATCAACAGAAAAGAAAAAAAATGGAAAAGTATGAGAAACTGGAGAAGGTGGGCGAAGGCACATACGGCAAAGTGTACAAAGCCAAAGACAAAGTAACAGGGCAAATAGTCGCCCTCAAGAAAACACGACTTGAAATGGACGAAGAAGGCGTTCCTCCTACCGCTCTTCGCGAGGTTTCTCTCCTTCAAATGCTCTCTCAATCTCTCTACGTCGTCCGCCTCCTCTCCGTCGAACACGTTGACGCCAATAGCACCAACTCCAATCTTGATGACTCCAATCCCTCTAAGCGCAACCACAACAGCAACAACAACAAATCCAATCTCTACTTGGTTTTCGAATATCTCGACACGGATCTCAAGAAATTCATCGATTCTCACCGCAAAGGTGCCAACCCTAGGCCTCTCTCGCCTTCGCTGATACAGAGTTTTCTCTTCCAGCTTTGCAAGGGAGTTGCTCACTGTCACAGCCACGGTGTGCTTCACCGCGATCTCAAGCCTCAGAATCTGCTTCTTGATCAGGAGAAAGGGATTCTTAAGATTGCTGATTTGGGATTAGGTCGTGCTTTTACTGTGCCTCTTAAGAGTTATACCCACGAGATCGTTACTCTTTGGTACAGGGCTCCCGAGGTGTTGCTTGGTTCCACTCATTATTCCACTGGCGTCGATATGTGGTCCGTCGGTTGCATCTTCGGTACTATTACTAATCTAATCTAATATCAACTTTTTTTTAATTTTTAATTTTGTTTTTGGTATTCCTTGAAAGTATTTGTCTTTGTTGTTGCAGCTGAAATGTCAAGAAGGCAAGCTCTGTTTCCCGGTGACTCAGAGTTTCAACAGTTGCTTCATATTTTCAGGTATTCAATGTTGCGCCTTTCATTTATGGATAAAAAGAATGGCTGATGTAACTTTCCAGCCAAACCAACACCACATAGTATTAGTGTATTAATTAATTGGATTCTATAAGTTATGTATGCTAATTGCTACCACTTAATTGGAAGGTTGCTGGGAACACCGACTGAAGAGCAGTGGCCAGGAGTTACTGCTCTCAGAGATTGGCATGTCTATCCGAAATGGGAGCCTCAAAACCTTGCACGAGTTGTCCCGTCACTGGGACCTGAAGGGGTGGACCTCTTATCGGTAACTACTACTACTACTACATTTCTTTTTCAATTGTAAGCTTCTAGTTCTATGGATGGGAAAAGCGCAACTAAAAATCTAGATTGTCTTGTTGGGTTGAAGTGACTGTTAACGTATCACTCACCATATCTTCTGCACTGGAATTGTTTTCGCCCTGATCTCTCATGCTTCGTTTTTTTAATTGGTTTCTAGACAATTGTGATTTTGCATGTCTAGTTTGCTGTGCTAGAACTAGTTCCCCAATCCAAAGACTTGGAATATCTACCGTCGAGTAGGGTTTTTTTCTTCTTCCTGAATTTAGGGCATGGATGAAGTCAGTTTTATGTTTCATAATTATCAAAGTATGGTTTACAGTAAAGCAAAGCAACTAGGGCTCAGCGGGCTACAGCGTGTTAAGGATTATACTAGTTTAGATTTTGTTCACAATTGGCTTATGTTGGCATTCCATCGTCATGCTCGCGCTAACATTTTGCTTCTTCTTGGTTTGCCATTATTACCTCTATATTGGATTGCTTATATAATTTTGTTTTGGATAATGCAGAAGATGCTCAAGTATGATCCAGCTGAAAGGATCTCGGCCAAAGCAGCCATGGATCATCCCTATTTCGACAGCCTTGACAAGTCTCAATTCTGAAGCTGATTACCTGGCTATAAGATTTTGGGAGCTGTAGCTTTCTGCTTCCATCATGCATTTTATAGGAGCGCTTCCCCGTGGTGAAGCTTTTCTTAAAAGATGTTTGGTTCATCCTCTCGGTGATGTAACATTTGAACTTTGTCATCACGCATATGATGTTTGCAATTTATGTTAATAATCTCTATGGCATGCCAAGTTTGCAAAATTTCAATTGTTTTAAGAATGAAATTGATCCCTGGTGAACTGCTGATCAAGATGATTTAGAACTGTTCTGTAAGAAATCAAGTGTAGAGTATTCACTGGTATATGTGAGTGGCGATTCATTTTCATACTGTTCGAGCTTCTTTCCATGTTTTATATAATAATCAAATGTTCATTGCTGAAAGGAGGTGTTTGAAATATAATGGGCATTCATGCATTCTACACCTCTTGGAAGGAACTTGATAAAAGAAGTTTAAAAAGAGAATATCGAATACAATATCATCTCCTGGCAGCATAATTGGATAGATCTGCGCCAGCAATGTAGCAAGCAGGTTATGAATTATGCGGGACAATCAGATTTGAAGGAAGAAAAAAAGAGAGGGATAAGTAGAACTAATATTAAATTTTAGTAGCAGGTTGATGACATGATTATTTGATCTGATTATTTATAACACTACTCATCTGTGATTTTTTACTGGTTTCAGAAGGATACTTTGTTTTTCACACTCCTTTTCTTTACAAGTCACTCTCTTTTGGGGAGAAGACTCACTAACTCTTGCTTGCCACAAAAAAATCTCATGACCTTTCTCTCTGTTTTCGTTTTCTTTTCTAACAAAAAATCACCTGTAATCACAAAGTTTATCTTAGCAATCGAGATTTTGGTTTGTAACAATAAACAAAGAAAAGATTTAGTATTAAGAGGATGGGTTTATAGTCCATTAAGTAAAATATTAAAAAAAAAACCATAAATAAAGCCGAGTAATAAAAGCTCATATAAAACGAAACAACATAGGTTTGGATGTATCTAATTTCTTAATTGGAAAAAAAAGAAGAAAAAGTGACGGTTTAAGTTATTCTCCGTTTTCTACTATCAAATATATATAAGTGTGAACAATATCCTGGGGTTGGTGTCCTCGCCGGCAAACTTGAGAAAATCCATCCATGCAGGACGCAGTATGAAGCAGTTGCATGGAGAAGATTTTATGTACATTTCTATTTGATAGTGACGCAGTCAGCATGGATATTACTCACGGGAGGACGCCAAAGCTTGTTTCATTTTGAAGCTGAATCTGTACAATGAGAGAAAGGCATAGTACTGGCCAGAAAGTCTGTAGTGGATGATAGATATCTCCTCCTTCGTTGGGCTTCTGACATTAATTTCCCCACCTTCACTTGCGAACTATTCAGGATGCCCTTCTCTACCTCTCCATGGCTTCAGAATCTGAAATGAGCAGAGCAAACTCGCATCAACCCGCATAAATGCACCTGCATTGTTGAACTCTCCACAGTAGTTTGGTGCTGAGAATATGGTAACCAGCTGTCTGTCTGCGAAGAATTCATAGCCATCCTCAACAACCTGTCAATCATTTCCCGTGGAAGAACATTTTAGCTTATTTATTACATCAATCCTAGTGCAAATATTAGGGCATAAAGGAAGGCAACAACTTGAACTGAAGAAATAGGAAGACCTGGTGGGCTCGGCATATGAGATCGAGGTCATGTTTCTTTAAGAACTCAGCGACCTTATCCGCTCCGAAGGTGTAGGAGACACCCCTATCATTATCACCCCAGCCCTTGATGTTTCTATCAGGATCTGCCCAAAGGAGGTCACACAGAATACCCTGGTCTGGCACATCTGCTGGCCTTTCTATAGCTCTGATCCGATCCAAGTTATCCATTTCTGGTGAGAGTCCACCATGCATGCATAGGATTTTGTCATCGACAACTGCAGCCACCGGTAGACAATTGAAGCAGTCTGTGAAAATCTTCCATAGACGGACGCTGAAACGACGCTTGCACTCATCATAAAATCCATATATTCTGTTGATAGAAGCACATTCATGGTTCCCTCGAAGAAGGAAAAAGTTGTCTGGGAACTTGATCTTGTAGGCAAGGAGAAGGCATATAGTCTCTATACTTTGTTTTCCTCTATCTACGTAGTCTCCAAGAAATAGATAATTGGAATCTGGTGGAAACCCACCATACTCAAACAATCGCAAGAGATCTGGATATTGGCCATGTATATCACCTGCATACAACCAAAACACTGATAACAAAATGCATCAAGCATGAAACTGCAGGAATATTGGCATGTGGTTCTGGGAGTCCAAAAGGCTGTCATTTGCAGGTCAATTTGCTAAATGTTGTCTTATTTCTATGAGATAACCTTACATCTATGTAATGTACATGAAAGATTGAAATGGAAGATCATAAGAATTAAAATACAGTTAATTATAAAGATGGAACAAAATTAAGCATGTAATTATGAAAAGGGCAAGCAAATTGATACATTGCATAAAAAGGTGAAATGGGCTGAAGAAAGTAATAAGAAAATGTACGCACCACAGATATTGACGGGAGCTTCCAATTCAAGAAGAACAGGTTGTGCAAGAAAGACTTGCTTGGCGGTGAGACAAAGTTGGCGGATTTCAGGTTCAGTCAGCTGGATGCGTTTCCCTCTATCACTCCTTGCTTCCAACAGCCTGAGTATAAGCCCTTCCAATCCATTCATTCCAGCCCTTTCTTCCTTCCTTCCCTTCTACCTCCTTTAATCAACTAACATTCGCCTCCAACACAATATATATTATCTAGGCAATTACGAGGATGGAAAGAAGTGAGCAAAAACTAACTATCCCGTCATTATTGATAATAAAGCACATGAAAAGAAAGATTCTCATCTTCATGGATGACAGACAGTTGGCTAAAGAAGCGCAAGAGTTAAAGACATATTTGGGGTGAAGAAACAGCTCCTCCATACATTTAGTTTCTACTCTGTGATGACAATGCCACCTGCTGCCTATCTGTTGGGGAAGGCAAAATGCAGTCCTCTAAATTAGGCAACTTTCTTCTTTCAATTAATACATTTCTCTTTGATTGGACTTCTTTCCATTTAATGTTTACCCACGTTCACAAACTCATTTGATAATAAATAACAATCTTCCAAGGCATCATGCAGCCCTGTCTCTTCTTCTTCTTCTTCTTTTGAGAGTAGTTAAATGAGCACAACCACCTTATGGACATCGTGGGTACCCACTACCCACACTGCACCAAGAGGGTTGGACTTTTGGCAAACAATTCATTTGAAAAACGAAGTCCATTAACATCAATTAAACGTTGACAAACTCAATCATCCTGGCCTTACTAGCTAGTGAACGCCAAGCTCTGGAACTTGAGGCCAGGGGTACGGTGCTCATGCAAAAAAGTAAAACCCGCTGTTGTAACCATTCTTTAGAGCTTATAAATCTCTTAAGCACATACCACCACCATTCACATCACATCACTTGACAGACCTGATGCTTTGTGCTTGCAACTGGTGTCTGTATACATACGAGAACGTTGCGAAGCATGTGAGTTGGATCATGCTCGTTTTTTTCAATCAATTCGGCCCATTTTCTTGCTTCGGACGTTGACAAACTCAACTGATGCTTTATTGCAAGAATAACTATTTTTATTAAAAAAATTCATAGCAGCTATTATCTATTTCTCTTTTATAGTGTAAGTATTGGTAGTTAACTTTGTATAATAGCTTTAGTTTCTTTTATAATTATAATATTATGAGAACAACAACTTATATTTTCATGGAAAATAAATATATTTATCATAAAATATTTAAGGACTTGTTAATTCATCTACCCTTATATATTGAGTGTATTATCCCTCAAGCCATTTCAAAAAATCTCTCTGCTACCATATGCACTTATACATCTCTAATTTCTTCCATATCTCCTTTAATCACTTTTAGAACAAAATGCCCTACAACCATTTAAAAGAAAAAAATAAATTGAAAGGCCTAAATAATGAAAAAATTTACTTTAAAATATTTTATAAAACATGAAAACACCTAGAAAAAATTAAAATTTGAAAAACAAAATAATAATGACATGTCAAGATTTAAAAAATGAAAAAATCATGTTCATAAAACCTTGTGAATGGAAATATATCTATGAAAACAAAATAAATTGAGCAAAACATGGAATTTTCAAAATTTTCATTAGTTACCAATATTCTTTTTTTTTTTTAATTTTATACGTCATTTACTTTTTGGGATGTTCCAAGTTTTTATGCTTCTAGTTTTTTGAAATTTTTATATATTTTTAATGAATTTTTTCAATTATTTTGGTTTTTATTTTATTTGCATTTTTAGAATTAAATGTTCTGTGGTATGGGTTATTTTTTTTTCTTTCTATAAAGGTAGAAAAGGAGTATATGAAAGGAAACACGATTGTACAATGAGTGGAAAACATTGTTAAAAGGTTTTATGAGAGAATTCGCCTTATGAGGATACATTAACCCTATAATTGAACTAATTAATATAATTTTTTGAGCGAGTTTCCCTCTTATCCATTTATTATCAAAACACATCTAAATTAAGTAAATTAATTTCTTCCTTTAAAAAAAAAAATAACAATAATTTAATGCATATATATATATATATAATATATATATATATATATATATATATATATTTGTAACGCCCTCAATTTCCATGCCGTATTCAGTATATCATGTTCTTTTCACGGAATTGTTTTTAATCTTGTTTCTTAGTTTTACAAACCAAGTTTGATATCCATTTACATTATTTACGGATTCATGTTAGACAATTTCATTTCAGATTTTATAAGAATTTTAACAAAGTTTTCTTTATATTCTGGTCATTAAACATTTTTTTTTAAATTAACATGGGTGTCCGGGTTAGCTTGCATGCACCTCGATTAATCTCACGAGCCCTGAAGTTAACGACCATGAAAGCCTCCAGTAACCTTGAAGTTTGTGGGACTCGAACTAGTTAGTAATTTCTAGAAAGCAAACCCAGAGCCTGATCAATTAAACTATACCCCTGAGACTTATAATTAAAAAGTTCTTCCTCCTTAGTATACTTGTATAATTAATCTATAGGAATTCATTTTCTGGCAACGTCGTAATCATTTTTCATAGATGGCCTCAAGCCACACAGTCAATCCCATCATTAATTAGTTTTTATCATAACATCCACACACACATACACAGAGGATCGAAGGTAATAAAATTCTTTTGAGTAATGGATTATTACCTTTGATTCTACATTTATGTGTGTGTAATTGGAATATGAGGTCAACTAGAAAAAAACATTCCTTAAATATAATTGGATCAAAAGAGCCTAGCGGGGGGAGATTGAAATGTAAAATTAAAAAATAATTGGGACCAAATAATACTTAAACTGAGACGTTAGAGATCAAATTGATTTTTCCACACAATTTAATATTGGAATTTATGTTTTCTAATTTATTTTGATTTTTATTTTTTTAATAATCACTTTAAATTCTTTCTTATAAAATTATTTTTAGTGTAACCTGAAAATTTTCAAAGATATTTAGCGCATTTAAATATGAACTAAAAAAAAAAAATACAAGCACATAAAATAGTGTTAAAATTAGAAAGAGTAAAATTAAAATAAATAAATTTGAATGATATAGAAAAGAGCATTGTTTAAGGAACAATGCTGTTACCAATAGGCTATAACATGGTTATCAAAATCAATAGTTGACTAGTAAAATCGTAAAATCATATCACTTTACAAGGTAACATATATATAACATGTAAAATCAAACTAAAAACTCGAGAACTAGTAAAATCAGTAAACTCGGTCAAAATCATGCAAAATCATGATTTTACTATCGATTTTACAAGTTTAATAGAATTATAAATACTCTTTCAATTAACTCACGTTTCTCCTAAATCAAACCAAAAAAGCCCTAACCTACCGCGCGCTCTCTCTCTCTCTCTCTCAAAACACCACCCGACACAACCATATGTCCCTCAAAACACCCTCATATCTCTCTCAAAACACCTTTTGTTTTTGTAACTTTGTCTCGTTCTCCTTCCTCTATGTTTCTTGTTTCATGAAATAGTTGTTAAATCGCACTTCCAAATGAATCAACAACCACAACATCATAGCTAGACCTAACACTCAACCAAATATTGGTTGCAACCCACCCTCTCTTAGCCAACTCAATGGATTGGAAAGAAAGGTACATGATAGGAATAACTGTGCACTTCATTTGTTTTTCTTTATTATAATTAGTCACTTTATGATTTGATAGTTGACATCTTTAAAAACTCATATATGCTTACTAACTTCATTATATACACGTACATATATAGTGTCAATTATCACGTAATTTTTTGAAAGTCACTAATAATTCTAGTTATTCTCATTTCTTGTCTTGTTGCTTTTTTCTTTCTTATCAATGTTTTCGCCTATATATATATATATATATATATATATATATAGTCGTCATTCAATTGCACACCAAATAGGAAACACAAATTAATAGAGTTTAATTTCAATAATCTCGCCCAGTTATTGGGCTTAGAAGGTTTTCTTCGGAATGAAGAATGCCAGAGATATCAAAAAGATGGCCACTCCTTTTGGTTTGGTTCTAACAAGCTAAGGAACATTTGTTGCGAGGTTAACAAGAAGAGCGACAAAATTGCGACCGGCCATCCCACATGGAGCAAAAACTTTACCCCTAGTAAGAAGATATTCTTCGCATCAATATAACCATCATAAGTTTTTCTCATTTAATGCCAACCGTCCCTGTTCTACCAGCATCAGTAGCAGAAACTGATAATTAACAAGCAAACATTTTGTTTACTCAGCAAATACAAATGAATGTTACAAAAAATTCTTGTCCGGACATTTTAACCTCTGAATCTCAACCAAGCAGCCTATTTACTAATGTACAAACTGCTACATGACAATCCAAGTATATCTACGGAATCAATAATTCTGATGCAATCTAATGATACAGTGCACTAAAGATATGTAGCACAGTCATGACAACATCCTCTACTTTGCAGTTTCCAAGTTCCTAAATCAAAATAATGAAAAACTTATCTTTAGTTTGACCACACATGAACTAGACCATGCCTATTACCGGTGTAGATTTCATTGCGATCTTCATCGTAGAAAAGGGCAGTGATGTCTTCCAAGGCTTCTGCAACTGTGCTTTTCATCAGGGAGCAGCTCTGCTTTGAGCTTCCAGTACTGCTGCAGCACTCCTCATCCTTGGGACTGCCATTGGTGGCATTTATTTTAGCTAGGCATTTTCCTGTCAGGATATTGCTGATATTGATAGAACCAGCTGAGTCAAGAATCAGATAGTGAGATTTAAAAATTGCCCAATCAGGTGTTCTCTTCACAGCATCACAATTAAGGCAACTGCCAAAAGATCTTAAACGAACAAAGGTCCAACAGCTTATTGGTCTTTCCACAAAAGCAGTTCATGCAGAAACATCATCAAAGGGCATAGGTAGACCGCTTAGGTTGTCCTCATGGACACCACGCAGACCAAAATATTTACATTCAGGTGTCAGGAACACAAGTGTTCCAAATTCTTCATGATTATTTGTTCCTCTTGCCAACAGTGTGTTAGTAGTTTTAAGTTGATACAGCATCATGCCATCTATACATGCTTTTATGATCAGGATTTGTTCTTTAGAGTATATCAGAGCTCTTGATGATATCAGATCTAACTCTTAACCAAGTCAATTAAATTCCATAGTTAATGTGGACTGGTTAAAGCATCAAAGTCACTCAAAACAGTGTCTGAAATAACAAAGTAAATTGAAAAGTTGGAAACAAGACAGCAGTTCAGAAAAGTCACTTCATTACAGTTAGCCAAAGTCCCAACTCAAACAAAGTTAGTCACATTAGATGATAAAATTTCGCATAATATCTTGGATCAGTTCTAAGCAGCTTATTTAATTAACACAAACTAAAGCACGGAATTCACATGGAATTCTAAATTATTGTAAACTCGCTTGAAATGTTTGGGCCCACAACTGTTTGAGAACACGTTTTATTTCTCGTGGACAACCTGAAAGTATCTGACAGCATTCTAGCTGTTAATAGGCATTACAGCTAGAATTGACAGAGATAAACTGTAAAAAACTATCTGCTTAAAATTGAACAACTAAAAACCTAAATGTTCTATGGGCAAACTCCAGTATAATATATTCGGTTTTATGTTTAGTAATTGCTTTCTATAAAATTAAGATTGATTTTTTCTCCAAGAGAAGAGAACAAAACTCTAAGAGGATTTAAGCAGGATTCTAGGCCTCATGCAGCATCAGCCATAAGTATTTAAGCATTAGTTAGTATTTGCTAACCCAAAGGTTGATGAAAAAATTACCATTTCCTTCCATCCACTGGTCATCAGATTCAGCCTTGCAGTATGAAATGATAAGATCCTGGTCACTTGTTATGTATGTGTTATTTGTGTTACAGTCAGGACGCCATAAGAGATGATCCTCAAATGAAGTAACAAGCTCTCCACGAAAATTCCAAACAGCAACAGTTCTATTTCTGAATGTTAAGAACAACTGGTTTTCATACAGGAAGATAAATGCTGATGGTGTCAAGAACTCAGTTCTGCTAACTTCCCTAATACCGGTATGTCGAACCTGCATAAGGAAGATATAATTACTGGAGCAGACAACAAGCCAAGCTGAAAGATAGACGCTGAAAAAAGACAGATAACTCACATCAAGAATCTGGAGATTCTCATTTTCCTGCTTGACAAGAAGCTTTTCATTAAATTGCTCGATGAAGTCCACCTTCTTATTTCGATGAAGCAGATGATGGAAATCTTTGAGAATTGTGCCATCTTCTATTGACAAAATCTTAAGAGGAACATAGCTGCTTGATCTATTCAAAATCAATAACATGATGCCTGGACTGATGCAGAAGAAGCCAGACATAAGCAAACTTAAAAGGCACTTATGAAGCAGAACAAACAAATCAAGAGCCAGCAAGCTGATCACATTTCAGAAGTAAAGGTAGACACTATGCATAGTATTATATGTGAAAGTTAAGTGAATGACCATACAAATCGACTGCCATGATGAGTATATTCTACTGTCATGCATCTACACTAACAAAAGGCTAAAAGGAAAAGGCTTCCATCATAATAGCAGCATCTTATAATTAATAAGGTAATGATGTGTCTTGAGCATGTGTGCATGCAATGAGAGAGAGAGAGAGAGTACCTGATCTTGATTTCTTGTACATCTTTATCTGATATAGAGTACAGCATAGTGTAGTTTTTTAGGTCGAAAACCTTGTATATACTGATGATAAATAACAATAGAAAAAACGTTAGGGGTGATAATTGGAGCACACATTTGGTGATCTCATAGCAGATGGACTGAAAGGGTACCTATCTTGTGCTGAGTATGTTAGCACCTTTCCATTGACATCATCAAACTCTACAAAACCTGGCCACTTCAAGGATTCAGACTCAAACAGAGCAAAACCTGCATCTGGATTACCCCTTCGAATGTACCTAACCATTTAAATAAAAGGCATCCATCACACAATTAGGACACATGGATTATGCAAGGCTTGAAGTTGACAAAGAAGAGTGAAAAATAGAAGTGTAGACACACTCAATTCTTGTTGATCTGCATTTCAAGGAGCTGAAGTTGTCTGATGCATAGACAGAAACAGTGATGACAGAATCATTGTTTTTATTGTAGAACAAGCTTAGAATGACTTCATCAGGACTCGCATTCAAAAAACATATCCTATGATTTGTCACTGCATTTTAACAGTCAGCAGATAAGGTTTGATGCAATCATAGTCTTTAGCAATAAAAAAAGATCTCAAATGCAAATGAATTTCTTAAAAATAAAGGTTAAAACTTCTTTCTCATATCAGAGCTATGTCTGTCACTACCTCTACTAAAAGCAGCGCACACACCAGAATGTGCAAGAGCAAAGATGATGTCTTGTGCGGAGACAATCTCAATAACTTTTGTTCTCTTCGTCAAAAAAGGTAGTGCCACTGAACAAGGGCCCTTCGGATCATGAGTATCGTATTCTTCCTGAGGAAGAACAAATCAAACATTTAAAATCCTTTTTGGAAAAAGGAAACACTGAACATGCTACTACAATCACTATTCCAAGTATTAAAAAAGAAAAGAATACAAAGGGGTTTGTCATGCACATCCGTTTTGATGTTAAAATAAGGCTAAAAGATATTATATCACATTTTATCATTTACAACTTGCTTTGTATGCCTGAGAAATGATGAATCAGCCTATCTATCAAAGAATTCGGTACAATATATAAAGTATTTATCGCAAAAATTCACGTCTGTCGGACCCATAGGTAGAGGATGATTAAGTAGAAAACAACATTAATCAGCCATTTGCTCACTAGGGTTTTCTAAAATTGATGTCATTGTTATTCTATGGGTTTTCATTTCTTTTACGAGAAAAATAAACCAATAAATAAAAGAAAATCCAAAGCCGGAAGAGCTTCTTCTTTTTCTTTCCTCATCTCCTACATGTCAATAGTAAATACCAAAGTAGTAGCACTAACAATATTAATTAAGAACCCTAAAAACGATCTGCCAACCATTTTCATCAGCAAACTAAGAAAAAGAAATTTAAGCTCAATTGAAAAGGACAAGGAAATTAAAGTGTAAAATAAATCCCAAAAAGAGCAAATTAAATTGGAAAATAAATTGAATAATAAAAAGACTACTACCATCAAACGCATATTGCGAAATCTCTCTTGGGCATTGGTGATGCTGAAAGAACGATCTGGTTTAGAACAAATCTCTCTTCTTTGAAGCTTTTTAACACTGTTTAAGAATCCATCAGAACGACCCCGTTTCTTCGCTGCTAATATCCTTCTCCCTGAGCACGGCCTTGGATTCGCTGCTGATATCCTCCTCCCTTCCATCATCTTCTCTTTCTTTATTTTTATTTTTCCACGCGCGCGCACGTACGCACTGAGAGATTCAAATTTGCAACAGTTTTTACCAACCTCTCCTCTTTTCAAATTTGAATTGATTTTATTAAAAATAAGAAGAATAACATTAAAACCCTAATTTACAGAAACTAATAGGCTAGCCAGCTAGCTCTCTTTCTCCTCCTCCTTCAGTATCTTGTTTCTGAAGTGGAACACCAAACCCTAGAGAATGAGTATTCACAACAACAATAATAGTAATAATAGAAGAAATACAAATTGATCTCTCTCTGTGTCTCTTTTCTCTCTCACTGTGATAATAGCATAAACGACAAGGAGGAAAGATTGTGAGAATGAGAAAGAAGACAGAGGATGAATAGGAAATCGAGTTTTTCAATTCTCCAAACCCCACTTCTTACCATGCGTTGCAAATATCCATGACTCCTCTACGTGATATATTAAATGATTTAAAATATATATATATATTAAGAATATAATATATTGAATTGATATGTTTCGAACTAGGTTAATCAGCAAAATCCATAATTTTAGATTATAAAAGTGTAATAACTCTAAATTTGTTATTCAAGAAAAACTTAATCAATCAAAATCTAATTTGTTCCTTCTCTGTTCTATGAAAACATCATCACCAACCATTAGTCATCTCCTTCTTCATTCTTTCTGTCACCAGCTAGATCCCATCTCTCCCTCATAATTCATTGTCCAAACTGCAGAACCAGTCTCTTTAAGAAAAAAAGGAATAAATCAAGACCAGAAAATGGATACAGACATTGGTAAAACTATAGTATCTAGTAATAGATCGAAACTCATCATTCACTAAGGTTGTTGACAGCTTCAACACCCTTGATTACTGTAGTTTCATCGCCCTTATTGGTGTCTTTGTGCTACCTTTCAAGTACAAATTTTACTTTACCTTTTTTTTTTTAATGCAACGCGCTAACTTCAACTTTTTATACACACATACACATAACTTCAATACTGTATTTCAATCCTGGTTATATTATCAAAAATTCAACAGAATTTTTCTATACTTAAATGATATTAAATTATTGATATAAACCTAAATATTTCCAAAACCATTTCACAATCCTTGATCTAACCTTCTTGAAACATGTTTCATTATCCCAACATTATCTCTATGAGATTTTCCACATATCATTTCAGCATAGATGTTAAACTCAACATTATAAAAACAATTGGCTCATAAGGAAAATTTACATTAAAAATCATGTTATACCTATTAAATAAACCTTAACTAGCTATTACATAAATACTATAAATAACATTTCATAGTTCACAAGAATAAATCTATAAATATATTTATTTACAATCCAGAATCATAATTTATCTAAATTATTTTTCCAGTCTCAAAACATCTTTATTTTAAATTTATCAAATTCTTTTACCCATAAAAACTTGTTACTGGTTTCGTCGATGTTATGAATTTTAAACAAAAATTCATAATTATTATTTCAACTTCAACAACACTTTAAAATTTATTTATGAAGGTTATCTTCCTAAATTCACATTTATTTTTTATAATTTATTTATGAAGGTTATAGATCGGGTTTACAATACTTATTTTATAACTAGGTAAATTTTTTAATATTTCACCAACATTTTGAAATTTTAATGGGGTCTTATAACCGATAAGATTTGATCGCTTATAATTTTTAATGCTAAAATAAATATTTAATAATAAAAATCATCCCATATAATTTTTATTTTCATTATTAATTAACCGTCTAATGACCGTAAACTTTTTTTGGGAGTTAAATTTAATTTTTTATCGAAATTATAATGGTGTGATCATTGGGCACACCTATTAATAGGGAATTTGTAGAGGCCCTTTTTTAACCTTGCATGTGGACGTTAATTCTTATTTATTGTTGTTCTTTTATTTTTTTTTATTCGATGACAAAATTGTTATGTGAGAATTATTATTGACTGCATTGATAAGATTTGATGTATAATTTAATAGTAATTAAAATAATAAAAATAATGTATAATTCGTATTGGACCGTCATGGTAGAAATTAATATCGAATATATATCATTCCCTATTTAAGGGATACGCTTGCATGTGCACGTGTTCTTCTCTTATTGTTGATTGCATGTACAGTAGTCTAAATCCATGAATATACACCTGAAAGAAAATTAAGAAAATGTTTGGGAAAAAGGTTTAAATAGATTTATAGAAATTGATTTTTAATTTAAATTTAATCCTTTATGGTTTTTACATTGTTTTATGTATTAATATTAAAAATTAAAAAAATATTATTTTCAAATAAAAACACTAAAAACTTGTACACCCCGTTTCCAAACTCTGACCGGACAGCTAGCTACAACTTTTGTTTTTCCCCTGCTTCTTCTGGGTCAAAGAATGGATTAACCTAACCCCGGTGGCCTAATCCAGAATCCGCACCACTCTACCGTTTAGCATTTATGGCATAGAGCTTGGCTTAGCTGCCAATGTGGTTTTCAACTCCTGCCTAACCAACAGTACTTCACACCCTCATTTAAGTGTGGGTGTTATGGCACACGCTGTACTCTCTCTTTTTTATTTACCTAACACGCTCTCAGCGAAAATTCTCACGCCCTTTTTATTATTTTTTAATTAATATGGTTGTTTATATCAACTGGGATGTATTATGATTAATTCAACAAGTTTTAAAGTTAATAATCATATAAATTTTTAGTAACTATTATATTAACAACTATATGACTCAAATCTAAAATTATAAAAAAAATAAACTTTTTAATCCTAAATTCTTACCACTAAAAATATATTTGGGAAGGCGGTGCAAACTACGTTTCTAAAAAATTTAATTTTTTTGTTAAAATTTAATATGGTTTATATATTTTAAATTGTTTTAATGTGTTAATATAAAAATAATTTTTTAAAAATAAAAAACATCTTATTTTAAAAAAAAAATTATTTTAAAAGCAAACAGTATCCTTCGCTCTCTAAATAAACTACTGAACAACCTCCTGCTGGATGGTTGCGCGCGCTTTGAATTATTACCGGGCACTGTTGATAGCATCTATTATCTAGACTTTCTCTCGTTTGATTTTACTGCTCGGATCATATTCTCAAATCGGGTTTTTTTTTAAAAAATTTAATTCAAGATAGATTATCGTTCTCGAATATATATATAAAGAAAAAAGTCAAGAGAATTTTACTTTTTTTTTTAATCATACCCCTTCATGCTAAATTCATAACCAACCACGAGGTTGATTTAATCTAGAAACTATGAATGAACATACAAAAACTCTACAAAATTGAGTCAGATTATGCATCCATCAAATCCCTTTTGATTTATTTTTTTTACTATTATTTTAGCCATTTTGCTATACAAAACAAAACCAAAATAGACATAAATAATAATAATAATAATAAACAAACAAACAACTCGGTGCGCAAATTAACCTGTTGTAACTATAAATACGGCGTACCCACCCCTGGAATTACAAATCCAAAGCACATGGAAACAAAAGGGGAAATTTAGAAAGGAAAAACAAAAGATGGATGTGGAATCATCAAAGGCTATTGCAATGATACCTGAATCTCCGAAGAAACACAAACGCAGAAACGTTTGTTTAGGGGTGACAGCTGCAGTGATCGTCGTCTTCTCTCTGGTCTTGCTGATCTTGGGATTAACGGTGTTCAAGCCCAAACAACTGACAACCACTGTGGATTCCACCTCCATAAGTGACCTGAAGGTTTCTTTAGATACAGCCGGGCTAAGAGTGCATGTAAACGTGAGTCTTGACATGGATCTCTCAATCAAGAATCCAAACGAAGTGGGTGCCAAGTACAAGAACAGCTCTGCTTTCTTGAATTATAGAGGTCAAGTTGTTGGTGAAGTTCCAATCCCTGCAGGTAAGATTTCAGCAGACTCAACACAACCCATGAACGTAACTCTTACGCTTGTGGCAGATCGGTTGTTGTCTGATTCAGAGCTTTTTTCTGATGCCATGGCTGGTGCTATTCCCTTTAATATTTTGACCAAGATTTCTGGAAAAGTAAGCATTTTCAATCTGTTTAAAGTAAAATTCACTTGCACCGCTAGGTGTGATCTTGTTGTTTTTGTTTCTAATAGCACTATTGGGGATCAAAAGTGCAAGTATAAGACAAAATTGTAGGACCCCTTTTGTTCTTTCTTTGCTTCTTCTCTCTTGGGAGTCCTATTTTAGATTATAGTGGTAGGTTTTCTGTTTCTTTGTATTAATAATTCTCAGATGTATTTGATAAATCTCTTGTTTATTGAAAGAGATGATTCTGTATTAATAGAGGAACATATTAATGTGATTCTGATTGCTGTTGGATTGGCCAGATGAAGGCATAGTTCTTGACTGTGTCTTGTGTTTGTTCATGGGAAAGTATTCAAGGCAATTGTTTCTCTTTACACACTCACACCCATCTGCAGCCTTCTGGAGAAGCCTCGTTCATTTTTCCGTGTTTGTTCAGAACAAAATATTGACCTAATCAACATTTATTCTGTAGGAACACATGACTTTGGTTTAGGAATCCCTGCTGATGTTAAAAACAAATATTATTTTAATATATTTATAAATAAAAATTACTTTTAAAAATAACATTTACCAAATTTCTAAGCGGACATTTTGTTAGAAGCTGAATGTTCGTCGAAGCATTTGATTATACAGTACAATCCACCTGCCGAGACCATGCATATGTGTAAACTGTTCATCATCGAGACATCCTCTGGCCTTAGAGGCCCATAACTTAAAGTAATAAATTCTTTAACTACTTGAAAGTGAAAAGGTTTGAAAATCATAAAGCACCTACCCAAAAAAAATCTAAATCAAAAAGTAATTAACGAAGGGGAAGCAAGCATGGATCAATACAAGAATTTCATTACTTCACTTATCACCTTGATGGATGGAGAAGCTTTCTCCGCCAAGAAAAGGAAGTTCGATTCAAAGCCTATTAAGTCTAGAATTCGATGTGTTACGCATATAGAAAAAGCAGCAGAAATGGGATTAAAGAGGCTCTCTTCAAATCTCAAAATAGGACCTTAGGTAACGGTGACTGGCTGAGCCAAGAAAGATCGGTCTGAATCTCTATCCGGCACAGCTTTCTTGATCTAGCTTTTTGACTAACTGAGTAGGCTCTTGTTTATCCTTTCTTCTCTAATGAGATTTCGACTTAGCCCTCTCCCCTTGCTTGCTCTCATAAGCGTTCTTGTAGGCTGAGAGAGAGAGAGAGGAGAGCGTGATGGAGAAAATTAATAAAAGCCCAACCCCCAACACCCTGTGCAAATCTTCAATCAAACAGTATTAACTAGGTTAGATAGCTGGCACATCCCTGCATTTATACCTCCTCCTCACCTGTCCTGTCTGTGCTCTGCACAGCTCTCCGGATTCCCTTGCCCTTTTTGAAAATCTCAAACAACTAGCCAAACCCTCCAGGCATCAATGATAGAAACTAATGACCGAGGACATGGTCCCAAGGCCAGGAGAAGAAGGTGTTTCATTGTTGGTGGGGTAATTCTCCTCTTGCTGCTGCTGCTATTCATTTTTGTTCTCATCCTTGCCCTGACAGTTTTCAAGCCTAAAGAGCCCAGAACCGAGCTGCTATCGGCTACCCTCGAAGGCATCTCTCCTCGCATCTCATTCTCTCCTGTTAGTATCCAACTTAACATCATCCTCAATCTCACACTCCTCGTCAAAAATCCTAACCATGCCAGCTTCAAGCATGGCCCTGGAAAGAGCTACCTTCTATATCAAGGCGACCAGGTGGGAGAGGCTGACTTGTGCCCGGGCCTGATACCCTCTAAGGGGACTCAGACACTTCCTTCCCAGCTTACCGTAGAGGTGGATGAGATGGCAACTCATATTTCAGCTTTAATCAGTGATGTTCTGCAAGGGCAGCTTGTTATTGAAACACGAACGAGAATTCCTGGCAGGGTCTCCTTCCTGAAGATATTCAAAAAGCATGCTGTTGCTACTTCTGATTGCCGACTCGCTATTGCTATTCCTTCCATGAAGATTCAAAGCCAAGAATGCAAGAGCAAGAGTAAGTTATGATGAAACCAACAAAAGTTTGGACTGTAGCATGTATGCCTACCATGCTTCTTCAGTTTTGACTTCCGCATCATATGGCACCGGAATTAGGAAGGAATTGCAGGCCACTCGGTTAGTTTTTCTGTTCACCAGTTTAAACTCTGTCAGAGAAGATGCATTATTTTATTGTTCTGTTCTGTGTAGATTTTGAGTGTCTTTTCCGAGCCACTTTTGGATCGTAGATTGTAGAGACTATAAAAATCTTTATATTACAAGTATATATGCAAACAATTAACAAAAATCGAAATGGTGTGGAAAATTACTACAAGCACTGTAGATTACTATAAATTCACGTTTTTTTCTTGTTCTTTGAAAAAGTTTCCACTTCGGTCACTAAATAAATTGTTTTTCAATTTAATCCTTTTGGGTTATGTTGGTGGGGGAATTGGGCTCAATATTGAGGTGTCAAAATAACAACCTGATCCTTTATTTCACAAAAAAAAAAAATCAGTTCTATTGCTTTACAAAAAAACATTCGGGGGCAGAATCAAGTAGGAGACAACAATGCAAGGGGTTTTTTTATATTTTTTTAACTACGCGAAACGCGTCTTTTAACCGTTCTTTGCTTAAAAACAATTTCCAATATCATTTTGTGTCCCTTTAGTTTTACAATTTATAATTTTGATTCTAAACTTTATTTTTATCGTATTTCTCTCATCATTGGTTGTCCAAATTCTGACAACAAAAATCTCGTTCTTGTGTAGCTAGTGAGGCATTCGAACCTAGCCTCTTTTTTTTTTCTTTTTTTTCTTTTTTTTCCTAATTCTGTTTATTTTTTAAATTTTAATTAATATTCTTCTTTTATATATATATATATTATATTGTTTTGCATTGATTTATTTATTTACATCTAAATTAATACCCTCTCTATCTAATTTTTAAATTATTTGGTTCACCTTTTTAAATAGTAGTTCTTAAAAAAAATATTTTGTATTTTAATAATATTGTAAAAAGATTATTATAATTTATTTTTATTTTTTTAATTGATATAAATAAATTGTATTTGCATGATGTATTTATAAAAATAATAAACATTTGTTCTTGATAAGAAAACAAAATGTCTAAGGCAAGAAAATTAAAAGGAAAAGTCAAGATTAAATAATTGCATACTTACAATCATCTGTTTTTATAGGAAAGATTAGCCTTTTATTTTGGTATTTAATTAATATTAACAACTCTTTTAGTTTATTAATTTATATATTTTTAAATTTATTTCATAATGTTTAAACAACATCTTTATGTTTCTTAATTAAAAAAAGTTATGGTATAATAAAACATATATATAATATTAGCATATTTTTTACTACATTAAAAATTAACTTGAGATTTTATATGTTAAAAAATACATGATTATTTTATTTTATTTATTAAGAATAGAATAATATTTTTATTTTCTTTTCAGGTTAGTCTTATATAATCTCTTTGTATTTAAATTAAATCTATTCCTTTAGATTATTGCCATCATCTAGTATAAATAAAATACTAGCCTCCTTTTATTTTTATATTTTATTTTATTTTTTTAGATTGTTTAACACTATTCACGACGTAATGTTAAGACTTTTTTATATTTATTTTTATTTTATTAAAAGTATATATCAGCTTTTTTATTCAAGATTATATATAAAGCATTAAAAACATCTGCATGTTTTTTTTTATTGGGAAAATATTAAAAAAAAAAAAAAGATGATCACATTTAGTACTTTTGTTCTTTTTTGTTACTAACAGTTCATAATTCTTACCATATCCAAAGTTTCCAACCATTGCGAAGTTTCTGTGCAAAGCCCCACTATCCATTAAAGCACAGCCGCATGCATTGAAAGCAACTATCCGGGCTTAAAAGTTGAATCCTGAAATTTAATTGTCAATCTTTGAAGCGATTCCGATGCTTCAAACTGGGTGCGAATGTGGCTACAAAGTTGAAATTTAGCGCTTTTGGGGAATCTTGAAAGGGAAAAAAAATGAATCTTCGATCACTTAGCTTGCTATACAGATTTAAATGAATTGGCAATTCGGAGGCAAAATCTATGTAGAAACGGCGACTCATCTAACTAAAACTCTCTTCACTTCAGTTCTTAGCATCTGGAACACTTTTGCTACTGCCACAGGCAAAAATTTATTTGCAGTCACTATCTATCAGTCACTTTCATATACAGATCCAAAAGAACGTGTATGGTACACTGGAAAATATGGATTGGAGAAGACTTGAAAAGTATCTGTGTTTTTATTTTTATTTTTGTGTGTTTAAAGTGTATTGGAATGAATAATTTATGTTATTTTGTGTTTAATAGATATTGAATAAGCGGTCTGGCAGTGTGGTTGCGTTGATTCAAAACAAATACATGTCAATGATGTTTTTTTTTAAAATCCGATTTTTGAACAGATTCAAATTTAAAAAACAAACCGCCCCCAATTTTAGCAAAAAAATATCAAAATTGATATAACTTGATCAGGTAAAAAATTAAAAAATCATTGAAAAAACATAAAACCGGAGAAAAAAAACAAAATTGGTTTTAATTTTAGTTTTTAATTCAAGTAAATTTATTCTCTTAATAATTGACGTGAGTTTTGCCCCGATTAACTCTTGAGCTAAATTTTAAAACTCTAACAATAATAATAACAATAATAATAATAATAATTTTTATTTTTAAATTAACTTGAATTAACCCAGATTAATCCTTCCAACTCGTGATTCAGGCCTGGTCCTGAATCAATCCCTTACTTGAATTTTAAAATTATTATAATAATTATTTTCATTTTTATATTAATCAGAATTAACATGAATTAATTCTTGTACAAATAATTAGACAAGCTTGTCCAACCCATTTTGATGGAATAAATACTTCTCCACTAAAACAAGCCTTGAATAGAACAAAAATTAATTGTTATGCGTATAAAGATACACCAAACAACTTCACAAAAAAATTATCCTATCCGATCATCTTTATCCAACATATCCCTCACTAGTTTGTGCAGAACTGCCTTAGTTTCCGACCATGAACACCTAAAGATCAGGTTTCAATCGAAAATCTTGATCCGGATTTCCGATAACGAGGGCATGTATAGAATATCCAATGTTCCACTACTTCAATGCTTACTTACAACCCTGATAAAGAACCCACAAACTCAAGTGAAAGAAAACAAACCCATAGCCATGTCAAAAAAAAAAAAAAACCAAACCAAAATAGAAACCGAACCAATGCTAGCTCCAAATTAGTGGGTATCAATCAATGTATCCTTCCATTTCTTTATGCAATTATCACGACCATATCATTATCAAACCACGAATACTGGGGGGGTTGCTAAAAAACAGATGCCAACAGTTCCTCAGCAATGAGTATCCTGCTTGGACTTTACACAAAAAACTTGGCGAAGTACATGTACATGTGCACAGACAACTCAAACACATGCACATCCACAGCTGCCTCCCAGAATCCATACAGTTTTCAAACTCATTATCGACTTAACATATGAGCAGTTTGAAGCTAGCATTTAGTAATTGTTATTAGCATTCAAACTTTACCTATTCAATCACAAAAATTTATATCTCAAAGTCATGTCACATAATCAAAACTTGATCAGAAATAAGTATCTCATTCCATTTTAAATAGCAGTGAATACTGCCTTGTTTCAGCATAGTTCATTCTTCTAAGAGGCAAATGCATAAATTTGGAGAAATACAAAAGGAAAGTAGAAGGATATTGTAATCACTATGAAAGCACCTAGCAACATGATAGCACTTGCGTTTCCTACTTTCTAACATTTTGATGTGATTTCTTATCTACTTTGAGAAATCAGAGAAGCTAATCAAGACTAAATCTCATTCGTTTATTGTGGAGCACAAAATGCCGAAACCATTCTGAATAGGTAAACGTTGATCTCTCTATCCTATGTAATGCAAATTAGCAAAGTAAACATGTAAAGTAAATAGTATGTAAACTATTGTGGAGCACAAAATGCCAAAACCATTAGAAACTTGAAAGACATGGAAAGAGTAAATTAGCAGAGTAGCTTATCAATGCACAAGTGTCTAAAAGGTAGGTTAATGAGCCAGCAATTCAGTGGTAATGTTCGTGAAAGCAAGAGCAATGAGATTTCGGATACAAGCTCACCTTTGTCCATCAGTACTTCATAAAAATAAAGTGACAGAATGTGCGGCATTTTATATCTTGCCTAAAAAACGACATCTGAATCATCATGTAATGCTTTTGCACCATTCATTTTGGCACAAGGTTAAATTAAGTCCAGGAAAAAGCTAGCCAACAAAGACAAATGAAGGCATTCATTTTTATTAATTCAACAAGCCACATAATGAGATACATGTAATGTACCTCCATGGGTAGAGAAATAATATAAAGAAGTGCACTTGCTGCTGTCTAAGTAAAGAACAGTTGCTAATTTCCAAAAGTAAATGAGCGTCAAGAATTCCTATACAATGCTACTACTACACTGTGATCTTGGTCAGAGGAAATCATACCTAGTCAAATAATATCTGTATAGACCACAAGTTATGACTTAGAGGCACATATGTTAACAGCTTTCATACAAAATACAAAATGAATTCTTATAAAATTAGTTGGCAGCGCAGCATCCTACCATCAGCAGATCAGATAGGCACAATTGAATCACTTTTAGAATTCAAGCTTTCTGCATAATCCCAAATCAATAATCCTCGATTTACCTTTTTGCTTCAGAGGAGCGCCGGGACAAGTATCAGGAACTCTGGTTAGTTTAGGAGCTGCAGGAGGTGTTGTGCAATCATCAGAACCCCATTCCAATTTTGACATTTCTTCAAGAGCACCTTCAGTTTGCTTCAAAACAATAGCTTCCAAAAGACTTTCATACACAGATTCAAACATCTCTTCATCCGATAAGAACTCCACATCATCACCAAAACTCCCATTTCTGAAGGCTCTAGGGGAAGAAGTAAAATTAAGCCGGCATGCAACACTGGCCCTAGCTTCATCGTAGTATTTCTTACACTGAGGAGCCAAGGCGTTGTCTTCATGACTCGGAGCGAATGGGTCAAAAACACCATCCTGGGGTGTTCGCGGGCTGCTAAAATTGTCAAAAAGGTCCTCATTTCTGTTGGTTTTAGAAGTGAAGGAGAGAACTTTGGGCAGTTTTTTAACTAAAGTGACTGAAAAGAGTGGAATATCCCCACTCTCTTTGCTGGAATCAGGAGTGATTGGACCTAGAGAGGGCTCAACATTGGCCTTGTTAGCTTGCTCATCTTGGGTTTTGTTTGTTTTGTCCGTACAAGATTCAGAATCCATGAGAATATCTGTCTAAGAAGAGCAAAAGTAAAAATCAGTGACAACTACTAATTAGCTAATTATCCAACAATAATAATAATTAGAGAGAGAGAGGGAGGGAGGGAGAAAAGGTTGCTTCACAACTCCTAAAGAAAACCTTATTCACTAAACTGTATGCATCCTAATTAAAACCCTAGATAATTATTCATTAAACCATGCCTTCACATGCACCAAAGTCGGTTATTTTCCACCAGAGAAAGAAACAAAGAAACGAATGAATTGCAGTGAAATGTGTAGAATATGAGAGAGATTAGAAATCGAAATAAGGGCTTACCTGAGTTCGATTGAAAGAGAAAATTGTGTGAAATTTTGTAGCACCGGAGGCGGCGGCGAGAGGGGGAGGGAGTGTAGCAGTTTGAAGAGGAGGAAAGTAGGAAAACGGCAAGCTTTTTTTAAAAAAAAGAAGAAGTTTTTACAGCTTCATTGAGTCAGTCGTTTTCGCGTTCCTAGGGCTTTGTCTAATCTATGAAAAAACAAGCGGGGGTTGAGTTTGGGTTGATGAGTTGAGTTTGTGAACGTGCGCGAGTGCGTGTGCGTGTGCGTGTGCGTGTGCGTGTGTGGACAAGAAGATATCTAGAAGGAGCTCCGGTAGTCGTTCGTGGGTGTCTTATGCTATCATTATTGCGTCATCATCTATCAACTTGAATTGAACCCACGTCCGTCTCAACACTCGTGAATTATACCCTAGCCTAGTTATTTATACAAATTAATAAAACTAATTAAACAGTTTGTTCTTTATTTTAAACATGTCTCCTACCTGGTTATAAATAATAATAATAATAATAATAATAATAATAATAATAATAAATTCTTCTTTCTTTATCACATTTTTATCCTCTACTTTTTCTATTTTTTTCGAAAAAATATATAAAATAACATCAAAAATGAAAAATCAAGTATGTGTAAAAAAATGTTGTATTTTATAAAAAGATACACAGATAATGTTTTCTTTTCAATGATAATTTAACTAATAATATTTTTTTAATTATATCAAAATAATATATTTTAAAAAAAATTATTTTTGACATCAATACATCAAAACAATTCAAAATTATAAAAAAACAATTTAAAAACATTTTTTAAATACAAAAAAAAACACATTCTAAATTTATAGCACAAATTTAGAAAATATCATGCTTCATGTACATTACATTTTATAAAAACAAACTAAAAGAATATACTATTGGTAACTATGCTTCCTATAAAAAATGATGGTAAATGACATTATTCATAAATTTATTTTCATTTATTTTAGCCACCAAACTTTATTCTTTTTAAATTTTATTTTTACATTTAATACTGGTCATATTTTATGCATTAAGATTTTATTTTCTTTGCTCATTCTTGTTAATACAAGGAGTTTCCCAATTTTAAAATTTTAATTAGAGAACAATTTAATGAGATAGGATTTATATTTATGGTTTTAAAATAAAGAAGATAGTCCAAATTAAAAATACAAAAGGCCTTTCCCATTTTTTCACAAAAAAAACACTTCATTTTCATCCGAAAACAATTCCACACATGTGTTCATCCCTTTACTTTTAGAATTTTATGTTTATATCCCAGACTTTATTATTTTTTTCACATTTTAGACTTTTAGTTTTAAGAAAATAGTTGATTGAACATAGTTCGGCCACAATACAAATTCATTTTAGTGTTAATAGGTTCATTTTGATGAGATGAGTGCTATTAAAATGTTTTTAGAACTTTCATCCATCCAAAAAAAAGTAGTTTGAGAGTTTAAGGTTAGAAATGGATTTATTGAGATTATCTAGGTGTTGTTTTGGTGTTTTAGATGAAAAAATGTTTAGACTTGAGTTTTTAAGATCCTAAAACTCAATCTTTTATTTCTTGATTTTTAGATGATGCATCATTTGCCGTTACAAATAATGTGCCGCATTTCTTTTTTTATATTTTAAAATAGGGTGGACACCAAAAAAAAAAAAAAAAGAAAGAAGTCTAGGCATGCAAGCTTGGCCTCTTTTGATACATCCCTTTAGTTTCTTAATAAGATTTATTTTTAAAATTTTAATTAAAATTCACTATAAATAAAATAATCAAAATATTATTCTATTAAATATCATTCAATTTTGAGTTTGTTTTCAAATAAAATTGTAGCTTTATATAGTAATATTAACAATAATTTTGTTAATTAGTATGTATGAATCTAATATAAGTTTTTTTTTAAAAATGTTGTGCTCATGAATATTCAATGATAATATTTTTTTTATTTTCTTACATAATTTTTCTAAATTAATTATTTTTTTTCTTCAATTGCATACAAAATATCAAGACATAATATTTATTTATTTTTTATTGAAACTTGGTTTTCAGATCATAATAAGTTTTCTTTATTAAAAAAAAAACAATGCCTTGATAAAAAAAATAGATTTTCATTAAAACAAAAAAAAATCATTAATTAGGAAACGAAGTCTTAATTGAAGATATGCATTTATTTGCATGTTTAAGAGTTATTGAAATTCTTTCAAAAATTATTTTAATTACCTTGATTTTCTTATTAAAAGAATGACACCAATAAAAACTATTTTGATAAAGAAAACGTAAAAATAAGAAAAATAATTCATTTTATAAAATATATATTTTTCAAAGAACCCAATTGTTGTTTTTTTTTTTAATGTACAAATACTTATTGTTTTTATAAAAAATAAATAAAATAGATTTTGAAAACTGTCTCCTGAAACAGCCACGAAGAGCAAAAGAAAAGAGATAGTGTGCGCGCACTACTCTGTCAATGCGCAAGTGGAGGCACGCGTCAGATGAAATGAAATGGTCCCCTTTTAGCTACTTTGACCCGTCACGCTGCCGGACCACTCAAAGACCGACCCACCCCACGAAAAAACTCTGCAACCATTATTGATGATACAGCACCGTTTTGCTTGATGATTTGAAATTAAAATCATTTTCCAAATTCAATGGCTGAGGCTGACTCTTTTTTTCTCTCATTTATTTTGAGAAAAGCAATTTGCAGAGAGAATATTTGTTATGTGTGCACCACAACAGCCCACGTGTGTTGGGAATGCATCCACCAATGGGACGAGGAGCTTTTTTCGTGAATTGCAGGCTCAATGACTTCGAAATTTCCCATGCCATGCAATGAATTTCGTGTGGTTTCTAATTTGCGTAGTGATGAAGTTTGAAAATTCAAAATGCTCATCAACGAGAGTTTGTTAAATGTTTGGATCGAGAATGATTAGATGTTAATGTTTTGTTCTTTGAAGGTCTAGGAGTTGATGATTATTCATAGAAGATTTAGTGCCGGTAAAATAGTTCTTTTTTTTATTATTAGATTTAAAAATTATTCAATAATAAAATCATTATTTTTTAATAAAAAATATAATAGTATAAATTATTTACCTGAATAATTCAAACAATATATATATCATCTCATTAGACTCAAATATATTTAGATTCAACGTATAACTGAATCCAAAAATATTAAATCTGAGAATAATATCACAGTAAAATTTAGTATGATGCAGTACTAAAAAGAATTGAAGTTTCAAAAAAAAAACTTAAACTTTAAAAAATTACTAGCTATAAAAAAAGAAGAAAAAAGAGCACATTCTAGTGATAATTTATTTAGTATCTATGGTGATATTACAAATTCCGTGTCCCATTAGTTTTTAACTTTAACTGCTTTATTACAATACAAACTAAAACACCTAGATATTTCACTATAGATACCTATAATTTTTTTTAATTCTCATATCCAAGTTTTTTTTTTAATTTACATCTTTATATATTTTAAAAAGCTAAATTATATTTTTATTGATTATTTTTAAACTAACTAAGTTAATTAAATTATATCGTGGTAATTTTCACATAATTTAATTTAAAATTCAGACTAAATAAAGTATTATGTCAAGAAATTATAAGATTGATTTATTGAGTTAAATTTAAAAATATCATCAAGAAATTTCTTAGGACCTAAACTTCTTTTTTTTTTTAATTTTTTGGTCTAATCCATAGCATAAGATAAACGGGTTATCTAATTATTATGGGTTGTATAGTCTTGCCTATTGAAAAACTAAAAAAAAAAAGATTTTTCAAAAAGAAAAAGAAAAAGAGAGAGGGTACGACTTAGAAATTGCGTAGACTTCCCCTGGGCATAATAAAGAACAATTTTATGAATTGGAATTGAAGTTCTAGACTTCTAGGAAATGGTCAGGAGTCATTACTGGTTGGCCAAACAACCTCGCCGCCGCCAAACGCGCTTTGTCGCTCACCATTTCGACAATAAAATCACTCAATGATAAAGCAGTAGAGCTATCCTCTCCCCTCCTCAGGCCCTCAAGTTTCTGTTGCTGCAAGAGAAACAACCCAAGAATATATAAAACAAGCCATGGAAGCAGCAGCAGCAGCAGCAACCTTCACTGGTCACAAGAGAAGCTCCTCCTTTAGTCTCCGTTGCCCCAGTCTCAATTTCCTTCGCCTCCGCCGCATCTTTGATCTTTTCGACAAGAATGGCGATGGCATGATCACCATCGAGGAAATTAGTCAAGCACTCAGCCTTCTTGGCCTCGAGGCTGACTTCTCTGACCTTGAATTCACCATCAAATCTCACATCAAGCCTGGCAGCTCTGGCCTTTCTTTCGAAGATTTTGTCTCCCTTCATCAATCATTGGACAGCAGTTTCTTTGGTTACGATAATATTGCATCCGAGGAGGAGGCTGCAAATGATATCGGAGATCAGGCTAGGATGAGACAGGAGGAATCTGATTTGTCAGAGGCATTCAAGGTTTTCGACGAGGATGGGGATGGTTACATATCAGCACACGAATTGCAAGTCGTGTTGAGGAAGTTGGGATTGCCTGAAGCCAAAGAGATTGACAGAATTCATCAGATGATCACCTCTGTCGACCGTAACCAAGATGGTCGTGTTGATTTCTTTGAATTCAAAGACATGATGAGGAGCGTTCTTGTTAGGAGCTGATCTTGACGATTCATCTTCACGATCTTAATCCTCTCTGAACTTCCTTTTTTTATTTTTGTTTCGTTTCTTTTGCTTTCTTTTCTGTTGTCAATTAGTCCTATGATTTCCATATGCATGAACTAGAAGCGTGAATCAATCACTGGCATGTCGTCCTATTGGTGTTCAGACTTCATGTTTGTATATGTTAATAATGAATGTGCCATGGTTGGTTTCGATGTTTCAGGATTTATTTCACCATTCCTACGCAGCTTATCTTTTAGATCCCATCATGCGTGCCTAAGCAAATTTCTCTCTCGGCCTTGCATCTTCTAAGATGAAGTTTAGGCACACGTAGAGAGACAGCCAAGTTTTTTTTGTTTAATGCCCAGAGCATCGGGTCCTGTTCGAAATGCAGCTTTAAGCTGACCTCTTGGATGACTTTGTCAAAGATTAACAACCAATGACATTTATGAATTGATTCATACAATTCCTGTTTAAAAAAAAAACAAAAAGGGAGGGGGGCCGGGACCTTTCCAGAAGGGGATATGCAACAGCGATCTTCAAATTTTGACCTGTTTCTTGTCAAGCAATCCAATATTGTTTTATCATAGTTTTTCACCATAATATATATTAATTATAAGAAAGAGACTAGTAGCTTGACAAAGTCGAAATACAATAATAATAATTAAATTTAGTTGTTAATATAGTTAAGAAGACATTATGATTGTTCTATCTTCCTCTTTTAAATGACCTGGGAACATAAGAAAAATGACGTGGATCGGCCCACGAATACCAATGATCCATTACACGTTTTAAATAGGTCCATCATAAGATATAAAATGAAAGCATTAAAAGAAGTATTGAATGGTCTGATTGTATAAATTTTGACAAAGACTGAATTTAAAGATTCTTTGGAGCATCAAACAAAGGCCTTGATATATTTAATCCATGTTCAAGAGGGGCTCAATCCACCTTTATTTGAGCTATGAAGTTTCAACACCAAGGCTGTCAATTTTGTATCAGTTTTAGTCAACCTTGTTATGTGATGTTTTCATGTCTTTTTATGGATTTCTAAATAATTTTGGATTTTCTATTATGTATGAGAACATTAATTATTTTCTTTAAATATTAAGATTTATTATTTTTATTTTATTTCCTTGCCAGGTGAGGAGAAAACACAGCAAAAAAAATGAATCCAAGTTGACGTAGAAAACACATGTGACGACAAGGTTTTCTTGTTGTGCAAGGAGAATAATTCAGTAACTTAATTGTGTTTTTTAGTATCGAAAGGATACCAAAAGGTTGCGAAGAGAAACATTAAAGATAACATCATTTTCCTTCCAAAAGAATGATAAATACAAGGCTCATATCAGAATTCTATTCAAACTTGGAAACCAAATGGGCAACAACTTCTCCTTTAATTTCTAGGATTATTTGGCAGCATTATCGATTATAAATAAGTTTTGTATTAGACCTATAATGTTTTCTTTTTTTCTTCTCTTCTAACGGTGTATAAAGATTTATGAGTTTTATTTTTATTTTATCAGCTGCCACTTCAAGCTTGTTTAGGTTTAATTAATACTTTATTTTCATCTAAGATCGAAGGCTTGCTCGGATCAAGGTTGAAGTTTACTAGAAAAGGTTTTGAGTTGGTTTTTATAAGAGGGTGAATTCAACCTATAATGGTAGATTTATTAGGGTTAATTTCTCATAACTGATTAAACATATGTAAGCCTAAATTTCAACATCTTTGATGAATAAAATTTCTAGACTTTTCAGTTTTAAAGTGTAAGAAAGATTCTTATATTTTTTGGTTCTTGAACGAATTGAATCTGATTTATTGAAGTTTGATTGACTTCATGGCGTCATTCGACTTCATTCCAATAGGTTGGGTCTTGGAAGGTTTTATCATGTCCCCCTATAATGATTCTTTAGCTTTTTGATTTCAGGCTTAATTGTGGGTTGCTTGATAATGTAATCATAAGATTTGAATCAAAAAGTTTTTGTGATTTTTAATTTTTAATTTTAGAAGAATTCTAAGTACGGAAATGGATTTGAGGTAGATAATAAATCCCTTGCTCAACTTTAAGATTCAATTTGACTTTGCTGGTAGCTATATCAGATGAGATATAATCATTGGTCCAGATTGGTGTGTTCGTGTTGGGCTTGCTTATGTTTTCAGAAAAACATGAAGCAAATGCAGGACTGCAGGAAAAAACTGGGGAGATTGTCTGTGATTTCTAGGACACAAAAACTAAGATTCCTGAAGCAAATATATATGAGAAGATGCCAGTAATAAAACAACAGGATGGAGCCATGCATCCATGCTAGCTCCACTTGGAAAACGTCATCAAACCACCTCAATTCCAGGGTTCATTTGATTAATTTCTGCGGTCAATTTGGTTAGATCAAGGAACGAATAAGACAGTCAACAAAGAGACTTTAGGTCCACAAAACGTAGTCTCGAAGTCTCCAACATCACAAACACGGCAAATGGGGCAGTTGAATTCAGCGTTTTTATTACACAATTCTGCACCGAGCACCAGGGGCGGGATCCGCCATCTCTAGGAAACTCTCCGACGACATCGTACCTTGTTTCAGCGTACAAATCATCTTCAATCAGCATTATAGTCTCACATTAATTCATACGGAAAATGATGATATGCTGCCAAGTGTCAATGCTAGATGATGTGAAACCAGACCAGAGAGTCCCTTGTCCTTAATTGTAACATGATGCTGTGATGTGTCGCTAATTAAGAGATTGCAAATAACTATTATGAGAATCAGATTATTTGTTGTTTGTTATCACTGAATTCTTAATAATTAAATGCTGAAATTGATATGTTGAATGCTAAAAATTACTGATTTTTTTATCTGTATCATTTTGATCTGTTAATATTAAAAATAAATTAAAAAATAATAATGGGTTAAGAGGTCATTATCTACAACGACAATGGAAAACAAGACACAACCAAATCTGCAAACGTAAGATGGGATGGTTCTTCTGAGAAGCGAATATTGAATCACGGAGGTTGTGGGATTTTGAGGTTTGTTAAACCAGAAAAAACACAAGTCCGAGCGTTCCAACCCTCAACACATGAATTTATTAGAATAACAGAGCCTAAAATGATGCTATAACCATTGGCGCTGTCTGATATGGACCAGGGCTATATATATTTAGATATTCACTCTTCAACCAAAACCCATACCAAGAAGGTTAAAGCTTATAGCTAATTAGCAAGATTTCTTAGATTAAATCAAATCTACCCTGGCTTAGTCACCTCCATGCACATGGGTTTCCATCCTCCAAACCAACAGCCTCTGATCTTTATGATCTGTATTGATTTGTTTTCTATTATAGCTTCAAGGTTGTTATCATCATAAATATCTGTAAAGAATCTTATGCATCGCAATTATCTCAAGAATCTTGTTCAGCTCTAGTTTTAGGCCTAGGGGCCGGTATTTGCTGATCAGTAACATGGCAAATATCATATACAGAGATCCAGAGCTGGAAGAGAGTTTCTCCTTCAGTGGCTGCTATGACTTCAACTCACCATTCCAATCAATCTTCTTCGACGAGAGCGACGACGAGAGCTACATTGAAATAGCCCTTGAACCCTCCCAGAAAAATGGTCGTGGAGGTATTAATTGCTGGGCTGATGAGGAAATGGAGCTACGTATATCATTTTCATCTAGTGCTCCCTTCCAAGAACTCTCCACCAAAAAAATCAGTAATGAGCATGAGTCTGCGGCCACAATGCCATCGTCTCCATCATCAACAACATTCACAATGAGCTCTTCTTCTCCTTCCATGGAGAGTGGTCAGCGGGATGCACAAATGGGGTCCAAGGCTTCTCCTTCTACTTGTAGAGCCCAAAAGGCCATTAAAAGGAAGGTGCAGTTCCCTAAAGTGAACAATTTTCTCAATATGTTAAAGCCCAGTTTGACGGTATCATCAGAGGCCGATGATGGAAATGGCCGTCCGGCTAACAACAATCATTTGGAGCTTGTAAGCAGCAGGTATTTTCTATATTTTATCATTTTCATTCTGTCTTTTTTTTTTTTGAGATGCAACAACAAATTGTGCCGCCCCTTTTTTTCCCTCAAGAAATGGCCGTGTTCAATATCAGAATTTAGAAAACAAAATGGCCCACAATCACTAATTTTATGTGGATGGGCCTGGGTGGTCCATTTCAGATTTTGAGTTTTTGGCTAATCACATGTACTAATTTAGCCCATGATCTCCTCTGTTACAATTGACAACGTTAGAAGCATGCTGTATTTAAAAAGTGTTTTTAACTTTTTTATGTGATAAAAATAAATCTTTTAAAATAAAAAAATATTATCTTAAAATATTTTCAAATAAAAAATATTTTGAAAATAATTGCAAACACTAAAATGACAAAAATAAAGTGTAGATTTGGTTTCTCAAATGTTTATGTTTGATTCTTGAATTTTATCAAGCTAGAAAATTTAGATATCTTCCATCAATCGGTAAAACCAGTTTTAAATGGCTGAAACACATGTAACTAATCAATACAATGGGTATAGATTGTATTGACAAATAATTTAAATTTATTTATATGTGATTATTATAGGCATTGAATATAATAATTATCACTGATCACTGGCCGTGTTGATTTCCTGTTTCAAATCTATCATAGCACCATGAAAGGATCAAAGGCAACGGGCATGAGCAGTAATGGGATCGTGATGAAGTTCTTGATAAAATTTCGAACCTTGAAGATTCGAACTCTGCTTGCATCATTTATGAAGTCCTGCCAAGTGATTAACTCCCCCCCAGAGCCGAGGAATACTGGGACACACCAGAAGCTAATGAATCCATTTGATAAATGGTTTGCGCAAGGAAGTAGCAGCAGCAACGTCTACTCAAACAACGTCTTTGGAGACGGTGAGAGGTCAGGAGTATTGGAGATGAAAATGGATACAGTTAGAGGAGTTGTGGAAACGATGAGCAGCAGCAGCAGCATTGGTCGCGAAGATAGAAAATTTAGAAGTTGCCCAGGCCCTACAAAATCCTCCCCAGTTCATCAAGAACTCTCAAGTGATGATCAGAATCATAAAATATGTGCTAAAGATAACTCAATTCAGGCGGCTATTGCTCATTGTAAGAGATCATTTGGTCAAAAAATTGGCTGATTTGATCATCTTTAAATTTGTCCTCTCTGCATGTTGGAATTTATGCATCTTTGTGAGAATTTTACCCCTGTTTTGACCTGCCAACGTTAATGGTCTCTCGTGGAGTTTAAGTCTTGTATATACCCATTTTCTTCCGAGAAAATTTGAGATTATACCCGCTAGATTTTTTTTTTTGGGGGCAGATCATGCAATTAGTTTTTGTGTTTACACGAATATATACATAGACACACACACACACAAGTATTGTCTAGCCATTGGTGAGCTTGGCGACACTTATGATTATTTTGTGTGGTAATAATGATAATTTAACTCAATTTTGTTATCATTATTAATTAATTTTTGGATTCTACCAAATATTCTGGATAATGCAGACCAAAATTCATTGATTCTAATAAATTTTAGGTATTTATTGAGATTAATTAGGTGACCAATTACACCTAGAAAATAAACTAATGGTGGCGACTCTTTTATTTTTCCCTTTTCTTGTCTGCGACGGTTCCCCTTGCCTCGGGTCCGGGCATGTTATCACCAGTTGCATATCTTAATGTTGCAAACATTAATTAGTTTTTTGGGTATTTATAATTACATGAACGTACGACTTCAAGCTCGATTAATAGTTAATCCTTAACTCCATGCCGCGGTCTGGATTCTTTTTCATAAACAATGATGTGCTGCAAACATGTTTCAAATAAGTTTGATAAAAATTGAGTTAAATAAATTAGTTTTATTTTAATTAAATGATAAAAAAAATTAACAACAATAATAAATGCATCAAATAAAAAATTAATTACAATAATCTATGAATTTGTTTTTTCAAAAAGAGATAACGAGGTAGCTCAATTCTCAATCTATTAAATATAGAAAAATAAAATTAAGTAAAAAATATAAAAAAATTAAACTGATTCAATTCAAGTTAGAATGATAATTTTGTAATCTTGATACTTAAAGCTATACCAACCTGAATTATTCTGTCAAACTCGCGGCTCAAGTTATGATTGGAATAACTCTTTAAAAAAACAAGACAATAAAAATCATAAAACCTATTTTAAAAAAATAATCCAATATCAACTCGTGATATCACTTTCAACCTGTAGCTTTGGTAATTAGATTAAAAGCATCTTATCTGAAAAATTCATAAAACTTAATTTTCATTCAAATAAATATTGAAGGATAAAATTGAAAAAAAAATTAAATATATATAAAAAATTAAAATAAAAAATAATAATCAGAAATACAAATATATATTTTTTTTATTTAAGGGAGGGGTGCAGTCTTAAATTTAAATACCGCGGCTAATAAATCAAACGCTAATAAAAAGGGTGGAAAATGCATTCAACGGAGATAACATTGAAGTGAAAAACTTAGAGAAAGGAAGCATATATTATATTGCCGCTTGTGTACTTCCTTATTGTTATTAAACTTCAATCATCTCGTGACTCTACCAAATCACCAACTTATTTTATCTTTCTTTTGTAACAAAAATGTGTTCTATACCAAATTATCAATAAAATTTTCATGGTTTTGATTTTAAAATTCTTATTTACTTTAAGGATTACCTATCTATATGTCTCGTTCAAACAACCTTTTCTTGGACGGTATGTGATGAGGTTCTAAAATTCAAGATGTTTAGAAATAAATCTAATGTATTAGATAATCATTTAATTTTTTAATTTAAATAATCTAATTTATTTTTTTTAGCCAAGTTGTCTTATAACTTGATATGAAAAACTTAGATGGTTGGTAATTGATAACTAATGGTGTCTGGTTAGCTAAGATAATTTGTAGCTTGTGCCTGCAAAATGTATCATTTGATGGATATCGAGACTCTTATATGTTTAAATTAGTAACTTTATAGAGAAAAAAAGTACAATGATATTTTAGAAAGATAGATTCTAAAAATATATATACTGAAAATGTTAAGAAAAAGAAGATTCCGAACCTTGAGTTCAAATGATTCATGGTGTATTTATAACTCACGAGTCTTGTCTTTTTGTAAAGAGAATGGACTAAAGTGTAATTTCATTCTTGTGATATTTTGAGTCATATTTTACTCAAAATAATATGTATTGGATCAATATAAAATACCGAGAGACCCTCGTAGGGTCTTAAAAAAAAAATTGCCAATAATCAACTATAAAAAAGTCACCAATATCATTTTCAAGACGAGAAGAAAGAAAAGCCACCTGGAGACTAACTATTGCTCTATAATGGATACTGATCCACCAACAAAAAGAGTTTACCGAGACGATTCTAACACCACTACAAAAAACTACATGATGACAATGAAAGAGATAGCATGCGCCACCAGAGCAACGAAATCGAAAGCTAACCAAATAAAATATCATGAAGTATCATGCTTATAATAAGGCAATTTACTTAATTTAATTCGAAACCATTTTTAATGAAAAGCTAGATTGAACAAAGAATGACAAATAAAAGGTCTTGAGATAACTCAAGTCCTTTTCAAAATTAGTGAAAAATCCTATAGAAAAAAAATAAAAAAAATAGGAAAGCCCAATCTTCAATCAAATATAATGATTAAGGATGAAACTGAAAAAACATGAGCTTAGAAAAGAAAAAAAAATATACCCGAACAAATCTCTTAAACCTTGGTTAATTTTTCAAATTTATAACCTATTAAATCCTAGACTTGAACTCAATAAAGAATATCAATTTAAAGAATTTATAAAATTAAAAAAAAATAGCAATAAAAAATGAAGGAGGATGAAATCATAAAAAAATCAATTTTAAAAATGATCTAAAATAAAATAAATAGAAATAAAAAAATAAGGATCAAATCTGAAAAAAATTAAAAAATAAAAAAGATGAAATTAAAAAAAATTTCAATTTCATAAATTAATTCAAATTAAAAAATATTAATTAAAAGAATATAAATCAAATGGAAAGAAAAAATAAATAAAAGTGTTGCTGTGATATTTTGAAGGTAAGGCACGAAAATCAAGAAATAAAAAGAAAAAAAAGCTAACCGGAGGGAATTGCACCATCTACGTCGTTCAAGGAGTCCCACCATGATGATTTAAAAAACACCAAGGAATGATGTTTTTGGCCACCATAGCTACCGCACGTGTCGCTTGAACATAACAATGTTGTGTACTTATTGACGCACACAATACATGTGCTAGCCGCTTTTCTTTCTTTTACATGTGCACACACTAGATTGCTACTCAGACCACATGATTGTAAAAAAAAAACAGAGAGAGATGAAAATGCAAATAAGTCCTTTGGGCAAGCTAAAGAAATTTTAATTTTAAAATCAATGTAGTCATTTAAGTGTGTGGTGAAAATTTATTTGAAGGAAAATTAAGGAATTATACCGCGCAAAAAATATAAAAAAATTAAGTTGTCTTCAATCAATATTATAATATAATAATTAATAGACTTGTGAAAAGATTCTATTACCTTCAAATAAATAAATAATTTAAATTTATTTAGAATGATAAAATAGTTATTTTATTCTTCCAATTAAAAAGAAATCAAGACATTTGTACAACACTTTTCCCATTAACATTAATGTTTTTGTTAATTTTATTTATTTCGTGTACAGATAGGCGCAGATCCTACAGTAACCGACTAACTGTCTAAATTGCTACGTAACGTATACGATATAGAGTTTGTAGACAATTTTATTTAGTTGTTTCCTTGCAGCTTCCTGACGCTGGCAGTGAAGAGGAAATGCGTGGATTATTCCAATCGACAGAGGCCCACCCCCTCCCTGTTTCTCCTGGATTTAGTCCATTCCTGGCCATGAAAGGTGGAAGATATTAGCGATTAAGCAAATACTTGGAGAAAATATAATTAAGGTGGGACTTTGAACCTCCAGCTCTTCGTTCTTTATTCTTGTAATTTCACCTTCTTGAAATAAAATTAATAATTTAGCTGCAGTTGATACAATTCGAACCTGATCACAAGATACCTCATAAAAAATTAAAACTAATTTGAATTCTGTTAAGTAATATTTATCTAGTTTTATTTATTAAGGGTAGAATAGTATTTTCAGTTTAACCTATATATAATTCCTTTGTATTTAGGTTAACTTAAGCATTCATAATAAACATATTATTCAAAATTCTAGCCTCCTTTTACGTTTCATCTTAATTACTTTAATTTGGTATCAGAGCCTAGTTGATCGAACCCTTGGCTTGTTAATTTTATGGAACTCGCTGCCCTTGTAGAAATCATGTTCACCAATGTCAGAGTCACTGCTCGTATCAAAATCGTTATCATCATCCACTTCATTCCCTGTAGGATGTTCCAGCACGTTCAATGCATTCCTTTGAAGCTTAACTTTAGATCCATTTTTCAAAACATCAGACATGAGTTGTTTGACCTATTAAAAGATGGAGGATGAAGATCAGGTTTTGTGCTTGCGGCTGAAGAATTAATATCTGAAACTTTATTTTAGATTCTTCAGCTTTTGCAATTTGGTATTTTTGTTCCGTCTCTGTAATTATTTTGGTATTTCGTCTTCTCTTCGGTTTCTGCAATTTGGTATAAGCTTCTGTAATTTGGTATTTCTGTTCTGTCTTTGCAATTATTTTAGTATTTCGTCTTCTCTTTGGTTTCTGCAATTTGGTATCAGGTTCTGCAATTTGGTATTTCTGTTCTGTCTCTGCAATTGTTTTGGTATTTCTTCTCTTCAGTTTCTGCAATTTGGTATTTGAGTTAAGTTTCTGAAAAAAAAAAAAAAGGAGTGATATTTTGTCTTCTGCTTCTGCAAAATCTGGTATTTCGACTTTTTTTCAACTTCTGCAATTTGGTATTTCTGTTCTATTTCTGCAATTGTTTTGGTATTTCTTCTTCTCTTCAGTTTCTGCAATTTGGTATTTGCGTTCAGTTTCTGCAAAAAAAATAAAAATAAAATTGGAGTGATATTTTGTCTTCCGCTTCTGCAAAATCTGGTATTTCGACTGTCCTTCAGCTTCTGCAATTTGGTATTTCTGTCTGTCTCTGCAATTGTTTTGGTATTTCATCTTCTCTTCAGTTTTTGCAATTTGGTATCAGCTTCTGCAATTTGGTATTTCTGTCTTGTCTCTGCAATTGTTTTGGTATTTTGTCTTCTCTTCAGTTTCTACAATTTGGTATTTGAGTTAAGTTTCTGCAAAAAAAATTTGGAGTGATATTTTGTCTTCCGCTTCTGCAAAATCTGGTATTTCGACTATCCTTCAGTTTCTGCAATTTGATATTTCTGTCTGTCTCTGTAATTGTTTTGGTATTTCATCTTCTCTTCAGTTTTTGCAATTTGGTATCAGCTTCTGCAATTTGATATTTCTGTTTTGTCTCTGCAATTGTTTTGTTTTGGTATTTTGTCTTCTCTTTAGTTTCTACATTTGGTATTTGAGTTAAGTTTCTGCAAAAAAATTTTCGAGTGATATTTTGTTTTCCGCTTCTGCAAAATCTGGTATTTCGACTTTTCTTCAGCTTCTGTCATGGCATTTACTACCAAAGAGATTGTTTGGTTACGTTGGTTACTTACTGATATGAGAGTTTTCTTTTCTGTTTGGTTACGTTGGTTACTTGCTGATATGAGAGTTTTCTTTTCTCATCCTACTCCTATGAATTGTGACAACCAGAGCTCTATTCAGATTGCTCACAACTCGGTTTTTATAAGCGAACTAAGCACATTAAGATCGATTGTCATCTTACTCGTCATCATCTCAAGTATGACACAATTACTTTGCCTTTTGTTCATTCTTCCTTGCAGATTGCAAATTTCTTTATCAAGACGCATTCCATATCTCGTTTTTGTTTTCTAGTTGGCAAACTCTCGATACTTATAGATACCGCATCGTGAGTTTGAGGAGAGATGTTAAGTAATATTTATCTAGTTTTATTTATTAAGGGTAGAATAGTATTTTCAGTTTAACCTATATATAATTCCTTTGTATTTAGATTAACTTAAACATTCATAATAAACATATTATTCAAAATTCTATTCTCTTTTTACGTTTCATCTTAATTACTTTAACAAATTCCACCGGAACTAACTTGCGATGGTGAGGAACCCGTAAAAGATGCATGCATGTCCTTTGAAACCTTTCGTAGAGAAAACCTTGGAAAGTCTGTGATATCCATGGAACTTCCAGTTACCATTAAGAAAGCGCTCAAACGCTAGCTATGCATACACACCCTGTGATATGCTACAACTTTGCTCAAATTGTGGATGACTGCGTTCACCAGTTCGGTTCTTAATTAAGGAAGCAAGAATCTAAGTATGAGAGGAGGACACGTACGGCGCTTGCTGTAGGAGTACGGGAAAGGGACACTCGATTTGCAGCTCAGCATTGAAGGTGAAGGGGGAGGGTAGCTGATAAAATGAGTGGGAGATGGGAGAAACGCACAGAGAGTTGATTGCCCAAACAAAGACATGTTGGAAGATGCATCCAATATTTGTGTAGTTAGCTAGATATCACAAGCACATGCAGCTCTGTTCTTTATCACCATGTATCTTAAATCTTAATTTAAAACACCAGATGTTGACCACGAAGTTTCCAATGTCCCTATCAAATTGGCAGAAGCTGTGTGATAAACAGTTAGCAGAGATGCGTGTTGCTCATTGCAGGCTCGTGTTCTGGCTCTCGGTGTGGAGACGAGCAAGGGGCCTCCTCGTTTCTTTCTTTCTTTCTTGTCGAAGATTGTTATTACTATAGCTGACTAGTTATATCCAAATTTAAATTGGAATCAGAATAGCAAAGAGCCAGTCATTGGGCTTGGCTCTTTGCTAGCTTTTTCCTTCGCCTTTTTTCTTTGTTTTTATTTAATACTTTTAAGAAAATCTATCAGATTCACTTACTTTTTACTTTTTCACTTTTGATATAATTTTTAAATACCATTATAAATTCTTCGATCGTTTTAAATTCATAAGGTTAATTTTGTCGTCTTCAATTTCTCTCTTCCACTACTGTTAGAGTTACCGTTTAAATTAAGTTTGTTAATATAATGGAGTATCCTTCATTTTCATTATTGAGTTTTGCAGAGGATTCTTCTGAATGTGTTAGGGATTTAGTCTAAATGACATTTATATTATCTTGTTAAAGGACTGCCTGAGCAGACTTGGTGAACGAGTGAAGCGATTGGCTTCTTTCAAGAAAGAGGCCATGGAGAGATTCTTATCAGCTATGGTCCCCGTGGGAAACCAGGCCGGAGGACAGTCGCTCTTAAACACCATCAAAATTGCTGTTCTGCCTATAGCCAAAGTTTTTACCATGTGCTTCTTGGGATTTCTTATGGCCTCCAAGAATGTTAACATCTTGCCAGCTAGTGGAAGGAAACTCTTAAATGGGGTAATTTAAACCAAATTTGGTTTAATTTAATTTAGTTTTATATGATTAAAGTGGTGCTCTAGATAATGCACGTAGCACTAACTGGTTGCTTTAATTATATACGCAGCTGGTTTTTTCGCTCCTGCTACCTTGCTTGATATTTTCTCAACTTGGCCAAGCTGTCACTTTAGAGAAAATGTTGGAGTGGTGATTGTTGCTTGTTTTTCTTTTCTTTTCCTATATCTGCAGAATGGTAATAGGGTTTCTGTTGTTCTTAATTATAGCTGCTACGTATTCTATATTTCAGGTGGTTTATTCCCATGAATGTTGTTCTTGGCTCCATATCTGGCTCCATAATAGGTTTTGTTGTTGCATCCATTGTCCGGCCACCTTACCCATTCTTCAAGTTTTCAATCATACAAATCGGAATTGGTGAGCCACTTCATTTTCGAAATCCTGATATGCTCATTATTTTGTCTGCTACTTGGGCAGTCAAATGCACCTGCAAGTCACAAAAACCAACGTGTGTTCTAATTAAATTCTAGTCTCTTTATATTTCTGCTGGTGTCCATGCTTTTCAGACCATGGTTTGTAACAGTGAAATGCATCCTTCCATGCAGGGAATATTGGGAATGTGCCACTTGTCTTGATTGCAGCTCTATGTAGAGATACATCCAACCCTTTTGGCGACTCAGAAAAATGTAGCACAGATGGGACTGCCTACATCTCATTTGGCCAGTGGGTAAGTCTCAAGCATCTATTAGTCTATTGTTATTGCCTGTACTTGACGACTGGGGTTGCATAACTTTATGGTACTTGTGTTGTTAATGAATTAGCATGCATACACTCTTATATATACATATACATATATATATATGCTTCAGGCAGTTTTCTTGCTGAAATAAGCTTGGGTTTCTCTCATTACTAACTCATACTGTGATTGTTTACTCTCTCTTTTGACTATCTCACCCAACAAACTTGAAGTTAAAAAATCAGGGAAGAAGTTTTTTAACCGTCAAACATGTCTTTTTTTGTTTTTTTCCCATAAAGTTGACTGGTTGGGCTCTGATTGATGCATGCCAGGTTGGTGCAATCATTTTATACACATATGTATTTAACATGTTGGCGCCTCCACCGGAAGTTACCTTCGATATTGAGGATGCGAATCTTTCCATCAAGAGCCCAGCAAAAGATGCTCCCCCTGAGCAAGTCCCATTGCTTCTCCAGGAGGATGCACCAGAAGAATTGGATGCGCTAAAGCGAGGGAAGGTAAGAATCAAGTTATGCGTGCATGTTATGAATATCTGATAAATAGCTGGCATTTAAACTTCCGGGTCATGATTATCTTATTGATAAATAGACATGCTGTGCCAAAGGTATCTATTGTTTTGTGTCAATTAAACTGCAGTCTGCTCTTAAGTTTCTAGGTTCTTAGCAAGGAAATGGTACTAAGATTAATGTCAACACAACTCTTCACAATATCGAAGCTCATTGTTCTTAGTATTTACGACTTTTTACTGGGTTGTAAAGTGGTTTTAAGACAATATCACCACTCTTGGTTTTTGTTTGAGATTTCTCAAAGTTGTGACCCAGCACCATAAATTTTGAAGAGAACACAGAAAAACTGTTTTCTCCTAATTCACTTAATGGTGGTGTTTTATCGTACCTTTATTTCCTCTTCATAGACTTGGGTTTCATTATCTCTTGCGTTTTGCAGATTAAACAATTTCTGGTCTTTCTCTATGTCAAGTTGAAGCTCAAGCAAATTCTTCAGCCCCCTATCATTGCTTCTGTAAGTTCACTTTCGTCTTTAACCTTTTGTTTTGGTATATTTTTGGTGATATCTTAGGTGATGTTGTGAAACTGTAACATGAGATTCCGGATACATATTAGAATTGCAAAATCTGTTCTTTGACTGTAAGAATGCTGGTGAAAACTGTGCCGGCACTTGGTTTCATAGAATTTTGTGTTGAAGCACCTTATATGGATGAAAAGGAACTAAGCCGGCCCGAACATGATTGTGTTGATACCTTTATTCTTCCACTTGTTGGACAGGCCAAACGATGCAGAGTGCTATCACCTTTATAATTCACCATCCTTTCTGTTCACTGGGCAATGTTCTAAACTCGCATATTTTAACTCAATTTTCGCTTTAGATGTCAGCTGGCTTAGTAAAGTTACTTGGTTCTTATCAAAAGCCTTGGATTTACCCCTTAAAACCAGCAGAGTGCATTATATTAAAAGAAGAAGAAGAAGAAACAAATAAAGAAAAGGAAAGGAAACAACAAAGAGAAGACAATTTTTATTGTTCTTCCTCTTTCAACTTTCCTTTTAATTGATATGCTCTTGTTTTCTGCAGATCCTAGCTATGTTCCTTGGCGCAGTACCATTCTTGAAGCGATTGATCTTTACAACTGATGCTCCACTTTTCTTTTTCACTGACAGCTGTATGATTCTCGGGTATGCCTACCTCTTATACCAAGCGTTTCTTATTATTTGAATTGATTCAAGAACTAGAAAATGAAAGTAGTATTGACACTCAACTTTTGAGATAAACGGGACCAATGTTTTGCTATCCTAACTGGCATGATCATCAAATTGGATCTTCTTGTAACTGAAAGGCTTATGTAATTAGTCATGCTGATGCATTCTGAACAGCATGTGTAATATTCAATACATGCGAACTCCACAAACAGGGCAGAGTTACCTTACAATCCCTGCTAATTTGATAGAAATAGAAACATCTTGTACAAACTCGCTTCTGTATATTTTGAAAACGAAGCTTGACTTGCATGTATGGTGTTTGGTTTCTCTTCGAGCAGTCAAGGTGAATTTATTTATAGTGCTGAGACATGAGTAGTGATTTATTCTTTCCAAGTTACGTCTGCATTGCATGATGAAGATGCTTCTAATTGGTTTTGCTGATGCCTTATACTGCTTCTGGTTCTCAGGGAGGCCATGATTCCATGCATTTTGTTGGCACTAGGAGGCAATCTCATTGATGGTGAATTAATTCCCTAATAATTTTTTGTTACTTTATCGTGCCATCGCATTATCTGTATTCGAAGTAATGGCCTCTTAGTTTTGTTGAAAAATTATATTATCAGCTTAAACACTTTGTGGATTTCAAGTGAAAGCTCTTTGTTTCACTGCAGGACCTGGAAGTTCTAAACTTGGTTTTCGGACAACTGCCGCTATTATTTTTGGTCGGTTAGTTTTGGTGCCTCCTGCTGGACTTGGCATAGTTACACTGGCTGATAAGCTTGGCTTCCTGCCTCCTGGTGATAAGATGTTCAAGTTTGTCCTGCTTCTGCAACATACAATGCCTACATCTGTCCTTTCTGGTAAGACTCACCTATGCATTTTCAATCAAAACGCAAACTTTCAAGTAATCAGAAAATTAGCATTTCATAATCAATCTTGTTGTTCGGAACAGTATTTCACACTGCCTTCATTGAAACTGTTCGTGATATGCAAGAGAAAAAAAATGAAGAAACAAGTAATATTTTTCTGTTCTGGTATATGAAATGCTATATTTAACTTGGTTGGGAAATGGGGCAAAGGTAAAATATGGAAGATCTTCCCTTCAAATGTCAGACAGCCAAATAATTCATTAGAAAGCAGGGATTAGACATCAATGTTATTATTATTGGGTTGATATGGAAGATTAGCATCTCTTTACTTAATGAGTCCACTGTCTCTAGGTGCCGTGGCCAATCTAAGAGGCTGTGGAAGAGAAGCTGCTGCTGTTCTATTCTGGGTTCATATTTTTGCTATTTTCTCAATGGCTGGATGGATTGTCCTTTATCTCAACTTACTGTTCTGAAATCGCTGCGTTAAGTATGTGTTTCTTAACGGTTGGCCGAGTTAACAAACGAAGCTTTGTTTGTAAGTGCTGCAGAAGGTGCTGTAGAATATATATATTAAGCTTCAGTATGATTCCTTTTTTATCCATCAGCTGCCATATCATTTATCACGTCCCGGCTGCAGTAGTTTCAAGCAAAGCTTTTCCTAGTTAGTTACACCTTTCAATAAGAAAACAATGCTCAGGTTCTCTGGAAAAAGAAGAATGCTCAGCAGTTCAGGTTGGGTTTTATTCCCATCCTTCGCTTGTGCCAAGCGAAAATGAATTTTGATAAGCACATGAATATTAACAAAACACTAATTGTTCTGGGAAAAATACTGTTCATTTATAGAGAAGTTATTGTACACTAGAATAGGGTAATTGGGGGTTTTCAGGAATATAGTGGTCGGGTTTTGACCATAAAATATATCCAACTTAATTTTTGATATTTTATAAAATATAAACTCGATTCATTTTATTTTTTTTATACCCGGGTGAGTTGAATATATTAGGTTAAAATAAAATTTTTGTGGATATTACATATATTCGTCGATAGAGCATTTTAACTCTCTTATCCTTTGACAATCTTAAAAAAATTATCAGATTGCAACCGGTAAAACTAAATAAAACCTTTAAAATATATATATTTAAGATAACATAAAAACTATCACAATTTCTACATAAAAAAACAAAAATCATAGTCAAGAATTTTATCCAACAATTAGGCTGTAATATAATACAAATGACATACTAATAAAAAGAGACTATAAAATGCTTTTGGATTTGTGATTTAACTAAAAAAATAAAAGTTCAATTTTGATTATTAAAATTTTCATTTGTTTTTTTTCATGGTCTCTTGGTTACCAAATAAAAAAAAAGTAGAATTGAAAAATACACTATCACTTCATAATATCAATCTTTAAAAGGAACAAATATAATTTTTTTTAAGAGTGAGGAATAAAGAGAAGGGAAAGAGATTAAGAGAACGTGAGGTAATTATTAGTACGAAGGTGAGAGAGGAAACAAAATGAAGAGATAAGGGAAAATATTGTTTACACCAAGGAGTTGGGTTGGTTACTCATATTGGGTTATACAGGTTGTGTCAAGTTGAACGAGTTTTAAAAATTTCAACCCGCACCCAACTCATGATATCCATTTATTAGATTTCTTGACACTTCGTTATCATTTGTAAAATCTACATTATTCAATTTTAACACATTGAGTTGGGTCAGATAATATAAATATTAAAAATGAACATGTTTTTTTTACACCCTTAAGTGTATTGACAATTTTGCTCTTCCCGCACAAAATCTTTAAACTGGATATTAGGGGTAGTTTGATCTTTCACAAAGTTCATTAGTTATTATCATATTAATCAAGGACAACTCGCTTTTTTCACATTTTTAAAACGCAATAAAATGAGTAAATCATCCATAAAAGCAAAAAAAAAGATTAAACTAGTGTACAAAGGTTTTTTTTTTTATATTTGTAACCTTATTCTTTAGTTATAATCAAGTTGGTTGACAAGTAATTTAATATTTTAATAAATATAAAATATAATAAAAAAAACTAAAAGTGACTGGTGTGAGAGAGGTGCTCGTGGTCTTTCGGCAGGCATATACGGCAACTTCCAACTGACAAAAATTTCCTTGTATTGTTGGAATTGTCATGACATCTTCTTCTTGTTGAGGTAGCACATGGTGTCAGTGATAGGGCAGTTTGTCATCGATGATGTTTTCCTTGTTTTCTTCATCTTTTTTCTCTCATCCATTTGAAAATGACGTTGGTCATTTAAAATTTCAGAGTTATCCTTTTATTTATTGAGATTTCAACCTTGATTCTTGTTCATTTAATTTCTAAGTTTTGTTCTTGGTTTTTTTTGTAAAATTTTGACATATTTTTAATTTCATCATTCAATCCTAATCTGTGATATGTTATTTTTTTTTCTAATTTGGTTCTCATTCTTTTAATTTTTTTGGTTCTATTGTTAAATTAATTTTTCTTTTCAATTTCACCCTTCAGTAAAAAAATTTATATTTGTCCTCTAATTTAGTTTTTTATTTCAATTTTGATTCTCATTCTTTTAATTGTTATTTTTTTTTATTTTAGATCATTTTGTGTAATTGAATTTCTTTTTTTAATTTTATCTTTCAATATTTGATTGGTTGAGAATTGGGCTTTATATTCTCCAAATAGATTACTTCTAGCCTAATGACCTAAGTCATGACTTTGAAAAGTTAATGCGGGTTGGCATTGTTTTTTTAGACTTTTTTTTTTATTTCATCAATCGGCTTTGTTTTAAAAAATAAAATAAAAGGGATTTGTGATTTTTTTTACATTTTATTCTATATTCGGTTATCATAATCTCATGATTTGGGCCACGGATTTAACAGATTAATCCAGGCTGGCTTGACTTTTTTTGGAGCCACTTTTTTAAAAACGAACTTATAATCTTTTTTTAGTTTCTTCCTTTAAAATTTGGTTCTTTTTTAAATTAACCTTTATCATCTTTCTTGTTTTGGCTTTTATTGGCTATCCTATTAGCACAACACGAGTTGTGAGATTTGGCAATCTTACCTGGTTTTGATTTTTTTGTAAATTTTTATTTTTCAGTTTCATTCTTCTATAATTGGTTTGTTAAGAATCACACTCTATAATTATTTTTCCATTTGCTTTCTGTTAGGCTATGTCACTTTTATTACTTAGATTATAAGTTTGTTATATTAATTTTAGTTAACGCGGCCTAATTTTTTTTATTTTAATTGTTTTTTTTATAATTAATTGGTTGAGAATTGAATTTTATATTATATTTTTCTTCAAGTTATCGAGGTCACTTTTTATTTGATTTATTTATTATTATTTAATTAAATAAAATCAACTGACCTAAATTACAGAATTGTTTTGTTCTTTGAAACATGTTTACTACAGCTGAATATTTATATATCTATATAACCCCGCGTGACCTAAATTACCCTAAACAAGCCCCCGCGGCGCCGGCGGGCAGAAAAAAAAGCGAATTAAAGTGTTTTGTTATTTGAAACATGTTTACTCAGTGAGCTGAAGATTTATCATATCTATATAACTATTCCGCGGGCGTGGAGACGCTCCAAAGCTATAAAAATATATTGAGCCGGGCCGACTATTTTTATTTTTAATTGTGTTTTATTCAAAAAATTAATGTTTCATATTATTCAATAACACTATATAAATTAGAATAAGATCACTTGATGATGTAATATTTGTAGAATTTGATTACAATCCTAATTTTATTTCTAATGATATTTTACATGATGTTGTTGCACGCTTACGAAATCAATGAAATCTGAGTCCTTGCGAATGTATTTCATACGTGATGGAATTATAGATAGTTCAATGAAACAATATAAAATATTTTATATAAAGTATTATTTATTTCATAATATAATAACAATAGTAAAATAAATTAAAAACATTCAATATATATATTAATTATTTTATAACCTCAATTTGAAAATCATTTTTTTAACCAAACACATTAAACTACTTTTTACTCAACCTCAGTTTTAACCACAGTTTTAACCAAACATATATTTTTTCAAACCAACCTCAACTAAAAATACTTTTTATAAAACAACTTTTTTGACTGGAGGTTCAATAACAAGCAAGTATGACCGTGCCAGGCCGTCATTTTTATTTATTTGTTTGTTTATTTTTCGAGTAATAAGTTCGTGTCATTAGCGTATCGAATGGCATAATATGTTGCCCAATCAGCAACTAAAAAGATCAAATCTTCATCGGACTTTCAGAAACCTAACCAGTTCCACTCCCCAGTCGTCCATATTAGAGGCAAGGCATGATCATGCTTTCCGACCAAACATTAGATCCATTCAAGATAAGTGGAAAATAATAATAATAATAATAAATATCTTAGGCACTAAACACGTTCAGGCACAGAAAATCGTCAGAAAAAAGACCACCATCTTCTCCTCCCATTGCCCCTTTGGTTGAGTTGGGAAGAGCCAGAAACTTGAATTTGATGCAGGCCTCTCCCAGAGAAATTGCAATGGCCATTTGCCCGTCTTCCTTGAGGATTGCCCCACCACATCACAAAGACAATACCCAAAAGGCTAACAAGGGGGGCAGCAGCAAGCAAAAGCCATCTCCTTCCACTGCCCTCTCTGCCAGAGCTATTTAAGGGTGGGCCCACATCTAGGAATCCCCTCCCTCTTTGACCATGTTCAAGAGGTTCATCTGAGACATCCGATGAACTGTCCTCGCTAACTTCCTGCCGCTGAATACCATGCATCTCCATTCTGGTACTAGAGTTTTGCCGACCCTCCTCATAGTCTTTATCATCGGTTGGAAATTCATACCTGCAGAGAGGACATGAATTTCGTGCACTCAGCCAAGGAAATATACAGTAAGGGTGGTATAGGTGAAGGCAGGGAAGCTTGTTAACTTCAGTGCCAATTGGCAAAAGATCCTTGCAGATTGCACAAGCTAAACCATCATGCTTCTCATGTTCCTCGTTGATGATCACAAGTGGTAGATTATTCACAAAAGACACAGCTGCAGGAGGTGCTCCTCTCCTTCCAATATCAGAACGAGCAAGAGCTTCAAGCAAATCCCCAAAGCCTGTGGCATAATCTCCGAACTCAGAATTCCACATGTGTCGTGGTAATTCTGATTCTTCCAAGTTAGCTAAGAAGCCATGGTTATATGCTTGTCTACTTTGCCTGGTTCTCCGGCGATTCATGCCCTCAAATTCCGGTGAACGAAACTGCCTGCGCCAGCTAACATGGCCATTACCTTCGCTAGGACTTGAAATAAATATATTTCGAAGTCGAGCTCCAGCTTCTACAGATCCAATTGTGTCTTCCTCAATATCAGCCTCTTCCCATTCCTCATCTTCTTCATCCTCTTCCTCTTCTAGGTCATCAGAGTTCCATTGGTGGAGACCAGCATGCATTGGATCTATGTCAGTATCGCTGTCAAAATTGCTTCCCTCATCTGCTTGAATAAACATTTCTGTGTCTAGGACACTATGTCCATCCACAGAAGCATCAGAGTCTTCACCATACACACTTGAAGAAATGGCATCACTCTCACCGTGAAAAACCCGGTACCTACTGGATCTGAAATTAATTTCACTCTCCCCATAAAGAGAATCCACATTATCAAAACTCTCACTTTCAGAATCTGAAAAAAGATGCTGCCATCTTCGAGAACTACTTGGAGTTGTGCGAGAGCTCGTACGCTGTAACAACCTAGCAGAACTATCACCATCTATAGATCGATCCTCATTCCCATAAATGGTGTTGTGGTTTTGCCTAGCCAAATTAATCACCTGAGAAAATTGTTGTGAGAAAAGGGTGTCAATCGATTCAGAGCTGCTGTACCTGGTTCTTCTTCCTCTGTGTAGCCTCCTCAAATGAGAATCTCGAGTAGGGGTCTCAAGATCTTCAAGCAGAAATTTACAGTGCCCACATATACTAATCTCAAGATCATCATTATCAGGTACAAGAATACTTCGGCACAGAGCACATAATGCTGAGTGGCTAGGATGGTCAGCTACAAAACCACCATTAACATGGATATGAGCAGTGGACAGGGGCACGTCCTGTGAAGTTCTTTGCAAATCCCTATCCATCTGAAAGTATACCAAGGAAAAGAAAATTGTTCAAAGACATGAGAGATAAGCAGGATCTCAAGGGCAGTTAGTTATCATAATATGCACACCAATTTTATGGATAGACACTGTGGGAACAAAAACTGAGGATTGGAATTTTTTTAAGGGTTTCAAGAATTTGTAGCTTGTTATAAAATCAGATAGCACCCCTTTATGGATTTCAATATCTTAGCCCACAGTGGATTCTAGTTTTTTTTTTCCCTTCAATTCCCTCTGCTTGTTCTCCATCAGTAACTCTTTGCAGTACAGCATAAGTATCAATGAATTGACAACCAAATTAACTATCCACCTTAATCCCTCGTGCTAATGTTGATCGAAAACAAATATAACAAATCCACCTTGAACGACAGCCTGAACAAGAAACTAAAACCATGCACAATTATTTTCCTCAAGAGATAATGTCGCTGGTTTCAAAAAGAAAAGGGGGAAACCAATATTGTTGCCTTGTTGGAAGAATAGTCCTGTGAAAGAAATACCCAAAGATGACTGAGTGCTTCTATGCAGATGACTCCAATGACAACCACCTATCATATTAGACCCCGCAGAGATTTTCTCAATAAAAATAAGGTATATTCAAAGAGCATATGAAACCAGACCCAAGCACCCTCTTATCTTAGGATAATAATCACAATAATAACACAAAAGCTTCCATGCTTTGACTTCCACTGAGTAACCTCTAACAAACACTAAATCACCACCAGCAGGATAAGATGGGAAGGTTTAGCTAAGTAGTTGTTCACAAACTCATATAAATCTGTTGAACTGAATGAAACTCGATTAGAATGACCAAATCCCAAGAGGCGATGAGCTGGAAACTTGAGAACGGAGAGGGCATATGCATTGGAAATCTTCAAAGTAGTTGCTCGTTATAGACCTCGCCTCCAAATCCAATAAGCAAAACCCAAATTCTCTCATCAGTTACAAAAGCAAGCATGCCAAGATTAATAGGGGGTTGCAGCACCACTCAAAATATTTTAGCTCGATTATTGCACACTGAATAAAATAGCCATTAGCTAGGTATGTGAATTTTGGTTGCATACGAATTCAACCAGCTAAGGAAGACATACCGCAATTTTTTTTTTCTTCTACCATTATCAGTACTGCAGTCAGTAATTCACAGACAAACAAATAGATGAAACTGAAAAACTATGAGATTGATTGCAAATAATAATAATAACAATAGCAATAAATAACTGGGAAATTGTTGAAAAAGGGAAATTTTAAGAAATTACCGGAAAAATCAAGAAACTGGAAAGAAACCGATCTTGACAGCAGTGACTCCAACTGCAAGAGATAAAGCAGAACACTCCCTTCTTCAAATAAGAATGGGAAGAATCCAACAACACCACATCACAGCAATTATATATATATGGAGCAAGAAGTGGCAAAAATGGATCTAAAAAAGAAGAGAAAGAGAGAGACTTTTTGGTAGAGCAAGCAAGACGGGAAATTCCAACAAGACAAGACAAGACAACCACCGCAACTACACTGAAAATTCCAACAACAATAACAACAAACCTCTTTTCTTAGGGGGTGATTAAAACTCCAATAGGGAGAAAGGAGGACATTTTCTTAGAAATTGATAGAGAGAGTAGAAAGGGAAAGGGACGAAGAGGAGAAGAAAGGGAAAGGAGGCGCGTGAAATTTCTCTCTCTTATGATAATGGTGAAGATTTTAAACAGAGAGGAAGCAGAAGAAACAACCAAACCACTCCTGACCTCACCTCGCTTGACTGACTATAAAAATTAAAGGGAAATTACAATCTAGTCCCCAACTTATTATATCTTTCATGTGTCAGTCCCCAATGTATGCCTTCTTTTTCTAAAAGAATAATTACAAAGAAAAAAAGAAAAACCTCGGTACTTTTATCTTAATATAATTTTTCTTTTGTACTTTTATAAATTATATTTATGATTAAATAAAAAATTAAAAAAAAACAAAACAAAGAATGTAAAAATGTTATTGAATATGTAAATTACATGATAAAAATATTATTTATGAAAATATAAAGGGAAAGTAAAATTTAGATTAAACTATAAGAATTTTTTTTGTAATTATTCCTCTAAAATATAAACTCAACTATTATGCTCTAAAATATAAAATTTAGACTCTTTAGATATTATTATTTAACAAAGTGATTCTCATCTTTTAAATATGTCAAAACAAATATTAAATATATCATGAGAAGCAAGTGAATCCAACCATTTTAAATTATTGAGATAATTATAAAAAACAAAACTTCAGGTACTAAAAATGCATTTTCCTTTCTAAAACTTCACGCTCCAGCCAGCTCCGCTTCCCATCACTTTTCTTCCCTGCTTTTTTTAAAGCTTTGGATTTTTTTATTTTAAATTGATTTTTTTATATTTTTAAATTATTTTAATATAATAATATAAAAAAATTTTAAAAAATAAAAAATATACATATTATTTTAATAACAAAAATACTTTAAAAAGCAAAAATTTTAAATTCTAACAATCACACGCGCCACGGCTGACATGAGTCAATGGGTTGGGCCGGGCCCTTTTTCGTTTTTCTTAGTCGCGGCCACGACTGGCATTCCTTTTTTTTTTTTTTTTTTTTTTCAGGTGAATTATCTGATCTTTGATGCTTTAAATCTCAATTTCTAACTTGCCAACTACTCGTGCATTACCACGGTTTTTTTATTTAATTTCTTTTATATTTTTTATTCGATTATAATTATAATTTACCATATGATAAGACTTTATGTTTTATAATAATAAACACACAAATACCTAACTTGTATAAAAAAGTTCTAATGCAGGGATATATTCACATACATAAGAAAAACTAAACACCCTTTTATGCTAATTGCATATATTATACGATAACTAATTTTATTATAATAAAAAAATCCGTATATTATATACTATATAGTATGTTGGGATGATTTGAAGAAATGGTAGCAATAGTTTGTTTAGTAGAGTGTTAAGATAAAGCTATACCATCATATGTGAATAAATATCTTATTTAAGAGTGAATATTACATAAATCAAACAAATAAATAACATTAGCATATTCAATCAGATTGTTTTAAAAATATAATTCCATATCATTTGCTCCACAAATATAATGAAATACATATTTAACATCACTCCAATGTCTTCATGTTGATTCTGAATTATATCTTGCCAATAAGTTAACAAAAAAAATTATATTTGATTTTGTATAGTTAGCAAAACACATTAATGCATCAATTGCACTAAATATAGTACTTCGGGACCAAAAATCTCTTCATTATCTTCTTAAGAATGAAAGAGATTATTTTTTATATCAATGAATCATACTACTATCAAGGAATTTAATAGACAATAACATTTTAACACTTTTATACAAGTGGATTAATGAGAAAAAATATTATATTTAATAAATAATTATATATAAACCAAGATAAAATTTTGTCTTTTCAAGATCTTTTAACTTAATTTTTTTTTATTAAAGTATGGAACTACTTCTACAAGCTTTTCATGAGTTCTTATAATATTCAAATCATCACCATACATTATAGCAATAGCTAATCTAACTTTTGATTTCCCAATAAAAACACATTGAGATATCTTTCTTTAAAAAGATATGTTTTAAGATGATTGTATCATATTTATTCTGATTATTTTAATCAATACAATGATCTTTGTAATTTAATTGAATACACTTCTTGAGGTTTGGGTTGTATGTTTCAGGATTTTTTAGTCCTTCAAGAAATTTAATTGAATATGTTGTTTTATCATATTGACAATTAGCATAACATGTTGTGAAAATAATTCTAGTCAATGATTTAAGATATTTAATAATCAATGGGGATTCAATTCCAACATAAATTTGTAGTTTTTTTATAGACTCAATTATGTATTTTGTGGTGAGGTAATTAGAATAAATATTGCACAAGCAAAAACTCTCAAATAGAATATATCTAGTTTTTGGTCAAAAACTATTTGTAGCAAGAAATGGTAAACAATTGACTTAGTTCAAATTAGTGTTGTGGTATGTAATATAGCAAATCCTTAAAAACTTGACAACTTGGTTTTTATGAGTAATGGTTTATATGACTAGTGGTCTAATAGTTAATTGTAGTTGCTTAATTAAAGATTTTGCTAAACCATTTTATGTAAGCACATTAGCTATAAAATGCTCAATGATAATTTCAATTTCAATTTCAATTAACATGTAATATTCATTAAATAGCATAGATGTAAGTTATACGATATTATTAAGATGAATTTTCTTAATTGTATAATCCAAAAAATTATGCTCTCAATTAGAATATTTATATAAAAAGTCTTGAAAATGTGCAATAGTTTGAGTAGATACAAATAAACATGTGACCAATATGTCGAGGCATCTATTAACACCATAAAATATCAAATTGGTCCACATAATGGAATAATAGGTCCATAAATATTCCTTGAATTTGTTCCAGTAACAAGAAGACTTTAATTCCAATTTTAGTTGGGGATGACTAGTATTCATTTTCTATTGATCACAGGTTGAAAAGAATCTTTTAATTCTTTAATGGATTTTCATTTAAAATTTCAATAATTATTCTCATCATTATAACACCGAATGACCTAGACAATCATGTTAAAGTATAAAAGTCTTTGAATCAAATACCTTTTTATTTTTAAAATATTGAATTCTTTTGAATTAATATATGTATAGTATAATCCTGAAAAAAATGATGACAACTTTTCCACTATTTATTTCTTGCTTGAGATAAGCAATGCAATATAAAGAAATTATATACCAATTTCATTTATGGTCTCAATATAATAACCATTACAATGTATATCTTTAAAATTAAGTAGATATTTTTTGTGATATTCTAGAAAATAACGTGTCGCTTATAAATAAATTTGCTTCTTTAGGGGGACATAGTATGTGCTATTTTTTAGCCTTCTATTATATTTTCAACACCAAATATTGTATTAACATTTGCTTCAAAGAAAAATATATTTTATCTTTGATGATGGTGTGTGTTGTTGCAATATCTTCCACACATGTATTCTCACCATCGACTCCAAATAAGTTCATATTTATTTAAAATAAAAATAAAATAAATAAGAATTATAAATATAAAACAAGAGTTTAATTTTAGTTATTTATTTAAAAAGATAATACTTCGCATGAAATACAATATACCAAATTGAAAGATAACACACTAAAAGTTAAAACTATCCTACCAAAAAAACATACTAGATAGCTTTTTAATATATAAAATATTAATCAAGTTTTTGATATGTCAATAAGATGTTTAAACATATGATATGTATATGAACAATGATCTTTTGTTCCACATCTATAATAATTATTTTACTTAGGGTTTATTTTGTGAATCTTTCTCCTTTCCACACTTCTCATTATTTCTTGACTTCTTAAAATTCAAGTTGTTATGAACACCATGATACCTACAAATTATGACCACTCTCATAGTCATAACTATGTCCACATCCATGCACGATCATGCTCACAATAATAAGATATTTTAATATTCACTTCAAGGGATGGCTCTGAATGAATTGATCTTAATTGATGATTTTTTTTTAATCAAAAGCTTATTATTTTGCTTAGCAACAAGAAGACATAATATCAAATTAGGATATTTCATAGAACTATGCTTATGGTATTCTTGTTATAGGAGCATATTAAAAGCTTGAAAAGTAGTTTTAGTTTTCTCTAGCAAGCCTTCCTTAGCAATATTTCTTTGTCTAATTTTAATTGAGAATCATTCAAAATACTTTGATTTTATAATCTTGCAACTACAAGTAAATCCATTTGCAACGAGCTCATGAAATTGTTATTTTCTTATGATGATCACACCTTTCTTTTAAATTCTTAGTTGCAAGGTATTCAATTTTTAATCCGTGATAGAGATGGTAACATCATTAGTTTAACACGATATTTTTCTTTAAGATTCATAGCATCTAGATAAATTTCAGAATTGATCTTAATTGATAGTTTTTTTAATTAAAAGCTTATTATTTTGCTTAGCAACAAGAAGACATGATATCAAATTAGGATATTTCATAGAACTATGCTTATGGTATTCTTGTTGTAGGAGCATATTAGAAGCTTGAAAAGTAGTTTTAGTTTTCTCCAGCAAGCCTTTATTAGCAATATTTCTTTGTCTAATTTTAATTGAGAATCAATGCAACATACTTTGATTTTATAATCTTGCAACTACAAGTAAATCCATTTATAATGAGCTCATGAAATGATTATTTTCTTATGATGATCACACCTTTCTTTTAAATTCTTAGTTGCAAGGTATTCAATTTTTAATCCGTGATAGAGATGGTAACATCATTAGTTTAACACAATATTTGTCTTTAAGATTCATAGCATCTAGATAAATTTCAGCATTAAAAGTCCATAGAAAACAATTTTTGCTAGCATATTAAAGCAACAAACTCAAGCTTTGTAAGATTTAACATTACCGAGCTTGCAGATGATAATTTTTTTAATAGTTATCAATTCTAGTAATGTGTCAGACTGGCAAAAATATAAATCATATCATAAAAACATTGTGTAATAATAAGATCTAAGATAATTGAGAAAATTTTAATTTAAAAACAATAAGAATTAGAAGTTAGGTGAAGATTATGAATTTGAATCACATGAACAAATATTTTCTTTATTCAAGTATCATGCACACATCTTCATTATAAAGATTTTGAGATTGTGGTAGCGGCTGTGGTTTAAAGGATTTTTTGTTTAGAAATACATCAAAATGATATTTTTTTATTTTTAAAAAATTATTTTTGAAATCAGCACATTAAAAAGATATGAAAACATAGAAAAAAAAATTTTAACCAAATAAAATTTAAAATTTAAAAGCACACGGCAACAAAATTCCCAAACAAACTCGAAAAGTCACATATGTAAAAACACTACAAGACATATAACAACAAACACATTTAAACTATATATAATATTCTTCATGAATAAAGCCATATTCGATAGACTTAATATAACGAATATTTGTCTTCTTCGAGTGATGAAAGAAATCATATAAATTTATCTTAACCGAGAAACTAAGAAATTGTTTGGGAACGAGGTGTAAACCGTGTTTCCAAAAAATTTAGAATTTTTTTTTTTGCTAAAATTTAATATAATTTGTATGTTTTGAATCGTTTTGATGTTCTGATGTCAAAAATAATTTTTAAAAAATAAAAAATATATTATTAGCATGTATTTCAGTATAAAAAATTATTTGAAAAACAACTACTACTACACTACCAAATATATTCTAAAAATCACAAGAACTTGTTTTGACACCAATCTTATAAACAAAATGAAATTAAGATTGGTTTAAAATTGAGTAAAAAATCAACCAAGAAAAGACAACTATTAATGTCAAAATCCAACGCAGTATGAATTGATAGGTTATGAAAAGCTCGCGAAGACTCTGTCTTTAATGCTACTGATTGGTCTTCCTGTCAGATTATTTCAAAAGAGCTTTTGAGCATGAATTTGAAAGTTGCAGCCTCCTTGTTCTAGCTCTCATCAAATCAGGATACAGGTACACCTCCACTGTTGCTGCCGATGACATGACAACCTCCCCCACCGGGAATCTTAAGGATAAATCTTGACGGGGGCTTCTGATCCTGTTTCTTGAGAAGGAGCCCGTGGTGTGATCATGACAGACATGAATGGCACGGTGATCAACGCTGAATGTGCTCAGCGACCACTACAACATGCTTTAGATGCCACGGTTGTTGAAGATTTTGCACCCCGGGAAGCTTACACACGGCTCACTCCTGCCAACAAGTGTTCTTTGATGGTGATGCCAAGTTGTTAATTGATGTCGTTTGCAACAAGCACCGAGGCTCACTCCATCCTTCAAGACACTGTCAGGAATATCAGAACTCCTAGTTTTATTATCTCTTTTCATTTTATGGAGAGGTTTTGTAATTAAGATGTCTTAATATAACATGAAAAGTCTTAATAGATCACATTGATACTCTTGTCTGTTGGGTTTGAGATAATTCGGAAGATCTCAACGAATTCCTTTTTAATTCAACCTGTCTATGTTAAAAGAAAGAAGGAAAAAAAAATCTATTGAGAAATCGATGAACATGCAAAGATGATAGAGTATATAAAAAGATAGTGTTTGGTGTGCTGTAAAATAATGAACTTAGATATGATAAATTTTTTTTTGTGAGATTGTTTGATACATCTTTGGATAATACAAAAATATATTTTGTCCTGTTCAAAAACGCAGAAATTTTAGTTTCACTTAAAAGGCCGAACAAGTTTATCTAATTTTCTACATAAGGATTAATCTAGTTGATCCAAGTTAATATAAAAATAAAAATTATTAATATTATAGTTTTAAAACCCAACTAAGGACTGATTTGAAACAAGACCATAGTCACTAGTTAAGTTGATAATTGATCCAGGTAAGTGTTAGGATAAAAATAATTATTATCATAATTTTAAACTCATACCGGGGATCGACTCAAGGCCAGACCAAGGTTACGAGTCGAGTTGACCATTGATTCAGGTCAATGTAAGGATAAAAATAATTATTATTATAATTTTAAAACTCGACTCAGGAGTCGACTCGAGGCTAGGTACAAGTCAAGCTGACCATTAACTTGTGTCAATGTAAAGATATAAATGATTATTATGATAGTTTTAAAATCCGACTTGGGAGTCGACCCAAGTACATGCTCAGGTCACAGGTCGGGTTGATCATAGACCCGAGTCAATATAAAGATAAAAATATTTATTATTATAGTTTTAAAACTCTACTCGGGGATCGAATCAAGACCAAGTTCGGGTCATGAGCCAAGTTAACCGTTAACTCGAGTAAACATAAGGATAAAATGGTTATTACCATAGTTTTAAAACTCAATTAAGGAGTCAGCTTGAGGCAAGACCCAAGTTTTATAAGTTGGGATGGTCAAAGGTTGAGTCAGCAGTTTTAGTCCATCGTCTTTTGTGCTTGCTTGAAATTAAGATTGAGGTTGATAATTTTTTAATTTTATTTATTTATTTTATTGGGTTGGACCCGGTTCAATACATTTAGCTTTGAACCGGACGGGATCCGGTCGGAACAGTAGAGGGTGACTCCACTATTCACATGAACAGTGGAGTGGCTCTCCACAGAAGCAGCTCTTCACTGCTTTGTCTTGTCTTGTGTTACAAACACAGATTTCAATGAGCCCCATAAACATTAAATGATATTTTTTTTATTACCAAACATGTTACGCCTGTATTTTGAGCAAAACACAAACGCAACCTTTTAAATAAACTATCTTTTAAGTGCTTGTATGGAATTAAGGTTGAGGTTGATTTTTATTAAAATTTGAAATTATTTTTAGTATTTTAAATTGATTTGATTGGCTAATATTAAAAATAAATTTTAAAAAATAAAAAAAATATTATTTTAATATATTTTTAAAATTATTACTTTTAAAACAGTAATAAATAAATAAAATCAAGACAAGATGAGGAAAACAATAGTATAGTCGCTTTTATTAGCTGATTCGTTTCTTGTCTGTTTGTGTTCTGGCCCTTCTGGGTAACCCCACACGCACTCTCTCTCTGTCTCGCTCTGGTTATTGCAAAGCAGAAGCTTTCGAAAAGCCTTCATTTCTTCATCTTTATTATTATTATTATTATTATTATTACTACTATTACTATTACAATATATTTATCCTGTCATTACTCTTTGATGGTAAGATTATCCTATATTCACCTGCCAAATGCCACCTTTGCTTGCATACACCAAGATTTCATTTAAAACAATCGGCAAAAAACAGCAATCGATTAAGGGGTTTTTATGCCTTTACCCTGCTTGAAAATACTGCATCTCTCTCACTAAAATGGAAAAAAACTAAACCCCATTTGTTTCCTAGCTGTACCTCTTCAATGCACCCCCTTTTCCATTCTCATTTCTCACTGTTTCTCCGGCTGCTTTTCCTTCTAGAAAGCTCAAACAATCACACCTCAACCAAACTCCATTGCCATTTTGCACTTGCTTTTTCACGTTTTTAGGCAGAAAAGAAACCTGGGTTGTTGTTCTTGTCAAACTTGAGGTGGGTTTTTATGATTATTTTACTGTAAAGGTGTCCTCTTTGAAATGAGTAAACACAAAGGTACAAAATTGACAATGTGGGTTTGTTTCTTTTTTGGTTTTGTTGGCTAGAAAAGTACAAAAATGAAGAGTAGGAGAATGTTTAGAGAGGGACACAGGAGGAGTCCTAGGATATCTGCCTTGGATGTGTGGAAGGCTCAGCCACTGAGTAGGACCACTGTTGCTAAAAAAACTAGGCTTAGTAGGAGCATTACAAGCACTAGTACCAGTACTGTTGCTAAGGTACAAGACAAGGAGTTGGAGCAGCAAAAGGAGAACCAACCTGAGGGTCCAGCCTGTAGGACAAGGGCAAAGAAAAAGAGGAAGCTTAAACCACTTCAAGATGTGGCTTCTACTCCCAATGCTCAACAGGTTTTACTTCTCTGCCTGCCTCCATTCCTTTTTTACTTTTATTTGTTTATTTATTTATTCAAGGTTGTTGGAGTGGTGGGGTAATAACAATCAGCTTCATCAAATTCATTGTTTTATGGAAATAATAATCAGTGATGAGTATTTTTGCTGGTTTCCTGCTCACTATAATTTGAGTTGTTCACGCCCAATTGTTCTTTTATTTGGGATCTAACTTCTAAGCTGTTGGGTGGGTTTTAAAGAGGGCTCCTAATATGGGTGAAAGTGGTTGGCTATTACATAAATTCATGAGAAGAATTGGTGTTGTGCAGTTGGAAATAGCAGTTGATTGACCCCACCCAACATTTCAGCTCAAGTGCAGCATATGTGTTTACATGATCATCACTATCTTTATTGCTTTCATTGTAATTCTTAAGGCAGTGGGGCTCCTTTAGGATTTTTTCTCTTCTCTCTTCTATTCCTTTCATTCTTCTTTGTCCAAACCTCCAAAGGGAGTTGGTTACATTGTGTTCAAATTGAAAAAGCCTTCCACTTTACCATGGCATGCAGAAACTGTTCCTATAGATTGCTAGTAACTAACCAGTAATTTGTGATTGTCATTATGTGCTTGAGCTTGCCGTTGCCTCTTGGTCTCTCCTCGTGGCTCAAGAGGTTGTGTAGATTGATAGAAAGTCTTCATTGTTCCCTGAGTTTGGTTTCAGGAGCCCAAGTCAAGTGATGAATCAGATGAAAGAGAACTAAGTCATAAAGATCATCCAATCAATAGTGGTAAGCCTTTTTGCTCCGTTAAAATGTAATTGCAAACTGCAGATTTCAGTGACACTGACATCGTATTTCACATTCCTTATTGGACCAGATGAAGTCATTTTGCAGAAAAAAGATGGCCCAAAACAGAAAGGACAAGCTCATTCTCCAGGTTACCTTCCTTCTTCTTTTTTTAATTAAATTTGTAATCAGATCTCCAAGTTTCTCTGTTTGTGACTCTAGCTGTTCTCCTGAATCAGATCAACCATCTAGTTTTTCATGTACATCATGGGTGCCAGAAAAACGAATACTTGAGCATATCGTTGACATATTACAGAGGTGGATATTTTTCTAAAGTATTTATATCATTTAAGTTACTGAGGAATTCTTGTATGCATCAAGTACTTAACATCATCAGTAATTCGCAATTATAGTTTCCTTTCTCGTGTCTTTTGCAATTGGTGCAATGACACAGCTGTTGAAATTTTTGCTGAGGGGTCCATTGCAGGTTGAAAACAGTTTCCTTTCTTGTTCTGACTTTTGTTTCTTATTTGTCCATCTCTTAGGAGAGATACCCATGAAATATTTGCAGAACCAGTTGACCCAAATGAGGTTGGTAATGATCAGAAGTTTCCTTACATATCAAGAATGTTATCCTTTCTTGTTCTTTGTATTTATGGAATCGCTGCTAATAAGGTTGAGGAGTATTATGAAATCATCCAAGAGCCTATGGATTTCGGCACCATGAGAGCTAAACTTCATGAAGGAATGTATAAAAGTCTTGAACAATTTGAGGTTTGCTCCTTTATCAAGCATTAATTCTCTATTTATGATTTTGAAGGTACATTTGTTTTACAGTGTTGATGTGTGAACCATGTAGCTTCCAGACAAGAAACTTCTATTCTTCCCTTTTCTGATTACAAAATTTGTAACTGTTATGCAGCATGATGTGTTTCTAATATCCGGAAATGCAATGCACTTCAATTCCTCTTCCACCATTTATTTCAGACAGGTATGATTATCTGCTACCTGTCAAACAACTTAATCATATTCAAAGAATTCTGTGTAGATAAATTATGAATTTTTGACCTCCAACTGAACGTCAAAGCTTGGTTTTTACAGGCTCGTGCCATAGCTGAATTAGCTAAGAAGGTTTTTCATGTTCTGAAAACTGATCCTGATAATTTTGAACTGGAATTCTCGGGGACAAGACGACGAAGTGGTAGAAGGCCCCAACATGAAGTCAAGGGTTCAACTTATAGCCCATCCCTTAAGGTTGCGAGGAGTTCAAAATCCAGCAATACCAATACTGCAGTTCATGTATCCCCGAAACCCACCCCATGTTTAACAAGTTGTTCATCAAGTCTAAAAAGAGCGATCCGAGTGAACTCTGCATGCTTGGGCATCACTACGCATTCTGATGCAAGAGATGATGAAGTACTTTTTGGTAAGGAGTGAATTCTGTTCTGACCACCTCAAAATCAAATTTCTTAAGGTCTTGTTTTAGGGAAGGGCAGATCCAACATGCACAAAGTATGTTAAAGGTTGGAAAATGCTGTTTATAGAGTCACTTAGTCTATGGAGTTCTCCATATGTGATTTGTCCATTTTTTAATATATGGAATCCATATCATTAAAGGTAGGAACTCTCTTTTTGTCCAGAAGGAGCTCTCCTTGTGGGTTGTCATACACTTAACTGACTTGCATTCACTAAATTAAAGGGATTCACTAGGTTAATGATTTTATCCTCTTGACATGAGATCATAGTTGGATCTGCTCCACAATGGAAAGGCTAGATTGTTCCCGCTACACAATTTGTTGTTTAGATTGTGCAATTTTGAAGGTTTCAAACTCTCAAGAATAATGAACCAATGGTCTGTGAGGCTCTTCAATGTGGATTGTACACAAATGGATGGAGCCATAGGCTCCAACAATAGGGACACAGAAATGCAGAAAATTTTTGTTCTCTTCATGAAGTTGAATTGTGCAAATTTCATAACATGTTTTAATTAGCTCTTCTTCAACAGGTTCTGGAGATGGTAAAAGATTTGGTTTTTCTGAAACAGATAGGCGCTCTACATATAAGCCATGGATGTCATTCCTTGATGAGAGCTATCCAATTATTTCATCAATTTATAGTAATTCAAAGCCACTAGTGCACGTAAGTGACTTACTTGAGAGAACAGTTCTGTTTTCTATCTATGCTTCCTGATATCATGAATTAGTAGATACTTCATGAGAGATGACACTATGTTCTCTCATGGTGTAGGTGAATCAGCAGGAAATTGCCTATCATAAAAGCTTATTCTTGTTTGTTAAAGACGTAGGACCAACTGCCCAAATGGTTGCCAAACGCAAGTTAGATGGATGGCCGACCACTGCTGCCAATTTTCCAACTCCAGGTTCAAACTTTTGGCTTCAGTCTCCAAACTGTCAAACTTCTGCGGCATCAACCTCTGCTCAGTGTCCACCTACACTTGATGCTACAATCACAGCTGCATGCCAAAATGTAAGCCGGGGTGACAGAATAGACATGTTTGATGTCGATAAAGGAGATGTTGCTTATGCTGGTAACAACTTTGGCATTCATGGAACTTCAGAGAAAGTGGCACCAAATGGTAATTGTTACAGTAACTTTGGTTTCATTAGCGGTGATGCTTCCTTTTGTAATGACACGGATGTTGCCAGTGTCTCAAGGAATGAAAGGCCTCGCCAAAATCAAAATAGAGGCCTTCAACAGGGTTCAAATTCACCTGTCGCTGATGCCAGAGATCTGAATCTTTTAGCTGCTGGTTCAAGTAAAAAGGATAATGGATCGGCAATGCATAAACTGGAGAGAAGCAAGATGGATAACAAATCACAACCATCGGATTCAGGTTTCAAGGGTGTTAGGTCAAATGCTTTGGAAAGCAGGTTGAGTGATACTTACAGTTTATCACCATCTTCATGGCCCCTAAAGACCACTGGCATGTCAAGTTTTAATCGACATATTGGCAATACACATAGTCCAAGTACACAATGTCTGAGAGGTGACGATCAAGCCCCAGCTGCTCAAGTTCCAAATCATGGACTTGGCAGTTCGTCCGAGACAATTCAGGCCTTGAAACCTAGCGAACAATTGACACCTGTTTCTGGCCATTTCATCTTTGATCTGCCATTTTTAAAGACACGGCTTGACCAGATAAATTCTCCGGAGCAGAATATATTTTTGCAGCATGGTTCAGGTATGCAGGGATCTTTTCCGAACAGAATAGGTGAGACTTACAATGATAGCCGTCCACACTCCTCGTTGAATACTCAGCATACTAACTTGGCTCTGCAGCTGTAACATAATGGCACTAAAACATGAAGAACTCATTGGCTGGAAACATGTTTTACTTCTTGTGCATATAATGCTAAGGCCTTGCATCAAAAAAGGGTCCTTTGTTGTAAAAGAAGGCAGTGATTGCAGCCTCGTAGGAATTGCTTTGTAATTAACTATGATTATACATTGGTTGTTAAGAAAGACGTAAAGCAAATTTCGTAGTTTATCAAGCAAGCATCCATTTCATCCTTGGTTTGAACTTGGATTAATCTTATGACAAGATAAAGAACTTGAGAATATGCTGTCAAAAACTAGAATCCAATCTCGGGGCTCCGGTCTGAACTAGTAACTTTTACAATAATAAAAAAAAGGGCTGCATAAACAAAGTATAAAGAGAAGGCAAGCCCGTCAACGAAGAAATAAGATAGGTGAGACTCGAACTAAAAATCATAACTGGAAAGTTGCGCTGATAGACAGAGGCAGGCAAACAGTTGGACTGGTTTCTTCTTACAAGTGTGAGTTTTCTTGAAAAAAGCAAAGGGAGAAGATGAATCGTAAGCCTCCCACATTAAGTGTTCAAAATATGGAGCACAGTCATACATCATTTTATTTTATTTTTAACCTAACAGTATCTTTGGACCAGCAGTAGATCAAGATTAAATTCCATTCCTACAAGTTTTATATGGGGTATCCACACCCGAACTAGGGCATTCACAAAACCAAGTAATTGTATATTTGGAAGGAGCATAGCCGCCAGTCAATGCAAACCATTGGATAATGATAACATGAATATATATATATATATATATATATATATATATATATATATATATATAAGTGTATCTTAAGAGGCTACAAGTGGTGTCACATTAGCATTCCTCATGGTAAATGTCTTGTATAAAAAACAAAGTAAAGGTTCGTTGGACAAATCCAAAAACAGAGAGACGGTTGTGGGCTGTGGTGATCTTCCTCTTCCTTGATCACCACCTCTACTTGTCATCGTGGCGGTGGGGGTGGCTGTAACGGCCAAGAACAAGTTATTATCATTAATAAAAAGAGATGGCATATAGGAGAAGACATGGAATTACCAGGACATCAACATTCAAAGAAGAGATTCATCACCCACCAGAACAAGACAACCACCATGAAAACATCAACAAAAATACTAATATCAATGACGACACTTTTCTTATAACATCTTCTTCATCTCTGGCTGCTCAGGCTATTAGGGCATCTGCTGCTCATCGTGAATCATCCCTTTCTTCTGCATATGCTGGAGATTCTATCCCTCGGAGATCTAAGGTCTTCTTTATGTCTTTTTTTTTTCGTGTTATCAAGAACCCAATTTCGTTCTTTTGTTTCTGTTTCATTTAGGATTTTTATCTGTCAAAAATGAACATGGATCTCGTCTTATCTGCATCTCTAAATTGATCTTATCAATATATTTTCAATCCATGATTACATACTGAATTGGATTTGATCACTGCTTCAGTTTTGTATCCTTTATTTTTATGCATATTAAATGTTGACAATGAATTTGCAGTTATTCAATAATGTTAGAACGTTGAAGATTTTATAGTATTTTTCGCTAGGATTCAATAAATTTGATATGCTTTTAGTCTCAGCTTTCCTTCTTGGTTTGGCAAAAATTCAGGAATTGATAATATATACTTAGGGTTAGGGGATTTCAAACTAGATAATCATGCCTCCAGAGCCTAAATCTTTGAGTCTTTTTTGACTGGATTTATGCCCTTGTTGGCATGATTGTACATATTGGAGTCTAGAACGATTACTATAGAAAGATGACGGAATTGGTTTGCATGTCTTTGCATTACTAGCTTTATTGCACATTATTCGTACCCTGTTAAATTTGATGAGGCATGATGCCTGAACATCTAGGTGTTTGATGCATACGAGGACAAACCGGGAACAAATGATTCGAAAGGGTTTTGGGGTGTCCTTGCTCGGAAAGCAAAAGCGATTCTCGAGGACGATAATATGTCTCAACAATTTGAAACACCAGAAAGATCAAGGTTCCAGATGCCAGATTCCTCTGCAGGTGGTCAGGTGATTACCAAATTAACATTTGAGTCCCACTTATTGCAGTGAAGAAAATCGGAGAATAAAAGGGCAAGTGTCATCAATTGATTGTTGTAATATTTTACAGTATTCATACCGGACACCTGAGGGCTTTAGGAAAATGGATAATCCTGCAATACGAAAGGGCTTGGATAAGATTACATCTTCCCTTAATCAAATTGGTGACACCTTTGAAAAGGCTTTCGAGGTAAGATGTTTTGCTTCCTTTGCAACTCTAGGCAAACTTATCCATTGTGTTCACTGTACAACCTGTTTTAGTTCCTGATCCTACTTGATGAGCTCATTGATTGCATATCTATATCTTGAGCAAAGCATCTAAAGGGTTTTTCTTTCCCTACTTTCTTCCATTTTTAACCTGTGGACAATCCTCTAACCTGGCCATTGATGTTTAGGTTCCATTTCTATTGCTGAGATTATGGTAGTAAACCCAAGTCTCTATTAAAAATAACGGTTAGCAATTAAATTGAATGTTGTTAATTAGTGATCAGATTTTCTGCGAGAAGGAGAGTTTGAATTGATCCAGTGTCAGATTTTTTTCTACTCCTTTTCTGAAATACTGAATTAATGATTCCAGAAGAACTGATAAAAATAAGTTCTAATGATGCTAACAAGTATGTTTGCAGATTTGCATTTCTGGATGAATCCGTCATACATTTAAAACTTAGCAATTATATAAATTATATTTTTTTGCTTCAATATCTCTACTTATTTTCCAGGAAGGTCGCACTATTGTGGAAAATAAGACAGCAGATATCATCCAAGAAACTCGCAAACTGCAAATAAGGCGAAAAGGTCCCGACGCATACAATCAAAGTCCTGGTGCAAATAGTTCATGGATGCAACAACAGACACAACCTCTGAACCATGAAAATCAACTGAAGGCATCTCGCGACGTAAGGTGGCAACTTTGTATTTGTGGGTCACTGGTTCATGTGGAAAAGTTTTAAATGCATTAATTTGGAAATCGAATAAGATTTAAGCTCTCAACTAACCTATTTAATGCTGCTATGCAGCATGTCACTAAATATGGAGGTCTCTATATACAAGATAGATTATTGTGGCTGTGTGAAGAATATGATTTTTTTTTGGTCCCCATTTGTCGACTTAGATTTTAGCCTATGGCTTGGCCAAAGAAAGGCTATCTGTAATCGCGGTTGTGAACTGACTCGGTTTGCAGCAATTTTAGAATATGTTAAGAACAGGATAGGAATCGTATCATCAGTATTCACTCCAAATTATTCGCTTCAGCAAAAGACAGTTGTGAGCCTATTTTCAATCTCCTAGCTGGTGAAATGAATGATTAGCCTTCTGTTCACAGGTTGCAATGGCTACTGCTGCCAAAGCAAAACTTCTTCTTCGGGAACTAAAAACGGTTAAAGCAGACCTGGCTTTTGCTAAACAAAGATGTTCACAGCTGGAAGAAGAGAATAAAATGCTTCGGGAGAGCCGTGAAAAGGGCAGCAATGTTGACGATGATGATCTGGTAATGCACTCTTGTACTTCATTGTGTTTTTTATCTCACAAGGTTCTCTGTGTAGGACCAATGCATGCTGTTCGACCTAATTTTGTAATCTATGCTCTCTTTGTATTGTTTTCCACTAGCTTCTGTATCTGCAGGATGCTTTGATGAATCTTTCTTCTTTAGCTGTTTTAAACTGGAGAGACAATTGTGACAGTCTATTGATTACTATTTGATTTACATATTTGCTATGGCAGATCCGCCTTCAACTGGAGACACTTTTGGCTGAGAAAGCTCGTCTGGCACATGAGAATTCTGTGTATGCTCGCGAGAACCGCTTTCTGAGAGAGATTGTTGAATACCACCAACTTACAATGCAGGATGTTGTTTATTTGGACGAAGGCAGTGAAGAAGTTACCGAAGTCTATCCCTTTACGAAGATGCTTTCTGTTTCTCCACCTTCGCCCACCTCACCTTCTGACACCACATTAAGTTCACTATTGGAAAAGGAAATCTATCCCGTCCCTGACCTCCCGCAAGAAACACAGGAGGTTTCAGAAAGTGATGTCCCACCAAATGCAGGTAAACCGGCACTCAAGGAAGAAGAAGAAGAAGAAACAGGAAGCGATGCCCCCCAAAGTGCAGGTGTACCTGCACTAAAGGAAGTAGAAGATGCAAGAAGCGGTGCCCCCCCAAGTGCAGGAGTTCCTGCACTCAAGGAAGTAGAAGATACAAGAAGTGATGCCTCCCCAGGTGTTGGTATCCCTGTACTTGAGGAAAAAGAAGAGGAAAAACGAATCCCTTCAAACAAGGAGGAGGAGGAAGAAGAAGAAGAAGAAAAATGTACTTCAAAGTCTGCAGTGCATGAGGAGGAAAAAGCAAAAACACCCTCAGCATCGTATGGCGTAAATAAGTAGTCCTATTCATCTCTGGCATGCGGTAGTCTTGACTCAGATTGGGTTTCTTACCGTTTATCTCTTGGTTGTGTTTGATAAAGCCAAGGTTTTTGGGGGAGATTTTTTTTCTTGGGCAAACATTCTTTAATGTTTTATGAATGTAATTGTTTATGCAATTGCGTATTTGTTATCAAATAAAAAGTCTGATTTTCCTTTTCCATATAACAAACTTGAAATCAGAAAATTGTTTGATCTATGAAATATTAAAATCAAGTGGTTGCTGTGCTTCATAGGGCTAATGGCTCTCGGCAGGTTAGCAATAATTCTGTGCCCTGTCCCCGTGCGCATGAATGTTCTAAGTATTTATAGTATTGTTTGTTTTTGTATTTTAAAAATGTTTTTAAAAGTTTTAAATTTATTTTATTTATTTTATTTTAAATTAATATTTTTTTAATGTTTTTAAATCATTTAGATGTGCTGATATCAAAAATAATTTTTTAAAAATAAAAAAACATTATTTTAATATATTTCTAAATGAAAAACACTTTAAAAAGTAATTGTAACTACACTCTTAAACATGCATGAAATGATTTCAATCTAATATGCTATGCGGGCTTTGTCAATTCACCAATTTTGAAGAAAAAAACCAGGTTTTGGCCTAGACAATGAGTTAGTTGGTCTGCCTTAAATGTTGTTGTGTTAATATTTATACAGCGGTATTTATAATTTATTTTAATCAAACTTGGTTTTAATTAAAAAACGGTTAAACCTTCCCTCTCGACTTCATCATATTAATTCAATTCCCACTTAATTTAAAATATGCACTTTAAGTTGGTGAGGAAAAAAAATCATTATAATGATAATAGCACATTGAAGCTTTAGTCAATTTCAATAATGGCATACTTCAAATTTTAAATTCACAATCAAAATTATTCTTATTTCATTAAGCGCATACTTCAAGTTTTAGTAATAATTGTGTTTTTCCCTCTCCACTCACAAACCTTAACATTGACTTCTAAAGATATTTTAATCTTTTTATATGAACCATTTATTATTATCAAATTATCCACAAATAAATAAGTCTTCTCCTTTCTTGATTATACAATAAAATAATCAAAATACTTTTAGAAACAAAAAATTTAAATCTAGTGTCTTGGGGCATTTTTATATTTTTATAATGGTATTTCTATTATTATAATATCAACTAAGGAGCAATTTAATATTTGACTAAATATAAAAAATAATAAACAATTAAAATGCATAATAAAATAACAAAAATACTCTTAAAAACAAAAGATTTAAACTTAAAAATAGCTTTTTTGTCTTTTCATAATAGTTTTTGAGTGATTATTAAATCAGCTCAATAGCAATTTGACATTTAAATAAATAAATTTTTTTAAAAAAATAGACACATGCGAGGCACCTAAAGGTCGGGTGGGAGACGCATATACCCTTCAGATGGCGCATATGGAGTCTCATGGTCTCCAAAAATGTCAATCCATCATGTTGTTGTAAGTGTCACCATATCATGTTCTCTTTAGAGTGGCACATGTCGTCATTGGTGGTTCGGCTAGTCGTTGATTGACTTTTTTTTCTTTTTTTTTTTCCCTTGAAAATTATAGCTTTACCTTCTTTATTGTAGATATTTCAACTTTAATCTTTATTTTTTTTATTTTTAATTTTTATTCTTAGCCTTTTTGTATAAGTTTTCTTTGTTTGCAATTTTGTCCACAAATTCCAATTTGACGTATTGTTTTTTCCAAGTTAGTTCTTATTCTTTGGTTTTAAATTTTTTTCCTTTGTTATTTTCTAAAAATTTTATTAGTTTTCAATTTCATTCTTGAATCCAAATTTATGGTATTATATTTTTAAATTGTCCTTATTATTTTGATTTCTAATATTTTTTGGCCTTGTTATAAAAGTTTAATTTATTTTCAATTACATCATTCGATCTAAATTTATGATATATTATTTTTACTAATTTGGTCCTTCTTTTTATTTTTTTCTTTTTTTAAGTGATTTTTCTTTTCAATTTCAACCTTCAATTAAAATTTTATTTTTATTTTTTTATGTCAATTTTAATCCTTATTCTTTTGATTTTTGTTTTGTTCCTTTTGCTAAATTGTTTTTTCTTTTCAATTTCACCATTCAACCCAATATAAAATTTATTTTGTATTTCATTTTTGATCCTCATTCTTTTAATCATTATTTTTATAATTCTTTTGTATAATTAAAATTATTTTTTAGGAATTGGGTTTATGGTTTTTCAAATAAGATATTTCGGATCTAATGACCTGGATCACGAGTTTAAAAAGTTAACAAGGGTTAATATTTATTTTTTAAAATAAATCAGCTTTATAATTCTCTTTATTCATTTTTTTAGGTTATTTCAATCTCATAATTTAGGCCACAAATTTGACAGGATATCCTGAATTGACTCAACCTTTATTACTGGGGTTACAGGTTTTTTGTGTTAACTCATATTTGGATTGACTAGGACTAGTTTTTCTTATGTTCTTTTTTCATCCCGTTTTATTCTTCCGTATTTAATGGGCTATAAATTGAGTTGTATCGTTTGTTTTTTTTTAAAAAAAAACTTTTCTCAAATTATCCTAATTAATTTTCTTTTTAAAATTTTATTCATCTACTGTTATTTTTTATTTTTATTTTTATTCTAATTAAAATAAAATTAATTTATTAATTCAATCGGTCTAAAAACCTAGCCTCAACTTTTTTCTTTTGCGATCACCCGGGAAAAAAAAAAAAAAACTCTTTTACACGCTTTACCTTCAAAAAAAAAAATGGAGTTAATTTTGAGAGTGTTGGAACAGCTTCACAGATTGCCTTGCGTAGAACCAACCATTGAAGTTTCCTTGCAATCATCGACATACCCTTGCTTTCTTATTATCCCAGAATTTCTGATTGCATTTTGCACTAACCAGAACTTGCCTTCTAATACTAGTTCATGAAGTAATGTTTGTGGCAACCACCTCCAACAAGTCTAGACCGACTCAGAGACTCATTTCATCCTCCAAAAAGGCATGGCAGCTTGCACCAGTTACGCAGGGATTCAATTTTTGCCAGAACTTCAAGGCAGCTTTTACAGACATGAAAGAATACCATAGATTAAGCATTAAGAAAAAAAAATATTGAGATAGTACTTTCACTTCTTGCACACAGTCGCGGCTGCTGACTGGCAGGACACGGGATAGAGATGGTGCAAGGCCAACGTAAGCCACCAACACGAAGCAGGAAGCTAAACACTCCAAACTAGACACCGACCAGGTTCCTATGTTTATAAATAAGCCCAAGCGCTCCAAATAGTAAACGCATAAATCCATTCCTTGAGGATTAAAGAGTATATACAATTTTCAGAAAATAACAAGGAAAACTTTCATTGACAGCAAATGAAAATGATATGTGTATATATATATATATTGTTAATCATTTGAGGAACTGTGTCTTCAAAAGCCATTAGATACATTCATCCTTCCCCGATACAACAAAAGAACGGGCAGCCAATTCAAGTTCCACTAATCTTTGGTTTGATTTTCTTGGGTAAGTAACCACTGAACAAGCCAGAGCCAAATACAGTCACATATACGTGTATGGATGAGATGATGATCAGGAAAAGGCAGTTTTCGGTATGTGTTTGGAGCTCCCAAGCAGAAAAACTCGCTGGTCTCTACATTAGACACCTCTAGAATATCTGGAATAATAAACTAGTTGAGCCATCACTGAACGATCTGAGATCTGCAGGTTTGACCAAAGCCCTGCACAAGGGGCACGTCCCTTCCCTCTCAAACCTGTAAACCGACTCTCAGTTCAGATAAAACACAAATGAATCAACTACTGCTGGCTAACTGATTTCAGCAAGAGCAAATTATGTTCAAATAACAAACAGAAAATGAAATGCTGGTTGTATTAGGTCATATAAACTGACCATTCTGATACACAATCCTCGCAAAATATGTGTTTACATCGAAGTAGTATAGGCGCGTGCATCTTTTCCTGGCATATGGCACACAGATCTCCTGCTGCATTGACCTGCATTACAGCATTGATGACTTAGAATGCATGGAAAACTATCCCATGTACTTGTCAAGAACCACTAATGAAATCTAGAGAGAATGAGAGCTGAACATGTCGAAGTTTCTGCACACAATGAGTCAGAGACCAATCGTCGAACAATTTTCTATGTGACATCTCATTACGCGTACGAGAAAAGAAGGATCATGAAAGATTAAAAAAATGTGTACACAGTAAGTTAAAGAGCAATTATTTTGTTAATGCCACAAAATAATCACAAATCCATTGTATTAATCTGAGGAAATGATGAAACACAAGATATAGAATTATTCATCTCAAAGCTATTATTGGATCATAAAGCAGGTTTGCTATTGTATAAAAAGGCGCCAACTATTTGCAATCAAACAGCTAGGAAAAGTGAGAAAGCTCCTGTTTTCAGCTTATTCCTCCCCGACATGCAGTGGCAGAGCTAAGAGTTTTTCTATGGGAGGGAAAATAAATTAAAAGAAAAGAGATGTCTACCAGGCCTTGTAAAAATAGAATTATAATTATGTGCATAAAAGGAAAACCTGTAAATCCCTAAACAATTTTATGAAAAAGCATAAAAAAAATAACATGTAGGACATAAAATTGAACTATCTTAGGTTTTGGGTGAAAGAGAATAATTATATATTTCATGTTCTTGGCTTTAATTAAACAATTAGTAAATGGGACTCAACTATGCACAAAAAGTGTACAATATAAACTATAAGAGATCAAGGAAAAGGGAGTAGGGGGAGAGTGGGTATCATTAAAATGAAGAGGGGTGGACTATTGGTGATGTGGCATTTTATTAATGGAAATATTGAAATTGCAAGACTTTTTAGGGTCTTAGTTAATTACCCGTCTTAGGCTGATCTATCGATGCACTTTCTAGTGATGGCTCTCTCTTCTATTATTTTTTCTTCTTCTTTTCATTTTGCCATAGTATAAACATGGGTTCTTTATTTCATCAAAACATAAATGAATGTGGACTATTTACTATATCTTTGGGTCCTATGAAAACCCCCAAAAGAAGGAAACCATATAACTGCAGATTTACACCTAGATATGTGCAAATGTTCCAAGAGGGGTCCTGATCTAAGAGAAAAGAGAAATCAACAGTACCTGCTCTGATGTTGCATATGCCCCATAGTGCACCTCTTTACGTGATAATGCCTTCAAAGCAGCACAGAAAGATTGTACCTGCAATTTACCAACCAAAATGAGAGTGATTGGAGAAATGATAACACAGGCTAAGAAGGGACAGGCCATTCAGCTTGCTCAATATTTTCCATAAAAAATGTAGGCAAAAGGAGGCAACAGATGCAGGAAACAAAAACAATAAAATCACGAAACTTAAACCTTCTCAACAACAGATGTGAGCTTGAAAGTTAGATACAACCCAGTCATGAGTGACGAAAAGAGGCTGCCATATTCTTTGTTCAAAAAGAAACGATACCAGACTGGTGTAGGCAATAAGGCACGGTACAGCAGCATCAGGTACTCAACCAAAGTAAGCATTTGACCCTAGAAAAAATTATCATGGTCAGAAAATAAGGTAAAATAATAAATGCTCAGGTATATGCCAAAAACTTCTTGAAGAGAATGACAGAAAGAAAGTTGATTGAGACCTCCGTCCGATTAGTAGACATGCCAAACCCCAACCAGCTTCAATATTCAGATCTTTTTAAAAGAAATCAAAACTGACATGGAGAAATTTCTTCCATATTCTAGGCATAATAATGTTTGTTGCATTATTTTATTAATGGTTAAGATTTTTAGATTTCGAAGAGTTTAATGAGTCTAAAACGCAGTTTGATAAATCAAACATAACTTTTAATCCAACCGTTATCGAACTGAAATTTTAACAAAAGATTTTGAAGGCCCTGTTTCTTGCAAGGTTAATATTTCATGATGATTGGAAATCGAGAAGGGCTTCAAATAAGGCTCGGAAGTTACCGTGCGGGATTGTCTCTATTTACCTTGTAGCATTTGGATTCTTTGTCCCATTTAGATCGAGACTTTTAATTTAACTAGCACTTTAATATTTAAAAATCCTAATGCTAGATGGATTCATAAGTTTTAATTAGTAATCTTACCTATAAAAGATTTTAGTTTTAATTAGGAATCATTTCCCATAAAAGATTTTGGGAATAATATAAATAGGAGTGTCTAGTTTATTTTGAGAAGAAAATTATTATTCAGATTTTAATAAAATATCAGTGAGTTTTTTCTAAATTTCTCTACAACTTAGGTCTATAACCTTAGGGCTTGAGAACCCTAGCTTCTATCAATGTTATACGCTGCGTCAAAAACCCAAACCGAACATACATTCTATATGATATCTCACCTGTTTACGATAATTTCGGCCTCTGCTGTTCTTGTAAGAAATTAACAGAATACATTTGAATACCATTGCTGCCTGCCGGACCAAAGTATCTGGAAAAGAAAAACAATAAAAAGAAGAAAATAATTGCACACTAATTAAAGGGGTTCAAAACATTCCATCCACATGAGAACATAATAGGAAACTGCACTTAATTAAGGGGAAAAACTTTTGAGGAAGTCATGAGAAATAATTGATATTCCTAAGGGCTGAGAGAGGTCCTCTGCGTGTAGGTGTTTTTCTACATATTCCATGCAAAAATTAACAAATGCATGAGGTATGAAATAAAGTGCCATCACTACATTTTTAGGCTTTATTTTTTACAACATTACAGCATAAAGTGCATCTTTAGTCAATCAGAAGTAGAGAAATATGTCAATAACTTGCAAACAGTAACTTACCATTCACCATGATGATGAAAATAGCATGCCAGAAAGGAGGTATAGATTTGGGGGGAAGCATAATTAATGGGTACAGAAGATCATCATTTTGATACCACCAGTAAACACCAACCACATGAATCGCGAATGCAAGAGAGATGCCAACAAGCATAGAGACTTTCCTCTCACCCTGCAGAGGCCAACAGTTGCTAAGCTCAAAAATCATAATCTAATCCAACTAAGAGATGCTCGAATTCTCACAAAGCACAAGTCCCTATAGAAAAAGCTCAGAAAATGTTCAGTAAGAATTAAGTACCTTCAGAGCTGTTTGTTTTCGTAGAATATCATTAGACTTGAACATGACAACAGCAATCCAAATTGTAACAAAGAAACCTGCAAGTCCTTGTATATAGAGCAATGTCACAAAAATTTTAAAAATTAAAAGTAAGAAGTAAAAACTTAAGGAAAAAAGACTAGAATTCAACATGCTCAAAATTCTGTAAGAATTGTTTCCTCTAAAAACAGTCAAGAGACAAACAACTAGTGATGTGATTAGCGAGCAGCAATCCATATTCTTTGGTTTTGGTCTTTTGTGAATGAAAATTTTATTTTCCTTTTTTTCCTACCATAAGAAATCATGAAAAAAATATGCCAGTTTAAACTTATTATTGAATTGGGCAATGAACAGGTAATAGACAGATTTTTGTTTTGTGGTGGAAAAGCTTACTTCAAGAACGTTCATTTCTCAAGAGCACTCCAAATTCAACCATGGTTTTAAGTGTTGGATTATCTTCCTCTTATTTTAAATCCCTGGATTTTGTGTTGTGTCCTCTTAATTTTCAATCCCCCTCCTCTTGTTCTTACTTTCTATAATTCTTTGTTTGGTTAACAAAAGTTCTGGAGTCAGATCATCTGCCTAATCTAGAGGATCTTAAAACAAATAAGCACCAATCCGCCCTACAAGTACAAGGAACAGTTGGAGAAAAATGGATGATGACATTCGAGATGAAAGGAATAGAATATAGTTAAAGAAAAAAAAGACCAGTATTCACATGCATTTACACACAGAATGAAGGTGAGGCTGTTGTTAGAATATCAAGGGTGACAAGAATTGAAATGGTGGTCATTCTATAAATCAACAATGAATTACTCTAAAGCATAACAAACTAGCAAGTTAGCACCATAGACATTTCTTCTCTAGTTAAAATCTTCAGTCTTAATGCCTGAGAAGTATGAAACATGAGACAGTAAAGAGTTCAGTTGAAGAGGATTGAGATTTATTCAACTGAGATGTAATTAGATTGAAACAAAAAATGAGGTTTGCAACATTGATGCAGCTTTTTGCTTCCTAGAGACCATCCCTGTCCTTTTGTTCTTTGCTTTAAAGAACTTTCTAAAAATAACATTAATTAAAAACTAAATACCCAGGCAATTGGTAAAGCTGACCATTCCAACCAAAAATCCCTGATTAATTTACATTCCATCTCTGATGAAAGTATGCAGCCTAAACAAATTATCTATTCACTGACAGCTGTAGAAAAAAACATACCATGCTCCCAATTCGAATCACTAAAACAAAATATGGTTCCCCTGCATGCTTCACGTGTTCAGTAATTTGTACGAGATTTTAGGGAATCCAAAGCTGTTCATGATTAAAACACCACAATATCAACCCAAGAAGAATCCACCCAATATCATAGAAATGTAATCTAATCCAGCTCCATGGAATGATAAATCTACAGCTCCAATTAAGAAGGTCAATTCTTTAAGATCTCTCTCTTTCAACCATATTTTAATATTTGACTTTCTTCCTCCCACTCCTAGTCCCTGTACTTAAGTTTTTCTTCCCTTCTCCCATCCTCTCCTCTCACAATGACTTCCTATAATTCTTCATTTGGTTAACACTAGGTAATGGATAGGATCAACTACCTAATCCAATCATCACCTCAAAACAGCAAAAAGCCAATTGCATACAAAGGACCAGGGCCAATTGGAGAAAGAAATTTGAGATGAAAAGAAAAGAACATACAAAATTTGGTAAGCCAAATGAATCTATTTGACCTTACAGCAAGATTCACAAACATGCAAATTTAGATTTCAACATCTGGTGAGAGTGTGTGAAACTGTTTTGTGAAGAGCAGTGATGACAAGGATGAAAAACGACGTTATTTTGTACATGGATAATCGATCACTCTGAAGAGCAAGATACTGACAGGTCAGTGCAATAGAAATGTTCTTTTCTAGTTAAAAGATTCATCACAAATTACATGAGAATGTAACAAGGAGGAATTCAGTGGAAAAGAGTTGAGTCATAATCAGAAACAAAAAGAGTAGTTAGCAACACCCAGGCAGTAATGGCAAGCAAAACAAAATAAATAACCTCCAGAAAACCACCAGTGCTGTTTTTTTATTTGCTTCATAAAAACTCGCTCAAACACATGCTGATTGACCAGGAAACCATTTGCGAGCTACTCATCCCTCCAAAATAACCATAGACTGATATCCATTCCATCTTAGTGGAAGTCTTCCAGTACATAAACAATATATCTATTCACTAACAGTTTTTGCCAAGAATATGGTAGGAATTGCTTATCCAAAATATGGTTCCTCCACATGCTTCAAGCGTCCAGTTTTTTTTACATTATTGAATTCCACTCTAGAAATTTTAAAAAATAATTATAATAAAAGGCCAAACCACTGATTTTAAGATAATAGAGCAATATACAAAAAATACCTTGCAAATGCTGGCGAATGAAGACAACCAATAGAAGCAAAGAAAAAGGAAGCACTTGCTCAATCCACCTGGCAGCTTGCTGGATATCATATCTCTGGTATGTTGAATCCCTCCCATTACCCCCAGCCCCATCAGCAGCTTCCCCATCCCCACCCACACTCGAACTCTGATGACTACCGGCACCACCAGTGGCATCTCCCCCTCCTCCTTCATGATCACTTCTCAAATCACCCTGAAGAACATCTGCACCCATCGTTTGCTGCTGTCCCAACACCTCATTCTGCCCTCCACCAACTTGCCCCACAACCAATCCACCAGAACCATCCCTGTCATGTTCATGTTCATGTTCCCCCGACCCAATTATCCTAATCGCAACCTCCCCATTATTAGAGACCACCGCAGCCGACGAACCATCAAGTCTAGTCGAACCAAGTCCTCCTCCACCAGGAATCAAAGACTCTGTTTCTTGGTGAGATGAACGAGTAGTTCTTAACAGACCAGAATACTCTAATAAAAGAGAAATAGGCGCTTGAAGAATACTAGAAGCTGATAACATTCCATATCTCCTCGACGAAGAAGGTGAAGAATTGTTACTGCTATTACTATTTCCTCCGCCTCTGCCTCTGTACGGATCAGAAATATTCCCTGACCCTTCCATTATCGTATCAGCAGTAGATGATGCCCTAGCCCTAACCATCACATATATTTTATATTATTATCACCCTGTCAAGTTAAGAAATTAACAACAAAAATTGATCGAAATTGTAGAGAAGAGGACAAGGGAATAACACTACCTACGAAAGCGAAACTCCGTCGAGGAAGAGAAAAGGGGGTTAGAAATAAGGAGGATATGAGATTCGAGGTGGCATTCGAGAAACCCTAACCCTAATAAATATGGGGGGTTGAAGGGAGGTCAATGAACGAAGAGAAAAGGAAAAGGTCAACGACAAAGAAAGCGTCGTAACTTGACTATTGTATCGCCATTAAAGGGAGAATCGATCAAACAATCAATCGGATTTTTCTTCTTCTTCTTTATCGGGAACAAAATTGAATAAACAAAAAGAAAGCAGGTTTTTAATTTATTTATTTTCCCTCTTCCTCCCTTCTCTTGTTTCTCTCTCTATGCTGATGGTGATGCATACACAGAGAGGAGTGGGGGAGGGGGAGAGAGAAAATGGAGTTGGGCAAATACGACAAAGGAATTGTTGCTGATAGCTAAAGGAGGAGTAGGGTTGGTATTTTCTTTCATTTTTTATTCAATGATAATGATTTGATTATCGTTAAATATATTTGATAGTGTGATAATAGTTATAATTTTAATTTTAAAAAAATTATTTTATAAAAAATATTTTTAGTTAAGATTGGTTTGGAAAAATATATATTTGATTAAAATTATAATTAAAATTAAAATTAAACAAAAAATAATTTAATGTGTTTGATTAAAAATGATTTTTAAATTGAGGTTATAAAATAACTAAAAAAGACATATATTAATATTAATAGTTTTAAATTAAAATATTATACATTTAACTACTATTATTACATCATGAAATAAACAATACTTTATATAAAATATTTTTTTATTATTCCATTAAACTATTTGCAATTCTCTCACGTATGAAATCCATCTGACAATAACTATAGTTTCTATGGCTTCCTGAGAGTGCAACAACATCTGAGATATATTTTGCAAATTCTGCAAATGCTACGTTATCTTACGATCACCTTCTAATATAATTATGTAGTGTCATTAAATAATGGTAAACCCTAGTTTCTCAAATAAAACACAATATCTGAGATATACTTTTGGATTTTTTTTTACTGGGTCAGACCTAAACACCGGGCATTTAGGTTTGGGTTGGACCCGGTCCGGCCATGAACAGTGGAGCATGCAGAAGACGAAGGTGAAGGTGAAGGAGAAGGAGAAGGGAAAGAGAAAGAGGAGTGACTGGCGGTGGAAACGACAGAGATCGGTGGTGAGCTGAGGGAGTTACTGTCCATTGTGCTCTGTTTCTGGTCTTCTTCCTTGGACAGTGGTGAATGCAGAATACGAAGGAGAATGAGAAGGGGAAGAGGAAGAGGAAGAGCAATGGCTGGCGGTGGAAACGGTGGAGGCTGGTGGTGAGATGCTCTTCGCTGTTCACGTGAACAGTGGAGAATACATTAGACGAAGGAGAAAACGAAGGGGAAGGAGAATGGGAAGGGGAAGGGGAAGAGGAAGAGCGGTGGCTGGCAGTGAGCTGAGGGAGCTGCTCTCCATTGTGCTCTGTTTATGTTCCAGCTGCCACCTTCTTCTTTTTCTTTGGCGCCTCTGTAAAATACTGTGTTTATAAACACAGTTGCAATAAACAGGAAACGTAGCATTGCGAAAAGCATGCAGTTTCTACTTCACCAAAACTGAGTTTTGAACACAGATAATGATGGGGCCCATACATTAAAATTGCAACTCGTTTTGTAACCAAACAATATGTTGCAACTGTTAGACAAAAATGTTGCCGCAAACGTTGAGCCAAACATGTTCGTAATAAGGTGTCCGCTTCACGATATATTTCCTCGGTAGATAGTCATGGGTCAGAATATGTTTCTTTTCAATAAAAACATTTAAACCTTGCTAATCTATTTTAATCCCTAAAGTTAAGAAATACATGCAGCTAAAGAATTTGATAAATGTGTTCTAGAAAAATCTTGGATATTTTAAACTTAATTGTATGGCATTAATATTTATTATATAAAAAAGTAATAATTTTAATCTCTTTGAAAACACTAATTTTCTCGTAAAAACATTCTTTTTCTTATTAATATCTTTAATTTAAAAAGAAAATCTAAAGATTATTTATAAATTTTTTATTTGATTAATATAAACTAATTTAGAAGGGGAATTCATTCATGCCCTCCTCACAAAATATTGTTCATTTTAACTGTGCTTTTCTTTAAGATTTTTTTTAAAATTTTATTTTTTGATATTAAATTTATTTATTCTAGTCTCATAACTTGGTTGTGGGCTAGGAAATTTAACTAGGGTTTTTTATGTGTTTTTTTAGTTGTTTTGTTTTTCAATTTCATCCTCCAATATTTGATTGATTTGAAATTGGGCTTCGTAATTTTTTTTAGTTTACTTTCTATGAAATTATCTTGGTCTCATTACTTAGATCACGGGTTTAGAAGTTAACCTAAGTTGACTTAGGTTATTTTTCTTATCTTTTTTAATTTTATCCTTCAACATTGAGTTTGTTTATCCGGGTCTCAAGACTCGGGTCGTGGATTTGGCCGATTAACTCAGATTTTTTTTCATCTTTTTAGTTGATTTTTTTTTCCAATTTCATTCTTCAACATTTCATTGATTTGGAATTAGGCTTTATATATTTTTTATTTACTTTCTATAAGATTATTTCGGTCTCATTATCTGGGTCATAAGTTTGATGGGGTAACCCGGGTTGACTCATGTCATTTATTTTTTATTTTTTAAAATTATTCTTTAAAATTTTATCCTTCAACATTAGGTTAATTAGAAATTGATCCTCATAATTTGTTTCGAATTGCTTTCTACGGGGATATCCCAATCACATGACATGGGTTACATATTTGATAATTTAACCTGAGTTGACTCGAGTTGTTTGTTTTTGGTTTTTTTTTAATCTCATCCTTTAATATTGGGTTGATAGAGAATTGAGTCTCATAATTTATCTTGATTTGCTTTTTATAGGGTTATCCTAGTCTCATGATACTTGTCACAAATTTGGCAAGTTAACCCAAGTTAATCGAGGTTGATTCAATATGTTTTTTATCTCAATATTTTTTTTAAATGGTCTTGAATTTTTTTTAATCAAACTATATTTTTAACAATCATTCGGGTTATCTTTGGACCATTAAAGTTAAGTCAACCCAACACGGTTAAATGTTTTTATATTAGAAAGAATATTAGCAACATGTAGACATTGATTTACAATAAAAAAAATTGATTTGACCCGCAATGTTGCATCGGTGATCTAGTAAAAACTAAAAGTACTTAAATTACATAAAAAAATTATGACAATCTAAAATAAAGATAAAAAAAATACATATTTAACTAAACTCCTATCTCATCTATGTGCTAAATTATTTTTAAAACATTTCACCATAATAGTTGTCCTTGGACACCATTTTGTCACTATTCCAATAGCAAATTTCAATTCTAAAATAATAGCACTATAATAACATAGTTTTCAAACCCGATTCAAAAGTCGACTCAAGGTAAATTTTGAGTCAGGGGTCAAGTGGGTTGACCCAAATCAACTTTTTTTTTTATAAACATATAAAAATAACATCACTTTGAAAAGAAAAAAACAGAGGTTAAAGGGTTTTGAATGGGTTTCCTTAAGGCTAACTAGGTTGTGGATCAATCTTTTTTTTTCTACATGATCGTATCGAGTCAATCCTCTCCCTATTTCTATTGAAACCTAACTCGGCCTAAGCCCCATATCACTTGGTTCACTAGTTAAATTGTTGAGTCCGTTTTTTTTTAATTGTTTTTTTTTTTTTTTTTCCCCCTTTTTTTTCCCCTTTAACCCCTTTTTTTTTTTTTTGGGTAAAAAAGACAGTTTTTTTTTTAAAAAAGAAAATGATATAGTCTTTACTGGGTTATCTGGGCTAATTGGTTGTTTAAACTTAACCGAGTTATGGTTTTTGTTCTCCTTATGATTGATAACTTTAAAAAGTAGCGTTTTTTAATCGTGATGCGTACTAAGCTATGATATTTCACAATTTTTTTTTTAAATTATGTTATTTTAGTAAATTTTTGTTTATAAACAATGCTTATTTTTTTTAAAAAAAAAATCAACTTGTTGTCTCACAAGAGTCCTCGAAGGGTACAAGTTACCAAAAATAGCCCGTGAGGCAGCCCCTGGTATTTTGTGCACAGATGACAGAGTTTGCACATCCACGTGCTTCCAAGGCGTACTTTAGCATGCGTGGTCCAATATGGAGAGTATGGTTTGCAGGATCCAATGAGCTGGAATGACAATATTTAATTTAATCAATTAAGTTCCAGAACTTGAAAATTTTGTTTTATGTTCCTGATATTAAGGAGTTAAGAGCTATGATTGGTTTGGATTTTTAATTAAGTTGTTGAGAAAGATGAACGATGCCATTCAACCTTTTCCTATGTCATTTATTGTGATTTTTTTTAAGAAATAACACTTTTATTTTTATAAAATCATTCTGATTTATTAATTATAAAATAATAATTTTAATTTATTATTTTAAAAAAACATTTTAAAAAACAACTAATATCACGCTTTCTAGTACCACGTAACTAAATCATGATTGCAATGAGCAAGTAGTCCACTCCATTTGTGCCATCTTCGACTTTTCAAGATCAACTTTTCACGCCGGTTTATGCTGCTTTACCTACAAGATTTGCTTGAAAATGAAAGATAATCATCCTTTCAAATTCAGCGATAGATTTTTACATGACCAATTAGCAGCAGTAAAACACACACACGTGTATCAGCAAATAGTTCGAGATATAAATAATTTAAAAAAATTTATAGTCTCAACAAGGTGTAATGTAATAATTATCAAAAATTTATATAATCATTTACTTCAGAATCTATAATATTAATTGCAATGTCACAAGCCGAATAAATATATACACTAATAATAATAAAATATATATAAAAAAAAAATATATATATATATAATTCGATATAGGTGACTGGACTACCTTTCCATTCAGAAATTGGTTGAAGAAAATACCTTAATTTAATTTAATTTAATTTTGTCTCATTGAATTAACCTCCGGTTTGTTTATTCAATTCACATATCTTACTTTCTTGTTTGCCCTTTCAATCTGACCTTCAAGTTGAAGACACAGAGGGCTTTGTTTGTGGGTGGTAGCCGCAACAATCCCATGGGCATAATAGTAACAACACAAAGAACAATCATGTGAGGGGTTTGGCAAATGTTTTACACACCTGTAAATCAAAATAATTAAGATTATCATTATTATTATCGCTGCTAAATGTTTTTGTTCCCCCTATTATCTGCTGGTATTTTACTATTTCTAGTGTTTATCAGCCATTGCGTTCGTTCTTTCAGTTTATAAGTTTTATGGTGGCAGCACTAGTTGTACTGGTAGAAAAAATAGTAGAAAATTTCTATCCTTAAATTCTCTCTCCAGTCCACACTGGTTCATCTTCATCATCATCTAGAGAGCTCATCTCCTTCCTGTCTTTTCCTCGTATAATCTCTACTCTCTCTTTCTTCACCCTCTCTACTCTTTTCTCCATATATATATATATATATATATAAGAGTAAAAGGAGAGAGAGAGCAGTGTAGGGGTCAGTTCCAAAAGCAAAATAAATTATTTTGTTGTGTTACTCTCTTGATTCAACCATAATGCAGATGGGTTTTAGTTAAAAAGGTCCCTCCTTTTAAATCTTCTTGCCTAGAGTCAATCATGATTTATTATCTCAAGATTCTTGCTTGGCTAATGTGAATCTTCAGCAGCTTGGTTTTGGAGAAGAAAAACCTCTAATTTTTGTCAAGTGAAAAACCCATTTGGAATTCTGAATCCAGGTACTAAAAAGTCTCTATCGTTGCTTTCGGTTTTTCTTTGGAATGTGTATTATTTGGCAGTCATTTTATTAGCCCACATGATTTGATTAATTCTAAAACTTTTAATTAGTTGCTGTAATTGTGAAGATTGGCTCTTTAATTTCGACTCTTATTGAGAAAATGCTGCGAAGATTCGCAAAGTTCTGTGTTTAATTTGGGCCTATAAGAGAGCGTCTTGTACAAGCAATTCCAAAAGAGAGAAAAAATTAAAATATAAAGGGTTTTCTACCGTTAACCTTCCAGAACTGCTTTATACTCTCTACTTGGCGAATCTGGGGTTCTTTTATACAGTATCCGTTGTTTCCATTTTTTATTTTTATAGATATAGAAAAGGAGAGGTATATATATATATATGGATAGACGTGTCACCCACCAACTATGGAGTTGCAAGTTTGAGGCTTTGTAGTCGTTGAATTTTCTTTGGAAGAACCTAGCTGCAATATCTCTTTAAGTTAGAGTTTTTAGTTTCTGGTTTGGATTCGGGGTATTGTTAAGGAGAAGATTGTGACGGCTGGCTTCGTGGTTGGTTTTACTTTTGGGTTTTGCAACGTTTTTTGAGTGTTATTCTGCTGAATTCTAACATCTCAAAGCATCGATGGGGCTTCTTCGAAGTCTCGCGATGCTTTCTCTTCTTACATTGATCCTCTGGTTGCCAAGGTTTAATGCTCAATCAACAAACAGTGCACGTGCCCTTGATGCTCTCCTCCAAGATTATGCTTATAGGGCATTTGTTCCACCTAGGACTGGCATTCCGTATGATGGGATTGTTCCTTCGAATTTGACTGGGATTAAGATTGCTGCCATGAGGCTCAGGAGTGGTAGCTTGAAAAGTAGAGGTGTTCGGATGTACAAAGAGTTTGGGATTCCAGAAGGAGTAGTGGTGCAGCCATATGTGGAGAGGGTTGTTTTAGTCTACCAAAATTTGGGCAATTGGTCTTTGAGATATTATCCGCTGCCTGGTTATACTTACATTGCTCCAGTGTTGGGCCTCCTTGCTTACGATGCTTCAAATTTATCTGCTACGAATTTGCCTGAATTGGACATCATGGCATCTGGTAACCCCCTAAATATCTCATTCCTGAATGTCCGTTCAGCTCCAGATGGGTCTATTGCAAAGTGCGTGTGGTTTGATTTAAATGGTTTTCCGAGTTTGAGCAATGTGACTTCTGGAAATGTATGTTCGACAATCCAGCAAGGGCATTTTTCCATAGTTGTTGAGTCTCTTGCGCCTTCTCCAGCACCAGTGTCTCCAACTCCATCTCCTCCAAACGTGGGTCCTGGGCCAAGAGGAGGGGGAAAGAAAAAGAATTCTAAAAAAGTGTGGCCAATTATTGGGTCTGTTCTGGGTGGATTATTGCTGTTAGTGCTTTTGTCATTCCTCATATTGTGGGCACAGAAATTGAAGCAGAGGAAGAAAGTGCAACAGATGGAGAGGGCTGCAGAGGTGGGGGAATCCCTGCAGATGACAATGGTCGGGGAAACGAAAGCTCCAGCAGCAATGGTGACTCGAACACAACCGACCCTTGAGAATGAATATGTGCCATAACTCCTCCCGCTTGTACAAGTCGTCCCACCTTTCCACACACATTCTTATTCAAGCTTCATTCCTGTATTCAGAAATTCTTCCGTTCACACCTTTTTTTGGTGGTCTCATCTTCGTCGCCTTGTTTGGTTCTGGTAGGCTTTTCATTGTAGTGTGGGTAGTATAGGATTTTTGTGTAAATCTGTTATCACCCACAAACCCTCCATAGTTTTATGATTCATTGTGGTGTGCATTATAGCCAAAAGTAATTTTATTATTTGATGAATTTAGTTTTCTCATTGACAAGGAATAAAACTTTTTGTGGTGCCTTTCTTTATAGATAGATTGTTTTTTGTGTGTTCCTCTGATAATGCAGCACATGGATTACCACTTACCAGTGACCTGAGGTGCAGCTTGGTTTTAACAAGCTACGGCTTCAGTCTTCCCAATTGAGTCCCATGCTTTTTTAGCCAATATCAGAGGTTTGAGTCTGTCGGTGAACTTCATTTTCAACTCTTAATTTCTAACCTCACAGCAGATCAAGAAAACTTACCTTACACTGATTGCATTTGTGTGTTCTTATGAGAGTAGTGAAAGATAATTTTCTCCCATCATCATCATGAAATTGGGTTTGGCTCGTTTATCATGTCGAGAAATGTTCCCTTGATAATTTTAAACGCTTAGCGTTTGCTTTACCAAGAACAGATTTCTCCAAGTTGTGAGTTCAGCCAACCAAGTGAAGGAAAATATAGAATGAAAAAGGCAGTCTTATTCATCACTTGAAATCATCACCAAGTTACATGTCATTACAGCTTGAATTGTATGCAAACAAGAAAAGATAGGGCAAGTTGTCATATTTTTATATTACCGGGAATCAGAGAAATTGTAGTTGGAGGCTTGAAGCCCTACACTAACTGCTTCTGGTGGAGGTTTCTACCGATGAAAGAGACAGATGAGAGACTGCAACTCTCTTGCATTTATACCATTAAAATTTGAGCTCTGCATTACCTTCGCATGACCCTCAGTCAACTCAAAAGCAATGCATTTTCAGATTTACATTTTCAGATTTACAGCCTGTCCTTGTCTGTCTACACTGTTAATGACCTTGGAGTTTTTCAGATTATAATTAAATTAAGCAATCTTCTTCCAGACAGCAGATGGCAAAGGAATCCTTTCTTCCTATGATCAGCAGCTGTTTAGCCACGGGCCGTCCAAATTTATGTTATCTTTGCTTTTATAGTGGAAGCACTGTGCTTGTCTTTAGTCCGATGCCTGCCAGATGATATCAAAGAATTATACGCTGTGTCTTCTGTTTCCAAAAGCAAGTTTTATCAATTTCATCACTAGTTTTTCAAGAGATTTATTCCAAAATGACCATGTATCTACTGTGGTGTTGTTCTTCCAAAACTCATCAGTTCATGAATTGAAGAATTAGAAATTCTAAATAGGGCTTCTCATGTTTTTTATGCTTCACATTACAGTATTTTAAATATATGATCTACATAATATAAATTGATTTTTTTTTATTCAGGTATTCTCATGTCTTTTTAAAAAATAAAACTAGCATTGTTACGAGTTTCCTGCTAATTCTTTTAATAAATATACTTTCTAAAAATCAAACTTATACTTTCATATTTATAAAAATATAAAAGTGAATTAATCAATAAATCAATACTTCATTAATAAAATATTACAATCACTTAACTTAGAATTGTTTTACATATTTTTTTAAATTATAAATAAAATATTTTTTTTAAATCTATTTTTTTTACATCACAAAAACTATAACAATAATAAATATACTTTAAAAACAATCAATTTAATCTATTTTTTTAAATAAAAACAATTTAAAAACATTTCAACCGCAAAAAATAAACAAACTAGTTACATAGGAAAGCAGTCAGCAGAAGGAACTGTGGAGAGAGGACCAGGTGTCGCAGCCGGAGGTCACTCCCATTCTCATAAAAGGAAAGCCAAATCATCATCCTCTCTCTGCACAACTCACGAAATCCTTTGCAATCTCACTGATGTCGTCGTCTACCAAAATTCTCGTACTCTTTTTTATTGTGGGTCCAATCCTATCATCAGCCAAAACCCCACACGTCATCCATTTCCGATCTCCCAACCTCTACCCCGAAAGCCTTACCTACGATCCCTCGGCAGAGCACTTCATCGTCGGCTCCCTCCACCACCGCACTGTCAACTCCGTCTCCGACGCCGGCGTCACCGAAACCATCATCTCCGACCCCTCCCTCCCACCCAGCACCAGCATCCTCGGTCTCGCGGTGGATAAACTCAACAACCGCCTCCTCGCTGTCATCCACTCCTTCGACTCTCTCCATCCCTTCAACGGCCTCGCCGCTTACGATCTCCGTTCCCGCCAGCGCCTCTTCCTCTCCCTCCTTCCTTCTACCCCCTCCGACGAAGACGGCCGCAGCCCCATGGCCAACGCTGTCGCTTTCGATTTCAAGGGCAACGCTTACGTCACAAACTCCGAGGGGAACTTTATTTGGAAGGTCAGCCCGGAAGGAGAGGCCTCGATTTTCTCAACATCACCGGTATTCACTCAGTTTCCCGTGGACCGCGACTCCCCGTTGAGTTCCTTCGGGTTGAACGGGATTGCTTACGTCAGCAAGGGGTATTTGCTTGTGGTACAGACCAATACGGGCAAGTTGTTCAAGGTTGATGCCGATGACGGCACCGCAAGGAATGTTTTGTTGAGCGAGGATTTGCCGGAGGGCGATGGGATTGCGATAAGGGGAGACGGTGTCGTTTTGGTTGTGTCGAATAAGAAGTTGTGGTTCTTGAAGAGTGATGATAGCTGGGGAGAGGGAGTGGTTTATGACAAAATTGACCTTGATGGGGAGAGGTTTCCTACCTCGGTTGTGGTGGGGAGAGAGGATAGGGCGTATGTGTTATATGGGTGTGTGGTGGAGGGTCTAAGTGGGAAGGGAGGGAGGGAGTTGTTTGATATAGAGGAGGTGAGGTCCGAGAAGGAGAGTGAAGATGAGAAAATTTGGGTGTATGTGTTGATAGGATTAGGCTTGGCAATTTTTTTTATTTGGAGGTTTCAAATGAAGCAGCTTATCAGAAACATGGACAAGAAGGCCAACTGAGAGTGCTTATGCTCTTGCTTGCTAACAGGAAGGGGTAATAATAGTTTGTTTCTTTGCTTGTTTCATACTGTTGATGATTTCAAGCTCAATAAGTGTTATATTTTGGCAATGTTGATGAGTGTTTCTTGCTAGTAGAAAGATTATGGTAATTGTTTGTGCGTAAAGGAGATCCAGATGAGGGACACAAGTACTGGTTCTGTTTCCCTTTCTTCTTCTTTATTTACAAGTATAATTGCGCTTCTCTGCTTTGCGGTCTGTTAGCTAGTTCATTAATGACATTAGTGCAAGGTGCAGGCGTTCTGTTTTTTTCTTTCAAAGCCTTTCTTAGTTCTTAGATTTTGATAAATCTCAAAAGTAAGGGGAAGATACATGTCAAATAGCTGTCCTGAAAGAGCTAGCGTTAGCATTTTCCTTCCTATCGAGATTGGACTGGGAGAATTCGAGAGCTTGTCTGTAAAGTTTTAAATGCTGATAAAGCTTGTCTCTTGTTCCGGTGGAGGATGCAACAATGGCTTGGAGTGCATATAGGAAGAATTTCTTATTTGGATCCCTCTTGCTACTCTTTTTGGACACTTCGGAGAGCGTAAGGGGTAGATTTTGTGGGGAAGTAATGTAGGTGTGTCTCATCTTAGATGGGTGGTTTTTCCTACTCTAGACAGACCTTTGCTTGGGCATTCTGCCATTTCTGTAAAGGTTGGATAACTCCTGGTTTTAGAAGAGTGATTTTGGGTGTTAAAAATGAACTTTGGCTGCTGCTGAGCATTATTAATGACATTGTCTTTAAATTCTGTTCGGTGAACCTGAGCTTTTTCTTTTTTCCATTTTGACACTGTCAATTTTCACAGGTTTCCATTGCTTTCACTGGCCAAAAATCGGAGAATCTTATTTGTTGATTTCATGCTTCTGCTTCTGCTTCTGTTGTTCAGATATCAAATGGTTTGCTGCTGACGACTTCATGGGTGGGCTACCATATCGTGAAGCTTTTATCATACGTACTGCTTAAGGAGGGTGATGTGATCACGACAAGCTCTTATATGACCCTCCATTTACCTACGCTCTCTTGTGGCCATTCACTAAAACTCTTCAATCATCAACTTTTTATGATATCATGATATCCAATGCAGGAAGCCTTTCCTACGGACTCCTGAAGAAGAAATAAAGTGCACATTCGACATCCCAGAAGTCCTACGGGCAGCATCAGTTTGATCTTCCTTTTGTTTTGATTTGTATGTGAATTTCCGTCGAGCAGTCGAGCTTATAAGACAGATTACAGACTCCTTATCCTGTGTTCTCAACTCTTGTTGGTTTTTTGCATCTTCCGTGGTATTAATATCCACTTCACTTTTTATCTTTTTGCTTGTGTTTGCTTCTCGACTGCAGTCATGGAGGATCAACTCAATATTCACCGCTCATGAATGGCTTGTGTCTGTGAGATGCATCCCTGGAGTTGAGAAGTTTTCATGGGAATTCCAGGTCAAATATTTTAAGTGGATCATCAAATTATAAAAGTCGAGGACAATTAAGAATCAACAGACGGCATCGTCCTTGTTTAGTAAAATACTAGCCAAGGTATATATATGCTACCCTACAAGTAATTAAAGATTCCAAGTTAATATCAAGCAAAGATGATGGCATTTTTTGATATCATGTTATCATAATAATGGAAAGATGATGCTTATATTCAATATAATGACTCGAAATATGTATTAACTAATATTGAAAACAAATTTGTAAATGTTAATTGTTAATTGTTAATTAAAGATGAGAGTGGGAAGTTAATTTTTCTGGTGACAAATAAAAGATAAATATAAATATTTTATCTCTGTTATCCATTTCTTTTTGTATATATATATTTTTTATTTATCTTGAAGACTTGTTATTTTAAGTGCGTTATATAAAATCATTATTAAAATATAGTTTTATTGTAAATAAAATAAATATATACAATAAAATAAATATTCTTTGTATTTATATTATCGAATAAAATTTTGTTATTCATGTATTTTTTATTTTTTACTTTTACAAAAACATGCCTTTTTAATTAAAAGCAAAGTTTTTAAAATAAAAATTTATCATGGTTTCAATAAAAAAACAAAAAAATCATTTATTGATATTTTGCACACTACAATATAAAGAATAAAAGAAAATGATTAATTTTATAAAATTGTATGAAAAACTTACAATAAAAATAATAAAATAAATATTTTATTATATTTGAATATTCCTAACCATATTTTAAAAAAATCAATTGCATATTACATTCATGTATAATTAGTATTCATAAAACCATAAAAAAACCATAAACACTGCTCTAGTGTACATTGTATTGTGAGGGTGTGAATAGTATTTTCACTGTTAAAGCATAATTTTTTGTGAGTGTGTTTGGTATTGTGGTTGTAATTTGAAAAAAAAATTGTTTTTATAAAAAATATTTTTTGTTGAGGTTGGTTTGATATTTATATATGTTTGGTTAAAACTGTGGTTGGAATTTAGGTTGAATAAAAAGTAGTTTAATGTGTTTGGTTAAAACTGTGGTTGGAATTTAGGTTGAATAAAAAGTAGTTTAATGTGTTTGGTTAAACATACTTTTCAAATTGAGGTTAAAAAATAACTAAAAAAGATATATATTAATATTGATGTTTTTAATTTAAATATTGTAGATTTAACTACCACTATTACATCATTAAATAAATAATATTTTATATCAAATATTTTTTATTATTCCATTAACTTATCTATAATTTTATCATGTATGAAATTCATCTGATAAGGACTACAGTTTCCGTGGTTTTTTGAGTGTGCAACAAAATCAAGTAAAATATCATAGAAACAAAATTGAAATTAGAATCAAATTTTGCAAATGTTACGTTATCATGCGATATTCTTCTAATTTATGTAGTGTTATTGAATAATATTAAATACTAGTTTTTAAGTAAAATACAATTAAAAAAAATTAAATTTCTTTTTTGGGTTGAATGGTCCAATAAATAATGTCAAGTAAATTAATTAACCTGATAATATTTATTTTTTGAAGTGAACACTCCATTAATTCACTATATATATATATATATTTATATATATATATATATATATATATATATATATGTATATATATATGAAAGAAAAGTGAAAATTAGTAATTTTTTGTTTCAACAAAATTAGGGGTAAGAACTCAACTTATAATGGGATGTATCTCTAAAATCTGCATTCAAATATTTACTAAACAGTTATAAATTATGGTCGGAATAAAACACATTTCTAACCACAATATCAGACTGACGTAATTTGTTTACTTGCTATGAAAATATCCTCTAACGGGGTCGATGTAAACGACGTAGTTTGCATAAAGTGGAGGAGCGCAATCTTATTTCTCACACTCCACCTGCTCAGGACAGGGTTGGCGACATCATGATCAAAATGGCACTGGCTTCTCGACTTGGTGTGGGACCTTCTTGTAGATATTAATGGATTTTCTACTCGGTGAGGGAACCTTTTTATAGATATCAATGGGTTCTTTGCATGGCTAACACGTGTCGGTCACAACCGCAGGAAAACCTTACACAGTTGACGGTGCCTCCAAAAACCTAAGAAAATTTCCCACTTTCATTTACAGTAAAATCTCTCCCCATTCGGTTTTTGCTTTTCTTGTCCACCGCCAAAATTCCTGCCATCTTCGAGTGTACACCACTTAACTCATACAGCTATAAAGATTTCACTTATTTGCCTGACTTTGTTTTAGGGGGCATGGGATATTTTTCTTTCTTTATTTATTTACATCGATTTTCTTACAACCCTGTGATGATTCTTATGTATTAAAACTGTTTATTTTATGTCCGAATTGGACGATGACTCATAAAATCCTTGGTTTTATTAGTTTAATTTAAGGTCTGAGTTTGTACGGCTAAAAATGATTCAAGAGGGAGTTAGTAGCTTTGACCATGAGCCAGTTTCTCAATTATTACTACAAAGGAAGGTTAATAGAGAGAAAAATATATGTGATATGGTAAATAAAAACATTTTGTCTTTACGTTCTGCAAAATTTCACTAGATAGTTTTGTTGCCTAACCCTTTTGTTTTTGTTTTTTATAGCATTAATTATTTTGTTTTTGTTGGGGGAGATTATTACAAAACTCACTCCTTTATTGATGGTGTTGTGTTTCTCCTTTTTCTTCTGCAACAACCACAGCTAAAACTAAAACCCCCCTGCCTTTCGTTGCCTTTTCTTTTTTCTAGTCTTAAAATTCTTTTGTTTGTTCAAAAGAAAAAAAAAAAAAATTCTCCACAAAAGCAATCCAAAAACCCCATGTCAGGTTTGTATAATCCCAACTTTTCACCTGCAAGAGCTGCTTCTCCTCAGATTAGAAGCACCCCAGATGTTGACAGGTATGCAAGCTTAGTGATTTCTTTCTGTAAACCTCATCATTTCTTTTTTATAAAAGACTTGGTCTTTTTTACTGATTTCGTTCAAGTTTTTGTTGTTTATCAATCTTTGTGTAGAGACTTCTATTTTCTTTTATCTGTTTTAATTGTTACTTACCTTTGCAGTCAGTACTTGTCAGAGTTATTAGCAGAACATCAAAAGCTTGGACCTTTCATGCAAGTTCTTCCAACATGTAGCCGGCTGTTAAATCAAGGTTTACTTCTTAGTCTTTCATTTTTGGATCTAGGTTTTTCTAGATTTTCTTGGGTTTATTTTCTCCTTTTAAACTACCATGTTCTTAATTTCAGCACTGTGGTTTTTCAATGTGCTTCTCTGGGCGTTTAGATGTGCTTGATTGTTCTTACCAAGTGATTTTCGGTGTTGTTTTCTTCGATTTGTATCGAATCTGTACTTTGTTTTTTATTGTTCCATTTCTGATTGCGGGGAGTAGTCATTTCGTGTTCAACAATTTAACATCTTTAGTTGGGTTCAGGCAGCATTGTGGCATGAACTTGTACACCATTTGAAAGGCCTTGTAACTAGCCAGGTGGCTGGATTTGTCCAGAGTGCATAAAAGTAGGGAAATAATTACTGTATAAAAGGGTTAACTTGAACTAATTATAGGCGTTTTTCATTGAATCACTGATTCTATGTGATCATGAGAGAAAAAAAGTTAATGAAAACCAGTGTCATACAATTTTTTTATGCCAGCAGTTTACGGCATTTTGGGATATAGCTTTGATAGCACAAAAGTTTTATAGTAGCTTGTATTAGAGATTAAATTATGTGCACTATCTGGGTTTGGCAAATTCGAGTGCTTTTGAGTTCCACATGCAAAAAGTTTTTAACTGGTTTGCGGTGAGTTGGCAGAGGAAATTGTGAATGGCTCATGAAACGCGTGAATCGATGTCTTCTATCGGCACCCTCGCTGATTTGAAGTATAATTTTTTTTAACTTTTCCACCAAATTTTTTTCTGTTATTAACCTTGTATTTGGGTCTGAGATACAACTTAAGTGTTGCAGCCGGTGCTTGTAGGACTCTGCGCAAATGTGGCCCAGGTTTAATTTGCTCATGGTTCTGGACCTAAATGACCTTGTAGAATATTTTGCTTGTGTTTGGTTTGGTATATTTTGCCCTTCTTTTTCTCACTTTTGCTTCTTGTTCCAGCCATTTTTGCTCTGTTACCCTTCTTTATTTTTTTCTCGGGACTTCAATTCTTCATGTAGTGTTGTTTTGTATAAGATTGCCCTGGGTCTGTCTCTCAAGTAAATGCCCTTTTATGTGTAGAAATTTTCCGGGTATCAGGAATGATGTCCAACCAAGGCTTTGGAGACTTCGACAGACTACGGCATAGAAGTCCCAGCCCCATGGCTTCTTCAAACCTCTTGTCTAATGTTGGTGGGACAGGTTTAAGCGGCTGGAATGGCATTCCTCAGGAGGTAATTGCTTCTTTTGATTTTAATTTGTACTCCATTTTTTTCCCTACGGTCCTTTCTGCTTGCAGTTCTCTATTTGCATTCCACTTGTTAGCCTGGGCCTGCCTGTAGTTTGAAATTTTGGGTAGATGAGGTTTGGATTTTCATTTTCTAACTGATTTTTTACTACAACTTTTTGTGAGAAACAATCTCTACATTTTAATAGCATTGCAAGATGCTTAAATGCCACCAAGCAGTAGCTTTTCCTGAAGGATTGTTGAAGAATATAAAGAGGCATTCTTACTGGCGTTTGAGTTTTCCTTTTTCCATGCATATTTAACTATAGCTTTTTGTTTGTATTGTTTTGAGCATTTTAAATGCTACCAAGAAGAGGTTATCCTAGTGCATTAGTGACTAGTTTGATAACTGCTTTTTCTTGAGAAATAAAAAATAGAGACATGCACTTGCTGGCTGTTTCAATGTAGTACTTTATTATTAGTAGTTTCTTTGTTAGTATGTTCTTACCCATAAGCTAAAGAAACTTCTTCTTAAACTGTACGGCACAGATGTTCCTCCTTCACCTTTAGCGAAGCTCCTAGTTCAATAATCTTTACCTGGAGAACTTTAAATACTTGTTTTTTACTTTATGCTAGACAATTTTAAATCCTTGCTAGTTTTAAGTTCCGTAATCTGAACAATTTCATCAGGTGCTATGCCAAATACATTCTGAGTATTTGGCCATGCATTCAAAATCATCTTGCGAAACATTTACTTCTATAGTGTGAGGTTGGAATTAGATTCAAGCTTTTCACATAAGAAAAGGGACCCAGCTCATAGTCTGTACCATGTCATGCCTAAAAGCCCTGAGCTCATCTTACATAGACTTTGACATCATGTATTCTGGGTATATGTATAGTTAAAATGCTGAGCAGCTTAGAGACACCATGGTTGGGATGTTTCTTCTTAATGTAAAGACTCGGGCCAATACATTTACATGTTGCTCCAACTTTACTAGCACTTGCAAAATCCGTGTCAAAATTTTTCCTCAATTGGTTGATGATCCAAATGACAACACTTGTGGGTCCCAACTTTTTCCTTTTTAATGATGGTAGAAATGTATAAGATGATGGATTCCATTGTGAAAGCAGTTCCTTGAGTATACAGCTAAACTCTAGATAAATGACAACTGATTTCTAGCTGTCATACTATTAAAGTCAATTCCATTGTGAAACCGGTTACCTGAAAATACATTTCAAATTAAGACACGCACCCAGCTGTTATACTATTGTAATCACAAGATCATGCTGCCTATGCAAAGTGTGGTTATTTGAGAAAGGAAAATCCAGCATGCTTAAAATGTCAAATGTTCTGTTAAATAATTGGTTATATTGTGATCGCTTATGTGTCAACACTCTTCTCTTTCGTACATCTGTTTTCACAAAGTAGCTTTTATCTCGATATTCTTGATCTGAACGAGGATTCCTTCTCTAAATCCCAACTTTCCTTGGTTTATAGTATAATTAAAAAAAAGTGTGGATAGCCAATAGGTCTTAGCATAATTTTGGTAAGAGGTTTCCTGACTATTTGATTATATAACCTCGGGGACTGTAACAGGTTGACAACAAGTGTCATTACTTTAAAATGTTGTGTTAATAACTGAGCTGCTGCCTTTTCTTTCCCATATTTCTCTATTATAATTGGCGGTATGATAACTAGTGTTATGGGTTTGCTACTGGTACGATGACTTGGTAAAATGAGAAGCTTCAGATTGAAGAGGTTATAATATTGTCTAGTTCTATTTATATTTATTTGTTGATATTTTGGGTGTCAATCCTTTGTGCTTCCACTGCTATGGTACACTAATATAGCTAAATCATTCATGCAGAGATTAAGTGGACCTCCTGGAATGACTATGGACTGGCAAGGTGCACCTGCAAGCCCTAGTTCATACACTGTGAAGAGAATTTTGCGTTTGGAAATTCCAGTAGATACCTATCCAAATGTATGTACTGTAAGTCATACCAATTTCCGGTGTTATCCTGTTAAATTTAATTGGTTGAGCATATCTTCACAATTCCCTTTAATGAAATAGAATTGCTTTGATGGCTGCTTATTTATTGTTAGTTCAATTTTGTTGGGCGACTTCTGGGACCCAGAGGCAATTCGCTGAAACGGGTGGAAGCTACCACAGGTTGCCGGGTGTACATTAGAGGGAAAGGATCAATTAAGGATCCAGACAAGGTAGTATACACACGCCTCACTGTAGTGCTATTGAAACCTGCTTTTTTTAATGATGGTACAGCCAAAACTGATTGATATGACAAAGCAAACTTATGAGTAGATCTTGTCTTTTTTATGCCATTTTAAGTATTTTCCTAATCATTTTTATCTTATTCCATCTGAAAGGAAGAGAAGCTAAGGGGAAGACCGGGCTATGAGCACCTGAACGATCCACTTCACATCTTAATTGAGGCTGACTTACCTGCCAACATCGTTGACATAAGACTCAGGCAGGCACAAGAAATCATAGAAGAACTGCTCAAACCTGTGGTATCCGTTTCCATTCTTGAATCTTCTGTTTATAAGTTTTATGAAATTCTAAATTTTTTGAAGCTGGCGATCTTTTTGTATGCTTTGTGCTGCGATATAATTTTTCACTGTAAATCTAAGAATGGGAGCCTGCCCAAGGTGTCAGTCTGCCTGGGAACAACTTTGAAGGCAAATAACATGGGAGTTGTGTGTTTAATGATAATAATATAGGTTTTCAGTTCATATTTGAGATTTGTAAAATGAATTGATATTACTACTCTTGTATCTGAAGGAACCAGGTGCTAGCATTTGATGTTAAAAAAGTGAAGAGGAGCTTTCTTGAAGGTTGAAACACACAGCTTTTAGTTGGAGCCCTATTCTGTTTTTGAAACCGTACGCCTTTCTTGAAACAGGAAACAAGCCGTCATTGTATTGCAATTTTTTTTTTCAATAACCAGTAGAATCTATCGTTTCTAGAATTTGTTTCCCTTCATGCCTTCCAAGATATTAGGATGGAAATAAGTGAAAAATGAGCATCCACCAATGGCATTCTGGCTTATGATCTCTATTTAGTTCCTCTGACACCCAAGTAGTAGTGATAGGCTTTACCCAGTCTTATGTTCTGCTCATGCATTTCATTCTCCCTGCTCCATTAATTGATTAAAATTTGAAAAGCATTTCCTTTCCCTTCTGTAAAATATTCCTTTTTCCGTGCAGGATGAGTCACAAGATTTTATTAAGAGGCAGCAGCTACGTGAGCTAGCAATGCTAAATTCAAATTTCAGAGAAGAGAGTCCAGGACCAAGTGGCAGTGTCTCTCCTTTCAATACAAGTGGAATGAAACGTGCGAAAACAGGGCGTTGATGAGATCTCATGTGTACTCCTGTCTGAATTGGTTTATATCAGAAACTCATGCCCAGAGTATGCCATCCAACACTTCTCAATTCATATATTAGGCTAACGGTCTCGCTGGTGAGCGTTCTGGTGGTGGTTTCTTTTACATTTTGTTTCTTCTTTCTCCCAAGACAAAAAATGATAACATTAAATGAAAAAAAAAAGGGAAAAGAAAAGGAAAAGAAAAAGAAGAAGAATTACATAGTTGGTTCTTGAGTTAGGTTTGCGAAGGTCAGTTTTTTGTGTAAAACTTAATATATTCATTGCATTTATTCTTGTGTTAGTAACCTGGAGGAATGTGAAATATATATATATATATATATATATATATATATATATATATATACATGAATGGTGTAAGTGTTAGGTCTTCTAAGACATTGGATCTGAGTTTTGTAGGTGTCAATTTTTTATTAATGGACTTTATATTTGGAATGATGCAGAACAAAATTAGCAAACCATTTGGTAGTATCTTTAAATAATAACTCAAGGTAGATGTGTATGATATCATCGCAAAAAGGGATGATGAGATTGACCCAATTCGTTTTTATTTCTGGACGTTGTTAATTCATGGTGAATTGAGATGCAATGACTGAAAACAAAAGGAAAGGAAACAGGCTGGCTACGCCGCAATTAGTACAAATGTGGAATGTCTTGTTCCATCTTAAGATAAATCCATGAATTTACTGGTTGGTTTATGTTACTTTCATTGGCATGGGATTCCCAGCTGGGGCATTCTTTTTATAAAATGATAATTAGTCAATCCTTTTGGTTTGAAAACCTCAATAATGAGTCTTTATATTTTCATATTTTGTTTGCAACACTAGAAAAAAGCATGAACTTTAGGCCTTTTTATTATACTCATGGTTGATGATGACAGGCTTGAAACTTGTCTTTTGTTGTGTTCTCGAGTCCTGGCACTCCCGTGTGCCAGCTCTCCTGTAGTTAAATAGATGCTTTGCATCACATCCAGGGGAGATCCTCCTTGTTTGCCGGTCATGCTGTAACTGTGTGTGTGTGTTGTGTAAAATGCAGGATTTTTGTCTTGTAATACTTGGGATGAGAGGTGATTCTTCTGTCTGTAACATGTGTTGGACTATTTTAAGCAGATTCTTACATTTTCTTCTTGTTTTTGTTTTGGTGCAACCATCCAAGCTCCTGTTGTTTCTACGACATGGGCACGATGCTGTAGTCACCTCTGAGATTCATTTCAATACACGTTTGCATTGCGCATTATATGGGGTGAGTGGAGAGCTCGGGACGCTTTAGACCCACAGGTTTTAGCTGTCTGTCGATCTAGGGATGGAATCGAGTATCCTGTAAGAAACTGCATGTCAATATCATCAATATTTATTTATTATCCGAATACCATTTCATGTTTAACATCAAATAAAATGATAGCATATATTTAAGACATGCTAATATATATTAAATTAGATGATTATAAACATGTAGTGTTATTATTGGGATGGTTTTTATATTATATTGAATAAAAAAATTATAAATATTTTTTATATAAAGAGATACATGTCAGATTAGGTTTCAATTGAATTTCAAGTGATATCCATACCCTTTTTACACTTATCATCTGGTGAAAATTTTAGTCAGAGTTTAGATTAGATTGAAATCCCCACCTGCCATTCTTTAAACAGTTGTAGGATCCTTCATTTAAATAAGATTTTAAATCTCGAAATTCAATCCCATATATATATATATATATATATATATATATATATATTATTTTTTTTTTTTTGTGTCTGGGCCTATAATTATTCTAAGTATTAGGAGCAAGCAAAAAAATTAGAAAAACCGAATTGTTAAAAAAAAACCATATTAAAATTTTTTAAAAAACCAACCGGTTTGGTTTTGGTTTTATAAGTCCGAAACTGAAAAAATGAACCGAACCTGAACTGAAAAAAATCAAGCTAAACCGGTTTGAACCGGTTTTTGTTTTAATAAATAAACCGAATCGAAACTGGTCAGTTTGAACCGGATTTTTTTTTAAAAAATTTCGATTTGGTTATTTTTTTGATAAAAATCGAACCAAACCGAATCGAAAATGATCACCTTTACTAAGCATTATCCGGAATAAATACTCAAAACATGATAGAAATAGAATAAATATTTAAATTTTATATCCAATAAAAAAGTAGTAAGGTATAAATATTGCATCCCTAACACCACTTTTCTTATTGAATACTAATTATTTAATTTCCAAAATGAGCATTTTGGAGGGTTTATTACTAATATTGATACTCATGGTGTCCTCGTAAATCTTACATAACTTTTCGAAGAATATATAGCCTTTTTTATAATTTTTTATTATATATATATATATATAATTATTTTGTCATAAGCTTAAAACTTAAGAATTAAAATATATAAAAAGCATGCAATCCTCGCCAGAAATTTAAGGAGAAAACAACAAATCAGTCAAATCTCAGGCTATAAATCCTTAACAACCATCACGGCAAGAAGTTTCCAAAAGTCGTTACATAACGTGTACTTTTTGTGACGTAAGGACATACCTGATTCCCAATAGTACACCGCAGGTTTTCGTTACTACTTTTTTATATTTTAAAAATATACTTTTTAAAACATTAATATTTTTAAATGTTTTTCATTCAAATTAAAAAATTTTAAAGTTTTTAAATACATTAATGTCAGAAATAATTTTTTTAAAATAAAAAAATATTATTTTAATATATTTTCAAATAAAAAATACTTTTAACAATAACTATTATTACATTTCCCAGCATCCTTAAAAACATTTTCAGTAAGAATTTGTTCAAAACAAAGGTAAAGGAAGCACGTCCAGTGTAGACGATGAACAGAGGTAAACTACTATGATCAGTGTTTTTATTTTTATTTTTTTTTGTAATGAATGATAATAAATAAAATTAGGGCAATATGTTTTTGAGCTCGTTTGGCCGTGGCTTCCTACTCCAGCACACTAGTTTAGTTTTTATTTTTATTATTATAAGGAATGTTCTCAGGAGTAATTAAGATGCCGTTGAGAATATAGTACAGACTGTATTTCATAAAAAATAATTTTTTATATTTTTTACCAGTATATTAAAACAATTTAAAAATATAAAAAAAATATTATTTTTAAATCGTTTTAATATACTGGTATAAAATATAAATTTTAAAAAATAAAAATATTATTTTAATATATTTTCAAGATAAAAATACTGAAATAATCAAATGCTACCTAAGAAGCTTACAAAGTATGTTTATTTTTGCGTTAAAATAATATATTTAAAATATATATTATAATAATTTTAGATTGTGTTTGGTATGCAAAAAATTAAATTTTTTTAAAAAATTATTTTAATATATTTTCAAATAATTTTTTTTTAAAAAAACTATTATAAACAACGTCCACGTGGATAAGAAGTTTGCTAAAGGGAAATGTATCAGAGATGTGGGTAATGTGGCTGCTGAAGACTAGGAGCTGTGGCCGCTAAAAATATTGGAACTTGAAGCTAGGATGACCAGTATTGTATTATACTCCAGCTGGCAGATTTCATGCATATCTCATTTTATTAAATTGTTATTTCTATTTTTATGCTAATGGTTTAGATAGTGCAGTAGTGGTGCCAATTTTTTAGGAGTTGGTTATTGAACAAATTGTTTAAATTGTAATCAAAGACATGAAGAAGAAATTTGAATCTTATTTGCATTGAGATTGTTGGGTTCTTTTTTAAACGAGCCATTCATATATTTTTAAAATAGATCATAAGAAAAAAAAGTTGGGTAGACACCATTTTTTATAGTTAGATTTTACAGTCAATTGCCCTGTAACTCGATAGCAATTTTGGGACCATAACAAAAACAGTCTAAAATTATAAAACAAAAATAAATTCCGACCTGCCGGATTCGAACCAGCGACCTAAGGATTACAGCAACAACTACAGTCCTCCGCTCTACCAACTGAGCTAAGGTCGGATGCTTGTTGCTTGATTCAATATAACGATATTAATTAAGAATGTCAAGCAGAGCATGTACAGAAGAGACAAATACACGTGGCATCCCAGATTCTGGCACCCGTGATAAAAGGAGAAGAGAGTTATTGTGATTGGCTGTGGCTGGGGGGCGGCCGGCAGTCACGATCCCCAACAACCCCCTATTAAATGAATATTTATTAAAAACTAGACATGAACAAAAAAAACCTCTAAAAGAAATTATAATTGATCATGCATGTTAAATGTATTATTTGCTTTGCTTAACTAGCCTCTACTCGAATTTAAAATGAAATTAGTATTAATTTTTATATCCATGTAATAATATATAATCACCATAAATATCTTATTAGTTGATTAACAAATCAATGGATAAAGATTAAAGTTGAGATGCCTAATTATAAAATAAAAAAAAGTTGATATTATTTAATTTATCATCGTGCCAAACAAAATAAAATCTTCCATTTAAAATACAAAAGTAAAAATATGTTTGAGGGTATGGTTGAAAGGTGTTTTTTAATTGTTTTAAATTAATTTTTTTAAATTATTTTGATATTTCTCTGTTAAAAATAAATTTTAAAATTTTAAAATATATTATTTTAATATATTTTAAAATAAAAAATTATTTTAAAAAATAATAAGTAATTCCCGTATAATAACAAGCATCTCCTCACAGCGCCAAGCCGCCAACTCCTACTAGGGTTTTAGCCTTCGCATCATCATCATAGACGACATAAATAAATATGTTAAATCCGTACTTCTCTCCCCCCCCCTATATATATATATATATATATATATATATATATATATATATATATATATATATATTTCTCTCTGTCTCTCTACTCCAACAGGCAGCGGCGACAACAACAACGTTCCCTCTCCGACTGCAGCGTTCTCCTCCTCTTTTTTGTTTTGTTTTTGTTTTTGTTTTTGTTTTTGTTTTCCCTTCCACTCCATCTATCACTTTACTATCAGTATAAATAAATCGAGCCTCTTCTGATTCGATCGTCGTCTTCGAGTCCCAGGTACATTTTCTTAAAATCTTTAATCAGCACTCTTAGATCTGTAAGATCATTGTTTTCATCCTCTGTTAATCCATCTTTTTTTTTATTCAGTTAAAAAATGGCAACGGCAGCAGCCCAGCTTCGATTATCGACATTTGCAAGGCAATACGCTGCTAATTTCACCAAACAAAACAACCCTAGATTCCCAAATCCCAATTCTCCTTCTCTCTCTTTCCCTTTCTCCACCCCTCTTAATCCCTCCCTCCGCCTCCTCCATTCCAAACCACCCCACCTTTCCAATGCCGGTGGAGGCTTCGGTGGCAGTGGCGGAGATGGTGGAAACTGGAGTGGCGGCGGCGGCGGAGCTGGTGATTCGAGTTCTGACAATTCATCATCGTCCGCGGCGGGGTTTGGGGTTCTGGGTCTTTTTCTAAATGGGTGGAGATCGCGGGTCGCGGCGGATCCGCAGTTCCCTTTTAAGGTATTGATGGAGGAAATAGTTGGTGTGTCTGCTTGTGTTCTTGGTGATATGGCATCGCGGCCGAATTTTGGTCTTGACGAGTTGGATTTTGTTTTTTCGACCCTGGTTGTTGGTTGTATACTGAATTTTACCTTGATGTATTTGCTTGCGCCTACTGCGGCTGCTACTAGTCAGACATTACCTGCAATTTTCGCCAATTGTCCGACAAGTCATATGTTTGAACCGGGTGCATATGGTTTGATGAACAGGCTTGGTACTTTTGTTTATAAAGGAACTATTTTTGCTGCTGTTGGTTTTGCCGCGGGTTTGGTAGGGACTGCGCTTTCAAATGGGTTGATTAAGATGAGGAAGAAGATGGATCCCACTTTTGAGACGCCGAATAAGGCACCTCCCACTGTTTTGAATGCATTGACTTGGGCAATTCATATGGGGTTTAGTAGTAATTTGAGGTACCAGACGCTGAATGGGGCTGAGTTTTTGTTGGAGAAAGGACTTTCTCCCTTGGCGTTTAAGACATCGGTCGTGGTTCTTAGGTGCTTAAATAATGTTCTTGGTGGGATGTCGTTTGTGATATTGGCGAGGATGACGGGTTCTCAGAGCGTTGAAGAACCAAAACTGGTTGATGTTGATGTCGGGCTGGCTGCTCCAGAGAAGGAGAAACTGCTTGATGGAGGAGACGAATTGCAGAGCAATCAGTCGACTTTCAAGTGATAAACTTTTTTTGCAGAGCAATCAGTCGACTTTCAAGTGATAAAACTTTTTTTGCAGAGCAATCAGTCGACTTTCAAGTGATAAAACTTTTTCAACTTTCATGGTTGGTTGTGCTTTGGGAAGGTTTCCTCTTGGTATCCTCAATCCATATTGTTTATATCAATAAAGTTTGCAATGGAGTCTGTCTAGTGTTAATGGAAATCTTGGATGTTAAATGATTTGGGGGATTTTATTTAATGATGCTGGCCAAACTGAATGTGAACAAGCTGCTGCTTGTATTCCCCTTTAAAATTTCGTTCTTCAGGATTTTTCAGCTTAAATATCAAAGTATCACTTCAGTTATAGAGGTTGAGAGTGATTGAATCATATATATCGATTTTTTTATTTCGTTTTTTGTTTTGCTGATTCATCTTCTTCATATTTGTGTGTGTTTTCACCATCGGGCAAAGGAATGCTTCAAGCCTATAACGAAGTAAGGAGAACATATTTGATGGAGAGGGGAACTAACGTGGATGGTATTCGTTCTTGGCTTTAGCAATAGCTAAGTTGGTGGGTTAGTGGGGCAAGAAGTTCTGGACCTTTAATGGTGTTGTTGGTGAGAGAGGGAAATAAATTCCTTTTGTGCGTTCATAATGGAAATCCTTTTTTCTTTTTCTTTTGTTTTTTCACAACACTACTTTTCAATCTGCTTCTCTCTCTCTCTCTCTCTCTTTGTTACATCAGAAGTTAGGCCTAACCCATCGTATTGGATGGTTTTGATTGACAAAATAAACATCGGTGAAATTGGGAAATTTTGGCAAACACAAGGATGTAGATATTTCTCAGGGCGACTAGTTTACAGCATTCATATTCTAGATTAAAAGTAAAACTTCATAAGTTATGAATATGCCTGTCTGCCGACAGAATTACAGCACACGCCCTCAAACAAAAACACTTGTCAAGTTTCTCTTATCAACCCTAGTCAAGTTTCATCAAGTTTTGATTCCCTATTTGGTGCGTGGGATGGGACACCTCAGAACCTTGCAGCTGTCAAACCATAAATTGGGAATTAAGAACGAAGGATCGCCTAGCAAGACGGCAGACGCTAGCTCACAGCACTCTCGAAACCATTTTCAGACTGGTTTATGCGTCTGATCATGTTGGTACAGGGGTGTTTGAAAAATTAATAATTATTTTTTAAAATATTTTTGTTTAAAAATATATTAAAATAATACTTTTTTTAAAAAATATTTTTAAATTTTAATCTAAAAACACCAAAAAAAAATAAAAATATTAAAATATAATCACAATCATGCCAACAAGTTTTGATAAGAATGTTTAGGATAGTGTCCCTTGATTGTTGATAGTAGCGAAGGGAAGATTTAGACTAGAGTGCTCGTCCCTCCCTCACACTTGCACGCGTCTACCCATAGAAGCTGTCTTGCAGTAACTTTTTAGCAAGTAAATGGTCTCTCAAACTCAGACTACTGTACTCAGCAAACTCCACAAACATTCATCTCCTCTCGGAGGATAATTCAAATAGGAATAAAAATGAAAAATAAATTATTGTACAATGCGAGGGAGAATACATTCTCCACCAGATGTTTCCTCTGTATCTCCTCTTTTCCGCATATTCTACTCTACAAGTTATCTATGCATGCTTGCGTATATCATAGGTGCCGACATGCTAATCGCAGCATATGCATTGCACCTCTGTAACTGATTATCACAGGAGATCATCTCATCTCATCTCACAGCCTCTGGAGCAGAATTGCAGTAAGGTGTGTGCAAGCAAACCAACTTTGTACACATCAAACAGAGACTAGCAAACCCCACCCCAATTGCTAGCCCAAAACCCCCCTTCCGAGCATCCAACCTTACTCCTCTTCTAATTATGTTTCCAAAGCTAGGGAGCAATCCACCACATGCAAAGACCATTACATGATCCAGACCACTGTAGTCAATTCCTGCAAGTATCGCTCCTATAGCAGATATTGGACCCACAAATCCAATTAAAGTTGCTGCTGCTAGGGCACTATGCCAGCTATCAGTAGCCCCAAAGATGCAACTAGCAACAGCTGCACCCCGAGGGAGTCCATGTAGAGATACAGGAAGGACCATGTGCCGACCAAGTCCATAAGCTTTTGGTGCAGCCACTCCTAAAGCCAGCCCCTCAGCCAATGCATGAAAGGCAACTGCTCCACATGACAAGAATGACTGGAGGGTGTGAACACTCACCGAAAAGCCATTTGCTGTAGGTAAATTATTCACCGATGCCTTTTTGCGACCTGCAAGTTTCAAAATGCTACAGCTTGAAACATGGACAAATGCTGCTCCCAGGGCAAGCAAAAATATGAGGGAGAAGAACCCCATCTTTGAAGACACGAGTAGCTGGAGAGGTCGCCAGGCGGCAAGGATAAAGGCAATGCCAGATGCTGCACCCATGAGAAGGGCATGCTGAAGATGGAATGCAAGAGCAAATACAACAAGAATGAAGCCACCAAGCAATGGCCCAAGACCAAAAAGCAATGAAACAAAGAAGCCTGAAGCATCCTCTGAACTGCAATATACAGGAATGAAATTAATAAATACAAGTAAATGGAAGATGAGCAAAACATGCAAAATCAACATAAAACCAAAGTGGCGAGGTTGCATTTAGGATTGGCATCTCATAATCTGACAAACTTCTAGGCAAGAAGGTGTTTCTTTGATGGAGGGAGGGAATATACATTCTGTTTATGGTACGGGCCAACTTTGGTTAATGAAAAAAAACCCCAATCATGCGGATCAAGGCTGCATTACAAGAACTAAATGCAAAACTGCACGCATGAATAGAGGTGTTGTCAACGGTGCAAGACCAAATCTCAGTGAACCAACCAACATGTTATCCAGGAAGGAAGAATTCATGCAGATTAATCAAGTATAAAGAAAACAATGGAAAAGATAAGGGATTAATAATGGATAGAACATAAGGATGATTCACCCGAATTCCTTCTTCATTCATTCATTGTTTGTTAAAATTTCTTAGCTGTCTTTTCTCTGTCCATTCTATTATATACATAGCAGCAGTACAAAGGAAGTTCCTACAGAATAGGAATTCCTGACAATTCCTGACATCCATTAACCTAGCCACACATCGCCTCTAGAAAAACTAAGAAAACAAAATATAAACATAACATAAAATGCTGTGTTTAACTTAAACTTCACAACAAAAAACGCTGCGTTGAACTTAAACACCAGTAAATAAAATGCTGCGTTGAGTAGATTGAATGTGCGAAGGTCAAAAAGCATTCCCTCAGTCTCTTCTCATTCAATTTGAAATCAATTCCCAGTAATCACTTTCACTTGCAACAGTCAACTGTAAGCCTAGAAAGGATTACATGTGCAATGAAAGATTTTAAAGCATGCTTGGTGTAAAAGGTTTCAGATGACCTAAATGTTCCACGCAATCAAGATGACCTGGTTGGGTTTAGTAACTATATGTCGCCAAAAGCAGTTGTTTGCATCATTTTCAATTCATTTAAATGACAAATCCCAAGAGAGATGATTTTTCTTATTAACATTAAGGTGGAGAAGCTGAATGTCATTACTATGTCATGAGCTGCAATATAACATAAGATGCACCAAAGCAGGTATCACATATGACAATCAAGACAGTAAGATATTATGGGCTTCAAAAGGGGATACCAGTTATTAGATACCATGGCTGTGATCTAATATCAGTATGTGTATGTCAAGGTGACTTGTGACACAATGGGAAACTTAACCAATAACGCAATTTTACCACTTCAGAACATGCATTCCCAGAAAAGTTAAGTTTGTAGCAACTCACTTGTAGTCATGGCTGAAATTCTCAAAAGCAGTGCTGAGAGCTTCCATAAATGCTACAGAAATTGTAGCTGCTGATGCCACTTGAGGAGGAGAGGCTTCCTGTAATACAAAAATCAAGAAGAATTTAGCATTCTCTATGATAAAACAAAAGTAGACACATAAAAATGATGAAACAAAATTCATTTTGAACTTATTTGAAACTATTTTGACATTTAGGATTCAAGGTTCCCTATCTCTATCAGCAAATTACCTTGAAAGCATCAGGAAGCACCTCGGAAACCACCATCCAGATCATACATCCAGCAGCAAAGCCCGTGCAGAAAGGAAGGAACTTGCTAAATGCACCAGCACACATGAAAGCAGGAACAGCTACGATGGGCTGTAAAAGTAAATGATTAATAATCAAGAATGCCGACAATAATCATACTAACACAATATTGTTGACCCTGTAACCATATTATTTGGATATATTTTGTTACTTCAGAGAAAATGTTTGTGGAGAGACCAAATTCTTGCTGCTAGTATTTTCATGATCTGAATATAAGCTTGGATAGGTAGCAAGATCTCAAGTCTTACACAATCAAGAGCTAAATAAACCCTGAAAAGGGCTCTCAATTTTTTTCCTTAAATGTGAAAGATCAAATTTGCTTCACCCTGCAAAGCAAAGTAAATGGCCTTACAAAAATGTAGAGTCTTGCTCCACTCATACATGAAAGTTCCACATACTTGTCAGCATGAATTCCTCACCCTCAACCAGGAACCTTCTAAGATTAGCCAGATCTCTTTCTTGAAATGGCCCTTAGACTGGGTTGGTGTTCTTGCCCAACCCGTAATCTGATCCCCATTTTCCAAACATGAAGAAAGGACGACAGTAGAGCAAACTAATCAAAGAGGTTGGATTTGAACAGAACACTTCCAAACCACAAGCAGTTAATACGATCAAGATCTGTCCAACAGAGGTAAAATTATTGCCAACAACAAATTTCAAACATGAAACTGATTTTAACTATGGTGGGTCCTCCAAGCTCTTACCAATCTAGCAGAAACATAGGAAGCATACAAAACTAGAAGAGATGAGGAAGTTCTCCAAATCTTATCCTGATAATAAATGCACAGCACTTTTAAAAATGTTGCTTCTATGATTTGCTTTCTTCTTGTTCATTTAATTGTACTGATTCATAGGTCTCACAGAGTGATCTCTTAAGGTGAGTTATACAAATGTACTTTGTGAAGTATAATGCATTACCTGAGGCAAGGATGTAATTACGCTCCATAGCATTGCATTTTGTGGAGAAACACCCTTTGATGCAAGCATCATACTCACTGCTAACCCCTCCGGTATGTTGTGCACGGCTATGGCCAAAGTTACCAAAAGTCCTTGAGAAAAGCCTTTAGAGCCAGCAAAAGAGACACCAACACCAGAACCCTCCCCAAATGAATGAAGAGTCATAATTCCAATAACAAGAACAACTTTAGTTGCATCAGCACCTCTAATGTCCAACATGCTTACTTCCCCATATTGTTCAAGAAACTGAAACAAGAAATCATATAGCATAATGAGATACCAACAATAAGGAACATGCATGAATACACACATGTAAATTATACATGCACATATGAAAATCCAAACAAACATAAATTGAACCCACAACATAAAATCAATAAACATATAAGAATAAAATTGTTTGCTAACTTTCAACAAATGGATGTATAAACTCTCTTCAGGGGTTTCCTAGCTTGACACCTTGTCAAAGTTCCCAAATAAAGTGCCATAAAAGAGAAAGGAATAGGAACCTTATCGTACAACTACTGAATGCATGTTCTCATCACTACCCAAATAGGAAAAACAACCAAACATACACGCCATTTATGAAACATTGAAAGAGGAACAGATGCATCCCAACCCATAATCAAGTAAGAGTAAGAACCCAGAAGCACAAATCAGTTTTAGCTGGAAAAAGAAGAAAAATTCATATTAAATGTGATATGCTGACCCATTACCTTCTTACACAGCAAAATGAAAATTCCACCAGATAAAATCCCAATCACAACCCAACTGCCAGCACCATGGCTTTGCCCTTCCTGTATGAGGTCAAAGCTAGCAGCCAACATCACACCAGCAGCCATCCCACCGCACAACCCTTCCCACTGAGGGTCTAGCTCCACAAAAAAGAATGGGACAGCACCTAAACCAGTGGCAGCAGCCATGGCCAATGTAAATAATGCAACTGTAGATATCGAAACTCTGTTATAACCACCCTTCCCCTCCTTCATCCCACCACTTGTACCCTCAAAATCAACTGCATTCTCTGTACCACTGCCATCTATAACATTGTTCCTCACATTTTTATGAGGAGCCGATCTTAACCTTTCAGAATTATCACTATCAGATTCTGCTGAAATGCATGCAAAGAACACTAGAGAGAGCAGAAAAAATAGGAAAACTTGCTTTAATATGAACCTCGTGGTTCTTTGTTCGCAACCCAAAAACATTTCACTTCCTTAACCTGCACACCTAACTCCTATACAAATTTGGCAATTATACTATTAAAATATCATTCCAGAGAATTCTGAATATAATCAATTAAGCTTTCAGATTGACTTGAGCAATGAGGTAGACACAACAATGCTGTCCGAGTTGTGCCAGGAACTTGCTTGATGCTGCCCAAAGTTCAAAATAAATTCATAAGCAAATGATATGATATGAATCACAAATACTTATTAAATTACACCATAAATTCAGATAAAGAGGGAAAAAGAAATAAAACAATTGAGGTGGCCTTCTAAACCCTTTCAGCAGAAAATCCTTGAAAAAGCATAAAAAGTACAGCATTATGATGAGTTCATGATCGCATTCAAGGATCTAAAGAATTCAAAATGGTAAAACAGCTGAAATTATAGACATCTAAATGTGCCCTCTTGATCCTCTCTAGTCAACAATTTGATCCTCTCAAGTCAACAATCCAAGAGCACGACAGTATCAATGTAAAGTAAAAAACTTTTCGAAATCCTTAAGAACCCATTTGGTTTCTGTGGTGTCACAGGTCAAAAAGATGAAAATTTTCGAATTTTATACAAAATTCCCAATTGGGACTTTGATTGTGAAGTGGAAGTTTCCAACTTTAAAAAAAAAAAAACAAAAACCCTAAAATTCTTGAATAAAAAAGAACCCTCAATTCACGATCAGATAGAGGAAAAGAAACTTACCCCGATTGATGAAAAGCGGGCTCAATTCGAAGAAATGGGTCAAGCAAGTGTTATTGAATTCTTGATACAGATACGGAGACAGAAAATAGAACTATAGAAGGGGACAAGTATAATTCCTAAAAAATGAAAGAATGGAATTGCAGAAATAATTTATGAGTAAATGAGAGAGAGCACGTTGTTTTCTATATCGAAACCAGCAAAGCCACCAACAGAAAATAAGTCAGTGAGTGGTGAGGCTACGGGGTGTCCGGGAAAATATGATCATTATTTTTTAAAATGTTTTTTATATAAAAATAATGTTTAATTTTTTATTTTTTAAAATTTATTTTTAATATTAATATATTAACATATTTGAAAAACATAAAATGAAAATTATTTAAAGTAAAAAAAAATTAAAATTATTAAAAACTTCCGGTTAAAATATAAAGCCAAACATGCTCTAATAAATAAATAATACTTTTTTTTAATGACATCACCGGTCCTGCTTGATTTAAAAAAAATAACCATTTGGGAATTGCCATAGCCCTTTCATATTTGTTTGGTTGTTTGTTTGTAACATCCCTAAACTAAACTTACATTCTTAACATTAAGAACTTAATTTTTTTAAATGTTTTAAAAGTATTTTTTAAAAATATTTTAATTTTTTAAAAATTAATAATTTTTCTATATTTTCAAATCATTTTGATATGTTAATATCAAAAATAATTTTTAAAAAATAAAAAAATAATATTATTTTAATGTATTTTATAGCAAAAAAACACTTTGAAAAACAATCATAATTAGGGTGCAATAATAGTAACATATACCCACAATTCAAATTTTTTTATATTTATATTTTATTTATTACTTGTTAGTTAAAAAAATATAAATATTTATAAATTATTCATTGATTTTTGAGTATTTATTATCTAACTATTATTTATAATTCAATAAAAAATAAAATAGTTAATATATATATATATATTAATGATAAATGATAAATATTATATATATACTATGTTTTATGTAGATACTGAGATATGTATATATTATATTATATTAAAAAAATCTAAATGTTCTACCAATATATCAATACAATATAAATATATATTTTAAATTATACTTAGACAAGTTTTGAGTTGGATTTAGTAATATTTATATTTTATTAATTATCTATTAAATAAAATAACTATCTAAAAATTATTTTAGATAATTATCTAAGAAACCAAGAGACAACTTGGAACAAGAGACAGGCTAAAGCTAAACAACATCCATACATGTAAAACGGCAGACATCCGAGAAATAAAGCCACTTGCAAAGCCAATATATATATATATATATATATATATATATAATAAAATATATATATATATAATCATAGTTTTTGCTCCAGCGTTTTTGACGTGGGTTGGACATAATTTATTTGAATATTTAAAAACATATTTAGATTGTTGAAATTTTTATAGTATTGTTATTAAATTTGGTATAATAATTTAAAATTAAAAAAATATTTATCTAATTTTTTAATTAATATTTAGCCAGCTTGTCAAATTTACGACTCATGTTGTGAACTCCACTTAATTAAATTAATTTTTTATTTTATTATATAATAGAAAATACTAGGATTAATTTTCCATCAACCTAAAATTAAAGGATAAATTCAATAAAAATCATATATTAAATGATGGAATTAATAAAAAAAAAACAAACTAAAAGATATATAGAAAAACACCAAAAAATCCTAACCCGACTCTTTGAATAATATTTATTCAATTTGTTAAATTCACAACTTGAATTATGGACTTTACTTGGTAGAGTTAATTTTTTTTAATGATATAATTAAAAAATATATAAAAAATAATTTGAATTAAGAGGGTAAGATAAATACGTTTGTTTGTATTAAGAGTGTAAGATGTAGATTTCTTTTTTCCTAATTTTTTGAGTATGAATCTTGGCATGGATTCTAAAGAATTTTTTTAAAATATATTAAATGGATGTAGACGTGTTCAGTGGAAAGAAAACTTAATCTTAATTGAGTAATTAAGTATAAATTAATATAATAATATACCATGAAATTAAAGAAGAAGAAGAAGAAGAAGAGGAAGAGAAGGGCTGTTTTTACACAGGGTGCATGTTTACCATCCTCTGCATAATTATAACCAACTGGCAGCTAGTACAGTGAAGGACTCTTGTCTGAACCCAGAAAGGAAAAGAAAGCACGCTTGGTTGACAAAGAGGCCAATCAATTCATCTACTTTCACTTTTCCTGATTGGAAGAAGGCTTTCTTTTTCAATGTTTTCGATTCATCTGCTTTCACATTTCAGTTGGCTAAGCCAATTTTTTCAAAATTATACTAAATTGGTGAATTCTTCAAGAAAATAAAATTGAATTGCATTACCAAATACGTAAATATTATGTGAATTATTTAAGTGGTTAAAAAAAATAATTTCAGGGGAAGAACACATGATGGAAGATTCCTTATTTAGTAACAGAGAGTATCAGCTATTCTTTGCAAATTCTATCAACTATGAAATGTATCAACAACTCTCATGCAATAGCTGCAACTATCCTCTTCACTTTGTCTGGTGTTGCATAAGATAGGGCATCACACCCCCGCTTTACACCTAACTAAACTGCTCAATGTGGCTTTCTTTGATGTTAGTGAGGCGTGATGGTGGGAACAACACCGCTGGTAAGATCACTTCCCAGAAGACTTGAACTCCCGTATGGATCTCGGCTTGAGTAAAATGAAGACGATGATGCTGACTTGCCAGAATATGTGGGAGTGGATTCTGTATAGATGGCATCAGTTTCTGGCATCATTTTGAGTATGGTTTCCAGTTCCCTGACCACATCCTGCATTGACGGGCGCTTGTCTTGCTTGTCATGGCAACAGTCGAGTGCCAAAACCACAAATCTCTCCACACATTCAGATGGATAAGCACCCATTCTGTTGTCTATGATAGAGAATATAATGCCTGACTGATAAGCCATGTTTACCTGAAACCAAAGTACATATATCAGGATTAGCACCGGTATATATCTCAATTCCCATTTTCCCGCCTTTTTGCTGTTAAATCATAAGCGAGAAGTTATTCAATCAAAATATGCTGTAATTGAAACTTTCACGGATCGCTGGATAAAGTTGTGACTGCTATGTTAATGAGAAGAGAGCCCAAGACCCCTGAAAGATGAGTCCATTTAAGTACCTCACGAACAATGTTTTTGCCATGTGATATTGGCTGCATGCCAGTCAGGAGCTCCAAAAACACAATCCCGAGGCTATAGACATCACTCTTGTCCGTCAACTTATGGGTCAAAAAATATTCTGGATCGAGGTATCCCTGCATGTACAATGGTAATCAAGAGAGTTATTCAAATGAAGTAGATGAATGATGCTTCGTAGCATCTAATGATGGTAGACGAGTTGCATCCAAGGATTTGCTGGCGATTCTTATGATTCAGTTTCTATCTATCCAAAGGTATGAAACAAGTTACAAAGCTTAAATTTCTGGGCCATCGAGACATGACAAGTTTCTTGAACCGGATAGTTAGATATAGGGATAACAAATTATATTTGTTACTAGAAGTTATCAGCCCACAAACATGCTAACCTGAACGTTCAGTAAAGGTATCTTCAGGGTATACCACAAAGGTTTTTGGAATCTGTTAGTTATTACTTTAGCAATTTCTTCACTTTATTTATAAGTAGTCCTCTTGGCATATAGATAAGAGAACAAGATGGAAATTTTGCAAGTGAAACACCAGGATCAGAACAAGATGGAAATTTTGCAAGTGAAACATCAATAATAGCTTGCACATTCACTATGTCATCATGCATACTCTTTCCCTTATTCCCTAAGTTTTTCTGAGAAAGTGAGCATAATATGGAGTCAAACTTACTGGAGTTCCCCTTACTACTGTTGATACATGATTAGGAAGATTCCCTTCATCATCCAGCACAGGAGCAAGAAGTGAGAGTCCAAAGTCAGCAACTTTAGCATTAAGTATAGAGTCCAGGAGTATGTTAGTGGCCTTGATATCCCGGTGGAATACTGGAGGCTGTGCTTCGGTATGGAGGTAAAGAATTCCCTTAGCTGAACCCAACGCAATGCTTAACCTTGTACCAAATTTCAAAGTTCCCTTACCCTTATCTGCATAACACAGTGAACATCAACTTTGTTGAGCATTCAAGATGTCAATTCTTAAACCGATGACTAACAGATAGTGTATTGAGAAGATCCTAAAACATTGAGTAAAAAACGAATGATACTGGAAACTATTTTATGTGCTACATGTACGATTGCCTGAGTTGACAGTCCATTTGTGAAATATGATGATCCATTATTAGTCCTTCGTAACAGGTTAACAACACGAGTTGCTCAGCTATGAACCTATTACTCAAAATCAGCAATTTGAGATACATGATTATATGATCTAAAAGTTTGTAAAACTATTGTAAACATTCTGTATAGAATATTATGGAGACATGAAATAGATTAAAGAGCTATAACATTAGAAGATTTTCCATACCAGAAAGCCAGTCCCGCAAGGTACCATTTGGCATGAACTCGTACACAAGCATCTGTTCATGAACCACAAACAACCAGGTGAATTTTTACAGTTTTGATGCTAAAAGAAAATCAAATCCCTTCACTTCCTTGAGCAAGGATTAGCACTATCAATTTCTAGAAGATGGTAGAGTCAACTCTCAGTTTATTTGCAATAGCAAGGCATGAGTCAGAAAAGCAAGCACATCTAATTGCTAGACTATGACCATAAGCCATCTAAAGTATCGCATCTCTATCCTGATTTTTAAAGTCTGATTTACTATGCCAAAGGAAAGACATCTTGTAAGTATTACTCAGGAAGAATGAAATGGAATAAGCCATAAGGTCCTTTCCAAGAACCTTGGATGCTTTCTTCTAAGAAAAAAAGTAAAAATAAGAATGAAATAAAACTTCTCTGCTTGGATATATATTTGCATGGCTGAACAACCATAAAAGTCTAGTTCTTAGAACAGAACAACAAATAAGACTTTCTGTTTGATCTTTGAAGAAAAAAGGTCACAAAAACACTTGCAAAGTTGCAAACCAGAATGATCTAAAATGAGATTTAATGTCAGCACCATAATAATTACCTGCTCCTCTTCATCACAATATCCAACCAGTGAAACTAGATTTCTGTGATGCAACCTCGACAACAATTTAATCTCAGTCAAAAATTCTTTTTGGCCTTGTAATGATCCTTCTTCAGAACGCTTTATGGCCACAATTGAGTTATCAGAAAGAATGCCTCTATAAACCTTTCCATAACCTCCTCGACCAACTTGAGTTGAGCTGTTGAAGTTGTCAGTAGCCAGGGCCATTTCCTTAAAAGTGAAGCCTTTCACACCATCAATTTTCATGGATGCCTTGGATGCTGCAAACCAAAAAAAAAAATTCTCATGACACCTTTTCCAGGGATAGCCAGACATACAAACTATTAAATGAATCAATCACATTAAGAAACTTACATAAATGTCTTCTTGACAGCTTTCTAAGGTTTCTAGCATATCTTCCTGCAATAAGAAATGTGAGAACTGAAGATATTGCAATGGCACAGGCAATAGCACCTAATATAATGGCTACCAAAACTCCTTTGCTGATACTCTTTCCTTTTCGGTCGAAGTGCACTGTTGGCAAAAGAAAAGTACATAATTATATGGCCACTCATTAGGAAACAAACATATTAATCAGAGGCAAACTAATGTAATAATCAAACAAAGGCATAAATTTCAGTGCCAATAGGAAATCTAGACCATATTGCCCAAGGCATGTAGCCTTACTGGCTGTCCACATCAAAGAGTTCACAGATTTGCTAGGCATTGCATATGAGAGAAGAATATGCACTACCAATGGATGGGAACCATAGTTGGTGATAAAGCAGCAGTGGGACTTTTTACTTCATAAATTTTACAATTTTGAATACAAATGTGTCAAACTTAGATAAGTTAGCTTTAAATCGGCATACTTCCCTATTTTGGAGAGGCACGAACAATTTTCATGCAACTGCATTAAAATCAACTAGATAATTTGAACAAATGGAATTATCAACAAAGAAACAATTTTACCTTGTAAAAAATGGTAAAGTTTCTGACATGTCATGACATGTTACTTCAAATATAACTAAAAAGTTTAAGGCTTACGACATGCTCTAATTTACTTATAAAAAAGACGTGCATATTTTGCAAAGAAACTACTATGAAAAGAAGCCAATTATTTCCAGTACTTGTATTTGAGGAAAGAAATAAATCAAGATGCCTCACTTGTTTCTCAAATACGTACTAATTCTTGGTGCACAAACAATACAAATACCCAAGTTTGGTAGACAATCAGAGCGCATAATCCAATTCAGCATCATTTGAAGAAGAATAAAAAAAGATAACAAAGTCTAAAAAGAAGTAGAAACTTCGAATACATACTCCCTGCATAAGGTCCCACTAGAGTGAAGTTGAGAAGTTCATACGGTCCAAAGAAACCGTCACCAGGAAACTGCCATGATGTGAATATACCTCTTATTCGCCGAACCTCGGATACATTAAATGTGTTGGAGTGCATATTATTAGCTGGAGGAAAAAGATTTAAATGCATCCTTAGACGAGGGCCTTCTTCCCAGAAATAGGAATCGATTGCGAGTTGATAAGGGTTCAGGTTAAGAGAACTAGTCACATATAACTCAAATGGAAGAACATATGGATCAAAATAAGAGAAACTGGGGCTTTTAAGTCTATATCCAACTTTTAGAGGGGAGGCACAAAAGCATGGTAGAGGTGAAGCTGGGACATATTCAAAGAAATTATCTATTGGGCATGCTTGAACAGGACATGTCATCGTAGATTTCCTTGACCTCTCAGCATTCCTATCTCCTCCAGCTTCAGAGCCACAGAACTGGGTTATGTTGGCTATGTTTGCACTTTTACAAATAGGATTGCCTCCAAGCCTAAACAAAAACTGCTAAAATGATCAGAATATGACTGATGGAAATAATTTTTTCTTTTCAAAATAGTATTTCTCAACGCCATCATCATGTTGGTATTTTTGAGTTACTTCTGAAGATAAGAATAATCAAATCAAAGAATATAAATCAACATCTCTTAGTAACTTTCACCATCTCCAAATCCTGACAGCTAGTACCATTAGAAAACCAACCTGCAGGCTCCAATTCTGGACCCTGGATTTTGTATATGAAGCCTTCTATACAAAACCTGAGTGCATGGAGAGGAATGTTTCATTGTTGGTTTTGCAGATCTTAAACAAAATCTGGAAACATCAAATAGTAGGGTGGACATTGGAAGATGCATGTCCATCTAATAGACAAATTTTAATACATCCATATATTTGACAAACTCAAGTGATTCTCTTATTATTTCTTCCGATGGTCTATAAGGTTACGACATATTTTTAATTGGCACACTTAACTGTATCAGATAAGCAAGTGTATGAAACAGACCATTAAAAAGAAGGGCACACACTACTTCACAAAAATACCACCTTAAGGTGACATTATCTGGTGGATTCAATGCCCCTGAAATGGTCGAGAGTGAATTGTTCCTAAGATCACTGCATTTGAGAAGTGAACAGGACAATAAGTTAGTATTATTCCAATAATATAAAGTTTGCAGTGAGTCTTGTATACTGAAGTTCATGCTGAAAATTAATGATTTTAATTGCATTTCTTCTTTCAATTCTTACATTGTAAGTCCTGCGCTTTTAGTGAAGGTCATGTTCTGCCAGATGTCAGTTGGCACAGAACCATTCAACAGATTATTTTCAAGTGACCTGCAGTATACAATCATTTAGAATATTATATTTTGTGTGCATAGGCTTCGCAAATGAGAGCGTCTAACTTGAACCATTAATCTTTTCAAGAATAAAAATAAGTAGAATAAGTAGATAGAATCTCACAGTCTCTGAAGAAAAGGAAGATTTGAAAAACTTCCAGGTATAGATCCACTAAGATGGTTCTCTGACAAATCACTGCAGTTGACAAGAATTTTCAAACACAAAAATACCTTCATCACAAACTAGTTGAGTCATCCATTGGTAGCGAAGTATAATAACTTCCAATCTTCCACTTATAACATGGTTTTACAAACATAGAATATTACAAATGCAAATCTATACAACCTACAATTTGCTAATTTTCTTTCCCCTTTTCAACATGGTTTTACTTACATAGTTCTCATAGAATCAGAAAGTTTGGAAGGTACAGATCCACTAAGGTTGTTCTCACTCAGATCCCTGCAAGCCAAATTAGATAATGCAAGTACCATAAGTGCATGTAATGGAAAAATAGATATGGAAGTCAAATAAAATGGAATTGATAGAATGAGAATACTACCAAATGTAGAAACTACTTACAAATAGTATAGGTTTGGTATGCTGCTAAGATCAGGTATAGCACCATGCAAGCTACAATTTCTGAGACTTCTACCTTGTCAAAGAGGATTACAAATTAAAAAAACAGTAACATCAGCACTTTTTTTGTGTATATTTATGCAACACAAGTTTGTCATTTGATTCATGTTTATATAAACACAAAAGCAAAGCCCTTAAGCATCCCAATCACAAGAGTAAAACATGAGTTCATGAATATGAAAAGTTAGTTATTTTTTAAATTAGAAAACCTGCACAATCAGTATTCATGTCAGAGAATTCATATAGCAAGCACTAAGAGTGTGAAGATTCCTCCTCTGAATGTGAAACAGCTATGGAGGCTGGCATGGTTTTTTAAGACTTACAGTTTTGCTAATCTGGAAAGGTTGCCATAAGTAGCTGGAATTCCCGACCCGTTAAAGTTGTTGTTGTCGAGTTGACTGTAGGGAGGAAAATAAAGGAACGGTGAACAAAATTTACTCAAAGCAACACTCACAGGGACTCAAACAAACACACAAAAACACAAACATGCTGCAGCTTTAATGAATTTTTACTAGGATCAAGGCCACCACTATTAAGAAAATCTAATCAGATGCATATACATGAAATATAAATATCACATTATAAGAGAAATGATTAAATGTGATATCATCCCAGGTAACATTCTAGACAATGTGAAAGGAGCACCTACATTATCTGCATCTCTGGCAACTTTGATAGTTCTGGTGGAAGATATCCAGATAAGTTATTATTATCCAAAAGCCTGCAGAGATTGTTTCACATGTTCTCAATCAAGGGAAACATTGCATATGGATCACAAAAATATGTAGACAGTGGAACAAAAAGGGAAACCAATGCAATATTAACTCACAAGTGAAAGAGAGTTGATAGTTTGTAAAGCTCAGGTGGAATTTGACCACTGATTGAGTTGTTATTCAAGTGGCTGCAAGTATCACATGTAAGACAATTACATATGCAAATAGAAGCTAACCTCTTCACAACTCAAATAAGGATTTAGCTTGAAGTTACACTTACAGGTGTCTAACACTGCTCATGTTAGCAAATGATTTTGGTAGTGGTCCTGAAATGTTGTTCTGATCTACTTGAAGTCTATCTAGTTTTGATAAATAGCCTAACTCATCAGGTAAAGAGCCTGATAATTTGTTTCCATTCAAGAGCCTGCATTGATAATACATCACAAGAGGTTAAATTAATTCCAAGCATGCTACTGGTGCAGATTCGTTTTTAAGATATCCGTTTCTATAAACAGTAACTGTGAGATTTGCTGACACCCTAGCTTTAATAGTATTGACTTCATTAAATTTTTGCATCACCGGTTTCAGAAAATAACACCACCAGTTGGATAGTATTTTATCCTTTTTTCAGAAAGGATAAAAGAAATAACAAACTTGCTTGAAACATCCTCTATATTTAGGTACGAAAATTCTTTGAAGCTTCAGGACAAAAGACAGCTCAGATAGAAATTTAAGACACTTCTTGAATTTATAATTAATTAGTTCCTAAGGATAACCATGACAAGAAGCAGAAGGAAAACAAACCACATACAAAGTGAAATAACATGAAACCAACTTACAGGAGTTTCAAAGATGAAAGACTTCCTATCTCTCTTGGTATGCTGCCAGTCAATTCATTCCACATAAAATCCCTTTTAATATCACAACAGAAGAAAAGGGGTCTTAGAATCACCAGATGAGGATTAGCAAGGCATGTTCAGATTCTCGAAGTAAATTCCCGAGAAATATGGTTAATATATATTGCAACTCACAATATTTTCAGATGAGAAAGCTGGCCAAGCTCAGGTGCTAAAGATCCAGAAAGATTCATATTCATAAGCTGACTGCACCAAATCTAACAAACAGTAAGTATTCATATCCAAAGTTTTGATTGTATTACTCATTATATTCTGCAAAACAAAGAAATTCATGACTTTATTCATCAAAACCAGAAGGAATAGAAATAATTAACAGCAAAAAGAAAATGCATAGAACATACAGCTCTTGAACATGTAAGTAACCATCAGTCCCAGTTGAGTCAGAACAAAAAACACCAGTCCAATTGAAGGCACATGGATCTCCCTTGTTCCAATTACTGAGATGCTTCATAGGATCAATCAAACTGTTCTTGACTGCTAGCAATGCATTAGCTGCAAAAATGCACAATATTGAGAACATGAGACTAGAGCAGTAGTAGTCAACCAGCTCTCCCTATCGTTACCAAAAAATTGTGAATCACAATGACACATTCAAAGAGGAAGTGTAATTGTTTGCAAGAAATTTATTTGCCTTATTTTTATTTTCTAATTGTTTGCTTATTCTCCAACTAGTTAAACATAATTTTAATTAACAGTTCAAAGCACAACGCATTTCTACCCTTCTAAAAACCTCAAAGAATACATATGATTGGACCCATTTTGTCTACGTAATCATTATATATCTATTCAAGTAAAAGTCAAGTTGAGGGGGGGAATTAAATTCACCTTCTGAGGGACTTGAAACTTGAGCAACCGTGAGTAGCACCAAGTAACAATATGACAGCACAAAAACACATTCACAAGTTCTCAGCTGCAACATCTTCGTGCCCTACGTAAGCACCAAACAAGCTAAAATAACTAAAAATTGCAAATTCATTTCCAGTTATCCCTTCAAATTACAAAGATAAATAGACAACAAGATACAATCTTTTCACCCAGATAAGCATCCCAGGGAAAGAGAAAAGGAAAGTCCAAAAAGATTCAAGCCAAGTTTGCAGATTTGACGTCCCCAAATATCCAGCTTACCAAACAAGGAAAATAGTCAAACCCCATAACTTAGTAGCTAATAACGAACCAAGTTCCCAGCCAGGAGTAAAAGTCTAAAAACATTCAAAATTCTCACTGGCAAAAGAGAAGGAAGAAGAAAGGAAGACCAAAAAGGGAGCTTACTGGAAAACAAGTCAAGTATGAATGGCCTCTAGTGGGATTGCTGTTGACATTCAAATTATAAGATAAGCTTTGAATCCTTAGAAGCACAGAATCAAAAGTTGTAGAATTCTGCAACGCAGCAAGCAAAGCTTGATGGGGTGGAAAAATATACCAAAAGTCTTGTTGATGGGTAAGAATGATAATAAACGGAACCTAGTTTGGGCAATAGAAAACGATATATGTGTGAGATGGCATTGTCATCATGGTTGGTTCATCCATTTTAGCAGGCAAGAGAGAAGACAGTGACAACATGCAACCTTGACACGGTTTGTATTAGTGAACATGTCTTGTAAATATCCGTTGCACGTTTTATTGCTTTAATTTATTAATAAAAATTTATTTATTTTTAATATTTATCAAATATTTCATTAATAAAAATAATATTTAATTAATAAATTTAGCGTAAAAATAAAGTTTTAGGACAAAAAAACTTTGCAATAGAAATTATAAAGTTATTATAATTATGAGATTCTTATTGCATTAAAACATTGTTTCTAAATGTTCTCAATCAATGCGCTATTAAGGCTGAATATTAATTAGAACCGTTGAAACTAATACATATTATATTTTTTTCTTTATGAAATGAAACAATTGTTCTTATAAGTTAAAGTATAAGGGATACTTAGGCCCTATTTATTTGCTAGAAAGTAGTTTTTTTTTAAAAGTAAATTCTGGAAAAGTAAATTATTCTCTGATGTTTGGTAGTGTAATGAAAAATAAGTTGGAAAATATTTTCCAGTATTTGGTTATGTCATGAAAAATGAGTTGGAAAATAACTTATTTATGTTTTATTTTTTCAAGTTTATTAAAATAATGAGGAACAAATCTTACGAATTAAAAAGTTGAATGAGAATGAAATTAAAAAAATATAATTTCATAAATTATTTCAAATAAAATAAATAATAATCAAAATAATAGAGATCAAATCTAACAAAAAAATTAAAAGATGAAGAAATTAAAATAATAATAATTACCATTTCATAAATTATTTCAAATAAAATAAGTAACAGTTAAAAAAATAAGGACCAAATTTGATTGATTACAATTTTCAATTAAAAAATGATAAGGGAAAAGCAAATAACAATTATAAAAATGAGAACCAAAGTTAATATAAAAATCAAATTCTAAAGGATGAAATTGAAAAAAAAAATATATATATATATATAGCAATCAAAAGTTTGAGGACCAAATTCGATATAATCAGCAAATAATATGACATTTCTAAAATTTTCACAACTTTCAGAAAGTGTTTTCCGCTCAAAATAAAAGAAAAACATTTTTCTGAAAACCAAGCTAAATTTTTATTTGACTGGAAAGTGTTTTCTATTGACCAGCTTTCATAATGACAAACAAACACGAGAAATTTTAGAAAGTGGTTTTCAGAAAACTACTTTTCATTAAACAAATAAGATCTTAAAATTAATATGCAAATGCTTATCAAATAATATGTACATTAAACTAACTTGCAAATAAATTTTATATGAAAAAATTATCTGTATTTATAAATAAACTCACATAACTATTACACATCATCGTACTAATAAAAAGTAAAACGATAGACCCATTGATTATAATACATAATTGAATTGAGTATAAAAAGTAACAATACCCATTTATTTATTTATTTATTTATTGTAATAAAACATGGTGGGCTCTATCCATTTGCATGGTTTCATCTCTGATGGCGACAGCCGTGGACTTTTTAGGCACAGCAGCCTCTAGGGCTGACATAATGGAGAACGAGAAACACTTGACTCGCAAGCAACCCTTCCTTGAACAAGAGAACAGGGGCTGGTTCTGCAGTCTTCGTTTTATTTTCTTGATGTGCTCAATCTATGCTTTTGTTTCCTTGCATTTCTTCTTCTGTTAGTCACCGCTACTGCTGAGTGCAAGACGGTAAGCGGTAAATATTGATCGTTATTAAAGGCTTATATCTCATCGTTAATTTCACGTAAAAAAAATAAAAATAAAATTTTTTTGATGTCATAAGATTTTTTTTTAAAAAAATAAAAATAAAAATTTTAGAATCTAAAAACTTAGACATTGACTTTTTAATTATTGAAGGTGATCAAAAACATTATCTGGAAAATAACATTTCATCCGCTTTTCTTTTAAAAAAAAGTAATGAAAAGGACGACATCGTCATCCTAAACCTTGAATAAAAAATAAAATAAAATAATTAATTAATTAAATATGCAAACCTACCCTTCCAAACCTAAGCCAGCATGAGCTTTTTCATGCATGGCTAAACACGCAAGCGTAATTTGGCAGGCTCAATAGTGCATGATCCTTTTTTTTTTTTTGCTTCTCATTAATATCTAAATTTTAATTAATATATTCTCTCTTTTTTTAAAATTTTTTTAAAAAATTTTCAAATAACAATTAATATTTTAGAGCTGTTTTTCTAATTTAATGACCAAAGACAATTTATTAGTTTGTCTTCAAATATTTTTGTCTTATATTTTATATAAGTAAAATGTCTTTTTATCATTTATAAAAATAAAAATCATTTGTTTTTAGAAACTAAAATTAACCTTTAAGATAAAATAAAAAAAAATATCTGGGGTAAAATATCTAGCAAACAGTTGTTCTTTGCCGTTGCCAAAATAGTCAATGTAAAAATAGTCAACCTACTTCTATGTGAAATCGTGAATGTGATAATATTCCAATCATGGCTCACAAGGATATCCCTCAGCCACACCTTTCGCTTGCTTCTGAAAATTCATTACTTTTAATCAATAAATGTCGTTTTCTGTCTTTTACACACACACACATACATACATACATACATACATATATATATATATATATATAGAGAGAGAGAGAGAGAGAGAGAGAGAGAGAGAGGGAGAGAGAGAGAGAGAGGGAGAGCAGTGGCAGCCCTCATTACATGCACTATTCAACCATGCATAACTTTTAGTTTTAGTTAAAACCGAGAAAGCTAAAACGACTGTTCACTCTTTTGTTTTTTATATCACTCAATATTAGAGTCGTGTAATTATAAAATTGTTTTTGCCCCAAAAAAAAAAAATTTGTTACGTATGCAATTGGGGGCTTCTCCATCCTTTCATTTTCTTTGAAATAGTTCAAATAAGTTTTGAAATAGTTCAAATAAGTTATGAAGCAGTTGGAGCAGTGTAATGGCTAAGTGGTTGTTTACTATTGTGTGGATGAGGTTTACTTGTAATCATAATTTTTATTGTTTGGTTATGCTCTTATTATTATTTTTCAATGATGGGTCGCACTATTTATTGTGGCACAGCCGCATATTACAAGAAGCGGCAAAGAGCTGCTTCTTGTGATGGGAAAATGGATGAACAGTGGAGATGCTCCACTATTCATGTTATCAAAGCTAAAAATGCATTGAATCGGGTCTGACCCAATAAAATAAAAAATATATATTTTTATTTTTAATTGTGTTTTATTCGAAAAAACTAGTGTTAAACATTATTCAATGACTACATAAATTAGACGGAAATTCTTTTAAAACCCCCCCTTTTTCTTATTTTTACCCAAATCTTAATTTTGTTCGCCATTTATATTTTCCGTGTTGTCTTACCCCCTTAAGAAATTTATGAAAACTATAGTCTTTATCGGACATGTTTCATCGTGATGGAATTGTGGATAGTTTAATGAAACACTAAAAATATTTTATATAAAGTATATTTATTTCATGATGTAATAGCAATAGTTAAATCTACAATATTTAAATTAAAAACCATCAATATGAATATATATTTTTTAAAATTATTTTATAACCTCAATTTCAAAAGCATTCTTAACCAAACATATTAAACTACTTTTTTTTCAACCTCAATTTCAACCATAGATTTAATCAAACACTTATTTTTTCAAACCAAATAAAAGTAATTTTTATAAAACAACTTTTTCAAACCACAACCACAACCCCGATACCAAACACACTCTAAAGCCGCGCGCAACACTTAACTTAGAAATGAACCAAGAGCCCTATGGGGTGTCTTTTGCTGAACCCGAAACCTAAAAAGCCCGGGGCCTCTCTCCTCTCTCTCTCTCTCATCCTAGAAAATTGTGTTACCCATTACAAAAAAAAATGGGTTAAGCATGATTCCAGACAAAAAAAAAGTGGGTCAAACATGATTTTTATACCCAAGTAACACGGGTTTAGCATGTTTCCAGCCCCAAGTAAAAGTCCCACGCTTTCCGCCCAGCAAACTTGGCTTTGACTAACACTTTTGATTATAAGATATATTTTAATTATTTAACAGTGGGTGTGGAAACCACACCAAACCCAAACTACTTAGGTCTGACGGGATTTTCAAACCCAAGTATCTTGGGTCTGATATGGTTGCTAAACCCAAGTCATTTGGAGAGACACTACTTTCCCCAAGTGACAACCAAACCCCCTAGGGGGACTCAATTACATCTCCATCCTTTTGTTTTCTTCTATTATTTCTTTTTGGTCACTAAAGTTTTAAATTTTAAAACACCCACTTTGATGTTTTCAAAACTTTCCGGTTTGAAAAATAGCTAAGAAAGTCTTTACTAATACCATTTGAGAACTTATTCTTACAAAGTATCTGTATTGGGGTGACAAAATCTTTTATCATAGTTGTCAAACCTTGGATAATTAGATTATCAGGTGTTCATGTTATTTTTTATTAAAATAATATTTTTATTTTTATTTTTAATACAACCACCTCAAACCCAAGAGTCTTAGGTTTGACAACCACGTTAGACCCTATTGGCTTGAGTCTAGCAAACACACCAAACTCAATCGCGGTCAAGCATGTAACTTGGATCTGACATTGTTGCCAGACCTAAGTAAACATAAATGCCCCCCGTTATTATAGAAAATTACAACAAAAAAAAACTTGCGTGGAAGAACAAAAATACCTGTATATGTAAAACTTAATTTTTTGGTTTTTTGGTGCAAGACCCGAGCCCCCATGGTCACGCTAACCACGTGTACTTTCCCGGGTTTGAATTGGCGCGAGACCTAAGGCTCTTAAATCTGGCATGTCCGTCAAACTCAAGGTTCTTGGATCTGGATTGGTGCTACATCCAAGTCTCTTGGGTCTGGTATGGTTTTCATTATCTATGGTATTCATTAATTTGAGGTCCATACATACCATGCATAACTTAGTTTTAGTAAAAAAATAACTAGCATTTGGAACACGTTTAGTTGCGAGTAGGATAAAAAACATATAATTACATTAAACAAAATATAAATGTTATTATTTTTATTTGGATAAGATGAAATATTTAAATGAAAATTAAAAATTCCAACAAATTAAATTAATCAATCATCATAAGTATTAATTAATAAATAAAAATTGGTGTGATTTGTTTGATCATACGAGCAAACATTAATCTAATTGCCCCTTCCAAATGGTGATCTAGTAAAAAAAAAAATGTTGTTATTGTTTTAATCTTACCTAATCCTAGCTTAAATGTAAAATAAAAAACTGCCAAAGGATTAAATCAAAAAACAAACCGGAGGTAAAAAGAAAAAAAAAAACCACAACTATACCCCCCCCACTGCCCGAGAAAATCAAAACCCGGGCAATGGACACTACCATAATGAGTTAACCCGGTTGAATAATTTGTCTTCCTTTTTCATTTCTTTATTCTCTTTTCAGTTGGACGGTCATTGAATTTTAATTGACAACAAATCAAATTAATTTTAGAAGTAAATTGAAGAGTTATATAAGAATCAAAGCTAAATCTTTAAAAATATGTTATATTATATAGACTCGGTCAACTTTAATTAACTGATAAAATTTAAAACATAGATCAAAACATGATCTCAATTAGGCATAATTTTTTTAAGCATAATTTATCTTGTCCCTAAATAAAACATAAAAAGAATAAAAAAAACGGCACAAAAGAGCCCAAGCACGCTAGGTCATTAAACGTTTAGGCCTATTTAAAAAGGAGCCCATGCATATAAGCATGATGACCTAGGCCCGCTCACTTGGATCTTATATTTTTTAAATTTTTTTAATGGGTGAATGACATGTTGTTTGCACTTTATATTTTTTAAAAAAAGTCAATCAACATATAGCGTGTATGCTCAAATTTTGCTCACCACAATGCTATTAAGAGAAGCAAAAAAAAAACAAAGGAAAGGAAAGGAAAGGAAAGCTTTCAATACTGTAATCGGGTTTTGAATAAGTCATTTGAGGCAAAGCCCAATTGATCATAAAAGCCCGCAAGAAACAAAATCTTTTACCAAGGCAAGTCCAATCCAGTATTGACATGACTGATTAATATGGCGCTAGTATTTTTCTTGGAAAGAACGGATCCTGAGGTGGCAGACATGTCTTCTTGAAGCCATCTCCTCTGCTATTACTGATTCAATTGATAATCTTGCGTTGTAGTGTTCAGTACTACTCTTTACTGATCAGTGGAGCTATCATGCTGCTGCCAATATACAAAAATATATTCTGTTTCATGGACTAATTGGATAGTCTGGGATGATGTGATCATTTTCAACAGAAAGGCTGCAGATGGTTGGGATCGATGTCGACGCATGCACGCTGTACATGCTTTGATTAAGAAACGTGTATCTCTTGGCTCGAGAATCAATCTTAAGCACCATGCATGGAAGTTTAGGAGCATCTTAAACTCAAATAAAATGGCTGCTGATCAAATAGTTCTTCACAGCTTTCAGTTTCATTCATGCAAATGGAGAAGCAAACACCTGCATGTGCTGATTCATGTGCATAAAATGGATTTACCGTGACTGTGCATGTGAATTTACCACAGCTTGGTTATATTTCTCGTGCCAACTTGATCAAATGCTTATACCAATGTTGCAGGTTTTCAATATCTTCAATGTAGGCATCTTTTCATTATTTTTTTCTCTTCTTCTTATGTTATTTCTTCTTATCCACATCACTGCCTCCCATGCTTGTGTGTAACATAACCCCAAACAAATTTCTATCTAAGTTCTTGAAACCCTAATTTTGTGCTAATTAATACTAGCTAATCAACACAAGGTTTAAAAGCGTGGTTACACAGAAGGATCGAGGTGCGGCGTCGATGTTTTGGGTAAGCATTTAATTTCTGTTTTTCTGCTGCTTCTTGGTTGAGAAGAGATATATAATTGCTTATTGTGCTGTGTGACTGTGGGCATCGCCGAGAGATGTTCTTTTCAAAATTCCATTTCTTGTGTTTTTCCAAAGTTAATTTTCTTCCTCAATTTCCCTGATTTCGGGTTTTCACCAAATGTACAATTATGTCAGGTTTTGAAATCATGATGGTTATGATTTCCAACTTTAAAAAGACTCTAACCACTGCCTAATTTGGTTTTTAGTTAATTATATTATGCAAAATATGAAGACTATAAAGTAATATGGGCCCTTTATGTCATTTATTTCTATTAAAAAAAATGATTACATTAATGAAGTTTAGGGAGAGAAAACACGATAATTTTTTTTAAATAGGAAACTTTAGATCAAAATTTCTTATTATATATTTGATTTTTACTATGTTTTTCTAAACCAATTAAAAGTTTGTGTTGCAAGCTTTAGTTTAAGAAGTATATTGATTTTTTTTTTGTTAAGAAGTAAAACTAAAAAAAAAAAAGCAAGGAATTATATTCATGATAAATCAATATATACTTATTAAAGTTCCTTAAATTGTTTAAAATTTAATAATAATAGCAGCAGCAGTAATAATAATAATAATAATAATAATAATAATAATAATAATAATAATAATAATAATAATAATAATAATAATGAAATAGCGACCACTAAAAATATAAAAACAACAAATAAGATTAATTCTAGAAGTAAATTAAGGAGTAATATAAGAATCAAAGCTAAATCTTTAAAAATATGTTATATTATATATATCCAATCAATTTTAATTAACTAATAAAATTTAAAATCTAGATCAACTGGTTTTAACACAATTTTTTTAGCACAGTTTATCTTGCACCTAAATAAAACATAAAAAAATTTGCAAAAGATAAAAAAGCGCTTGGACCTATTAAAAAAGGTGCATGAAGCTATTTTTTTTTTTTAATCTTTTTAAAGGTGGTCTTGTTGCAACTTTTTTAAAAATTTGTTTTAAAATTAGTGGGAAAAAAATAAGGGTGAAATTTTTTTTCCCCACCATAATTTAATTCCAAAAAAAAAAACTATGTATTTGTTCAATCTTCAAATTCAATCCCAAAAACTTTAATTATTTTAAATTTTAACGAACATGCCACACAATTTTTCCTCTCCTATCCTGCGCAATCTGTTTGAATTGAATTGATTTGATTTGGGTGTTAAACTCTCATTCATTCAACATGAGGTTGGATACGGAAGAAAATGTTTTCATCATCAGATTTAAATTTCATTGGAAAAACCCACAAGAACTTAGTACATATCATCATGAAAGCTGACATGAAATCTTGCTCCAGTACGTAGTAGAAATAATGGACACAGGTCCCCAAACATCATAATATATCAAATCCAAAGAAATATTATATTTTAAATGACTAGTTTTAAATGCCAAATTAAAGCCTTTTGCCTTTTGACAATCTGAAACATACAAAGTGTTTTTTATTTGCTTCAACAGGAACCAGTTTTAGTAATTCTCAAACCTGCGCCATTGCCAACTTGAATTTATTTATTCTGCGCCATCATAGACTGGCTCCCTATTATACTGCCCTCGGCTACCATGATTACAGGTGGAGTGATTACCATGATGATAACCATACCCTCCTTCACGAAAACATAAATATGGCCATTTATTTGACTTGATTATGTTTAGTTTCATTTGCGAACATAAAAATAATGCTACAAGTCTTGTCTCGTGATCATTTCCAGCTGAGACAACTAGAATTCCACTGAATCTCAGGGAACAAAATACATTGGATTTGGTAGCTTGAAAGTGCGGTTCCCCAAACACTCTCCTTGCAGATCACTCCATTGGTCACCAACGTTCCCCCATATCCTGTAACCTTCCTTTTCTAACCGCCTTCTTATTTCTGACTTGTATGCCAAAGCGCTTTGTCCTTTGAACCCTGCCGTCCTGTGGAGATTGAGACAACAAAAGGATTAGGAATCTCGGGTATATCATGAGCCATTTAAACAGGGTTATTACTCTGTATTATGCTGACATTCAATCATGCACACATCTGTTTCCCATTCAATCCTGCCGGCATGGAATTTGAACATGTACATCCAGGGCTCATCCACACAACTTCTCTTGGAAAGGCAAGTTTTTGGCATTAGGTGGTAGTGGGCCTAGTTTCCTTTACAAATTTGGATAGGCTTCTTGACTGTAGATTGAGCTAATTAAGGGGTTTCCTAGCCTATGATTCTGATGGAACAGGAGTGCTTCCTTGCATTGAAGTTGATTCGAATGGCATCCGAAAATATGCACGGTTACTTGGCATGATATTAACTTCAACATATCAACTGCAAAGTCAACACTACAAATAATAGCAACCGAGCAGTTTTAAAAGACGTGATCATTGAGAGGAAATATGGCGAGGAAGCCTGATATGCTATGTTCTCAAATCAATGTATATCAGGTATCCTTCCACGTGATTTCCGATTTAGTAATCATTTTGAAGGAGAATATATATATGTTATGTTCAAGTCTAGAGAAAACTATCCACTCAGGTTAATCATTTGCCTCATTGAAAATATATTTATTACGTAGATTTTTCCGACCTGGACGTTTCGTAGTGTGTGGTTAATTATATCATCTTACTTCAAGATTAGTCGCTCATAGCCGATGAAGCCCTGATCATGCAGATTATCACTAGTGACTTGGCCAAGTGTTTCCTGGTCCCTTCCAGTGATCAGGAATACTTTAAAACCATTTTGAACCAGGTTGTTAAACAATCCACGAACAGCAGGAATTGCTTGGCATCCTCCCTTTAATGCCCATGCCTTGAAACCAGCTGGATCGAATGGGTCACACCTACAGGACAGGACACAAACACCATTGATTAATAAGCGTATATATACCAATGGACAAATTAAGAATATATAGGACCATGCACACATACCCATATCTCTTTTCCCTGTAGTAGAGGAGATTAGAGATGCAGGTGTCGTCCACATCTAGGATCCAAGCATCCATGCCATCATTGGAGGGATCTATCTCGTTAATATAACTCAAAGCTTGTTCAACAATCAAGTTAAGGTCCCTGTCATACTGTCCTCCACTCATGTAAGCTTCAACGTTCATCAAGCATTGAGAAGGGACTGTGCACCACGCATGCACATTGTTAGCCTCCACAGCCAACCTCCAGCTCGGGTAATAGGAAGCGCCTTCTGGTATCATGCCGCCTCGCGGATGAGCCCTAACCCCAGTTTCCATTGAAAAAACTGCCAGCCACAAAAATAAATACCATTTAATGAGGAGATTTGTCACATTATAGTGATCCTAGCTTACGTACTTGAAAATAAAGATGGTAACCTATGATGAGGTGGCCTTGCAACCAAAACACAGTCAGGCAGGATGAGGGAAATTATGGCTACGTAAAGAGAGGAAACGTGAGGGTATATTTATGGTAAACGTGACAAGAAGTGATGGGGTTAGAAAATTAGAGTATCACGAAGATGATGACAATTGGCTTGCGGGAAGTAATTACGTAAGGAAGAGGTTTAATATTATTTCTCAAGCGTCCTTTCCTCGTGGAAACTGCTGAGAAATGAGGGAGGGAAAGGTCTTTGTTGCCTACCTGATTTGACCCGGCTCCAGCTGTATATTTGAAACGGTTGGCTCTATTTTTTTTATTTTTTAAAAATTATTTTTAATATAGTATATAAAATAAATTAATTTTAAATAAAATAAATTAATTTTAATTTTTTAAAAAATACTTTTAAAATACAAAAACAAAATTCATTCATGTCATGCATGCGGCTTCACTTGTTCTCGGAGTAAAGGAGACTCTCAAATCTGAATAATTAAAGTTTAGCTTTACACTTTGGTTTTGGAGGAAGAACAAGGAATATCGATAGAAATTAAACCATGCATTTGTATTTTTCTTTCTTTTGACAAGTCATGTATGATTTTGAACCAATAAAGGTAGGAATATTTTTCCCGGCATAGATATTACATTATGATTTAAGATTACAAAGAAACATTCATTCTTGAATAATTTTATTAATACTGTGAGGACGGTAGTTGTTTTTTAAAGTTGTTTTTATATAGAAATTTATTAAAATAATATATTTTATTATTTTTTATACTCGCATGTGATCAAAACGAAATAAAAACATTGAAAAAATTAATTTAAAGCAAAAAAATAATAAAAAATTAAAAATTTTTAATAATATTTTTAAAACGCAAAAACAAACAGGTTTTTAAGAATAAATAATACGACTACTACTAGTACAATTTCAATTTGATAATTTCATTTTGGGTGTCCTAATCAAATACCAGTACTGGTTCCAATTGAAGATGGAGAAAAATTGTGCTTTGAGAAATGATGAAGGGCTAATATCTTATTTTCCTGGTAGAAGGTTAATTGAACCTTCCAATAAATCTAAAACTACAAGAATTACAAAGAAAGTTCAGGGTGACTTTTCAGCCTGCCATGAACATGCACAAGGGGACTTGGAATCTGGGATGTTCAGCCCCAGACACAGTGCTCTGAGCCGACAGATCATCGAATGATCACATATCACCGGATGATCACAGATCACAGTGCCTGAGCAGACAAATTAATAATTTTTTTTTGGATTTATGTATTTCTCAATCTAAAGGAGTAGAACTTCAATTTTCTAACCTTGTTTTTTTAATAAATTAAATGAATATAAATGCAGTTATATATATAATGGAAAACTTCTGCCAATAGGGTAAAAACCATTGTTATTATGAATAGTATGACACTTGAATGTATCTGCCCCACAAAGAAAATGCCAGTATAAGCCTTGGAAGTTTCGTAGTCATTTCAATGGGACCAATGCACATTTCAAAGAAGCTTCATCTTGTCTTGCTTGCTAGGTTTGTAGTGGAAAGCAAACAAAATTTATTTAAACATGCAATTGATAGATGACACAGTACTGAAAATAACACCACTAAAAATTATATATTTTCCATTATTTTTAGATATTAAGTATAGTATAATCCGGTAATACTGTCGGTGATCTTTCTTAATATATTAGATTTATTTTAGAAATTAATGATATTAATTATGTAAAAAATAGATCCTTCCGAGCAGGTAATATTGTTTCATGAAAGTGAGATATAAGTATCGCATTTTAGACTTTTATAAACTGTGATATTTCTTTTTAGAAAAAGTGATAATATGTAAAAATAGACCTGAGCAGGAAGCATGTGGATGCGGTTGATGTCAGAGAGCAGACAGATTTTGGTAATGAGGAGGAAAAGGGCAGTTGCGCCACCAGATTGGAAGGGTAATCAACCGCCATGGGACCGTCAAAGGTTCAGAGCATGAGAATATACATTGACCAGTGAGTCAGTGACAGTGATTTGATGATGATGATGATCCATATCCACTACTACGTACATGGCCTCAGATTGAGAAGGACGTGACAAATAACAATACCTTTTGAGAAAACCAGCAATGGTGCCGTGCACGAAAACATGGCCTGTGTTCGCTCAGCTGAATAGCTTTTATAAAACCAGAGTCTCGTATCATTCAAGAGTTCAGAGATTTACTAACAGTTGACACAAACGAAATTCCTTCCTTTTGCTCACCTGTGCAGACCTAACCACGATTCAGAGGAGACATTGGTAGCTTTTAGAGGTGACCGAATGGCAGATTATGTGAAATCATATATTATGAAAACTACGTCACGAAGTGGAAATTCATGAAAGTAGAAGTAGGTGGGTTTTGTTTCCAAGTAGTGGCTACAGAGGCCATTGGCGAACACCTTGAAAAATAATCCTTCAATAAAGTACTTAGCAGAAATCTCATCATCAGAATACAAGTTCCACTTGCCATCACCCCAACTAAGGTTGATAAAATACATGAGATAAAATATATAATATAAATTTGGATCATAAACTCGAATCATAAAATTATAAATAAAATATTTTAAGTAATTATGTATTAATAATTTTAGTCAAGTAGTAACTAATAAGTTAATAACTTAGTGTGGGGTTTAACAATTGTTTAATAATATGATAAATCTTTTTTTTAAAGTGTTTTTAACTTTGAAATGTATTAAAATAATATATTTTTTATTTTTTAAAATTTATTTTTAATATTAATACATTAAAAAATTAAAAAATTAATTAAAACTTAAAAAATAATTAAGGATCAATTTCTATGACTTTACTCACAAAGTCAATCCAAACTGTTTTTCTTCTGTCTTTCCTTCATAATTGATGTTTTTTATTCATAAAGCAATGTAAATCACTAAGATTGGGTAGAATCTCAATCTCACAACATGACAACAAAGAAAACATAAAACCTTATCTTTCGCAATTCACAGCCAACATCACCACCTTAGCCACCGTCAACAACCACTACCTTATCTTTCACAGCTAACATCACCACCTCTGAATTTATCAACCAAATGGAACAACTTTAAATGTTTAGCAGCAATTAACTGGTGTTTCTTCTCTACAGTATTGCCCACCATTGCCACAAGAAATACTTCAGCTATTTACTGTTTGATCAAGAAATCTGTAGCATCATCACCGAAGTCAATTGCCCTTGATGCACTCTCTCATCTTCTCTCCCCCAACTCCACTCATCACCCTATGCTCTATCTTCTCACTCTCCTTGTAAGTAATAACTCAAGACCTATTAGATCTGCTTGGTAGGGACTTGATGTTGAGGGTTTTGAACAACCTCGATGCACGCAGCGTGGCACGATGCGTCGTCGTCTCTCGTAGCTGGAACTGTGTTGCTTCCAATGATCTTCTTTGGACCTCCAAGCCTAAGTGTTTTTCTTCTCTTCGAGATGGACATAGAGATCAACAGAGAGTTGAAGAGTTTGTCAGCTAACAAATACACGGAGAGTTGAAGAGTTTGTCAAACTCGTAAACTCGATCCGAGTTTGCTGGTTTTCGAGTTTTAACCCGATTGTACATGGTATATACAAGTTAACTCGTAAAATTATCTGATTTTTATAAGTTAACTCGCGAGTTTGACAACCTTGACCCCACCAATAGCTACAGCATAGATTGCTAGTGCCTACCCAACAAATTATACACACATACACACTCAAACATATGGCTAACGTCATGCAATGGGTTCCGTCAAAATTTACTTAACATAAAGGCAACACTAACATTCTTTAAAAAAAACAAGAAAGATATAATACTTGGTCATTGCTTGATCGAGAGTGTAATAAGCTTAGATAACTTAATAAATATAATTAAAAAAAATGTTGGCAATAAGTAAAGAGAACAAAAAATAACGATAATTAACTATAAAAATAAGCTATCAAATTATATTTGGAAGGAAAAGAAAGAAAAGTTTGTTGGATACTCATCGTCACTCTGCTGTGGATACTGCCCAGCCACCAAAAAAGAGCCTGCCAAGACAGTTCAAAAGCCACCATGAAAGATTGTACGACGATACCAAAAGAGGTCACACGCACTGATAGAGCAACGACTTAAAAAGTAAACCAAACAAAATATCATGACGTACAAAATTTCTTTTAAAAATTTGAATTTAACAAAGAGCAATAAATAAAAAGACCTGAGATGATCCGAGTAATTTTCAAAATCAGAGAAAAATCCTATAGAAAGCAAATAAAAAAACAACGCAACTCAATCTTTAATTAAATAAATGTTGAAGGATAAAACTGAAAAAACATGAATTTAAAAAGGAAAAAAAAAAAGCAAACCTGAATGAATCTCCTAAACCTGGGTAAATCTCCAAAACTTGCAACCCATGAAATGGTAAGCATAAGCTCAATCCTTACCAACTTAATGTTAAAGGATGAAATAAAAAAAAAATACTAATGTAAGAAATTTGTCAAAGTAAAAAAAAAAAAAAGAGCAATGAAAGGAATGATGATCAAGTCTGATAGGAAAAAAAAAATTGAAGGAGGTTCAAATCCTAAAAAAAATAATTTAAAAATTATCTCATAAAACAAATAGTAATAAAAAGAATAAAGACCAATAATAGATGAAAAAAATAGAGGATTAAATTTAAAAAAAAACTCTAATTTTAGAAATTATTTTTTAAAAAAATTGTAATAAAAAGAATAAGGACCAAATTTTTAAAGAAGAAAAATTGAAGGGTTAGACGCAAAAATCAAAGAGGAGAGAAAAAATAAAGAAAAAGAAAAAAAAGGTCGTAAGCATCCTACCGAAAGTCTATTGGCCACATTCCTACTCATGGATGAAAAAGTTGCCGAGACGATTCGAATGTTGCTTTCGAATCCATCGTTTGATAGCTTAACCCCCCCTTCACGTGTTTCCTAAATGGCACGACCACAATCCACATGTTGATATTTGCAACGCACGCGACAACAATATTTTTTTAAAATAATATTTATATTTATTAAATTTTCAAATTGTACCTCATTCAACTATAATATAACAAAAAACTAGGCTAAAAATACAAAACAATTAATGGACGCGAGTTAAAGAAATTTTACTTTTAATTTTGTCATTTTACTATACTTTAAAAAGTGAAAATACAATAAAAAAAAAAAACCTAGACACTAGTTTAAATTTTGTTGTTGTTTTTAAGGGTAATTTAATTACTTCACTATATTTTAAAAAGTTAAATGACTGATTAGTCCTTTATCAATACAATAATAACTAATAAATCATTGTAAAAAGACTGTATTACAACATGTCTTGGTCTTCAATGAAAAACTCAACCCTATTAGTTTTTGGTTTTTGTTTTTAATGGGTTGTGTTATCACCACATTAGTTATACCTAGTTATTTATTCTCGCTTCTCTCAATAAATAATTGAAAAATGTGTTGAAAATAAAAGGATATTTTTTTCTAAATGAAAATACATTAACATTATGTTTGTTTTTTTAGAAAACAAAATCAAAACTATAATTCATAATAGCCATCATAATGTTTTATATTCATTAAAATCTAATTGTAAAATAGTAATGGAATTTAATGTAAATTAAAAATTATCAAGAAAAAATTATATTGTTAACTAAAATATTATATTTATAAATTAAATTAAATTTATGACACTAGCTCAATATGTATAAATTTTATCCTTAAATTTTTTTAATTTAAAAGAATTCTTTTATAATATAAATTGTTCACCATAGAATATATCTAATTAGTAAAATGAGGTGTTCAAATATATAAAAAATCTTTAAAAACTATAGCAACGCATGGGTAATGTATATATAATTATAGTTGTTAAATCTAAGTCAATATAGCATGTTAACTTCGAAACCCATGATTAGGAATTTGAATTGAGTTGGATTAAGTTAATTGGATTAGTGATCAGTTGACTCGGTCAAACCCGATAAAAATTTAAAAAAAAAAGAAAATGAAAATAACAAACATCATTTTATTAAAAAAAAATATTGATATGAGCTTACTTGGTGACCCTATGATTTAAGTTATTTTTCGAGTCAATTTCTATAACGGGTTTTATACTATGTGTTTAAGTTTAAGAATATATATATATATATATATATATATATATATATATATATATATATAAAAATCTTAATATGGGATTTCATGATGGATTCCACTAATCCAATAACTCAATTAGATATATTCTTGGTCTTTTGTCGGTAAACCCATTCCAGTAGGATTTTTAAAAAAAAATACAAAAAAAACTTTAAGAATATCGTAATTCTGATATGGAATTTCAAGATGGCCCCATGATTCATGTGCTTAATTTTTAATTTTAACACGACCCATTATAAACAGGTTATTAATTAGCAATTGGTCAGATGAATTCACAATTATATATATATATATATATATATATATATATATATATATATATATATATATATATATCCAGCATAGAAATTTGGTTGCTAGAAGATATAAATATATAATAGAAGACGTACGGTGCCTAAAGTCATCCAGCCCACTCACATGCATGAGTCATCAAATGACAGAAACTGCACTAATGGGAGTCTGCAATGCTACCTTATTACAATCATCCCATTGCTCTTTAGCTTTCTCTTTGTTTATTTATTTTCCTTAGGTGTTGGATATTTTAATATATCATATGGAATGGTACCTCAGCGCTGCTGCCACCGAAGCGTGTAGTGGAAGGGGCTGCAATCTGCATCCACACAGCCGGTGCAATTAAGCTTATTTTCTCTTTCAGGAGATCAGAGGGTGCTGGAGCTGGCTCATGATCATGAGAGCAGTACAACGCTTCTTGAACTACTGAGAATGACAGAACACAGCGTAGGAAAATTGTTTGGTGCAATTCAGCTGTTCAAAAACCATTCCTGTCTTCAGCGAAGCAGTTAAATAGCTGTCCAAATCAAAACAAACGAATATGATTATCCTGTTTTAAACAAGCAAGGATAATGTTCCTAAGAATAGAAGGTCCAGTGATTAGAGTGAAAATTGACCATGGAGACTTAAGATTTAGCCTGTTCTATCTGAAATTTTGCCGTGGCTGTGCCACACAATGTTTGCCTGACTAGTAAGAGTGGACATAGATGGAGTATATATCCTCAAGAAAAATATAGTTATGCATATATATCCAGTCAAATGGAAAACAAAAATAATAACAAAGCATATTCAAGAGAGTTGTTAACCTTATTTTAAGGACATACTATCAGAAGACGATTATCTAGTAACAAAAGTACTGTAAATCAGGGTAGCTTTGTGATTTTTTTTAAAAATGTGTATTCTTTGATTTCCATTCCTTGGGTTAAGCTACATTAATTAAAAGCTGGTGTAGAAGCATCCTCTTACTCTTGAAGTGAAAACCCTGATAGTGAAATCCATGATGAACTTCCCATAGAAAAGTATAAGAGATCTATAGTGGAGCAGCCAACATACAAAAAAGATTGTTATGTTTACAACAAAGATGCAATGATTTAGGGGATATATAAAAAATAAATTTGCTTGCTACTAGTATTGTAGGTTTTGGCAGCAACTGATAGCTTGTTTCTATATCAGTTGGTATAATAGCTAGAATAGCATATGATAATTTGTTCATACATCAAAAGTCTTAGCAGTGAGCTTAACAACAACAATTGATAAAGAGAAAAAAAAAACTGATGATAACATGCTAGTTTTATTCTCTATGGCTATGAATTATTCCCAGCTCTTCATAGATTAATTAGTTAGCTTGTAGGAAGAACATGAATAGTCTAATGGTAGCATAAACCTTGCAGGAGGTCAACAAAAAGAAATAATGCAAGACTGCCAATATCCCAGAGGATCTAGATTGGTAGTGCTCTGCATAATCCATGAGCATATAGATTGATCATAAATAAAGCTAACAGTTTTTCAGGAAAAAATCTCAGGAGTATACCACACATTAAATTGCATTGCCAATAGGCTTAATATTCTGTTACTAAATTCTCATGCTGAAATAGAAAACTATCTCAAAAAAGAAAAAAAAAAAAAAAACTGTGTTGAAGACCAAGCAGAAACGTTGAGCAAACTTCATGTTTTCTCAAGGATTGTATTTATAAAAATTCCATCAACCAAAAGTATTTGGCGTCGCTGGAGAATAAACTGCTAAATATATATATATATATAGTGCTAATTGATAAGCTATACAACATCCACGATAAAAGAAGAGGGAGAAAAAAAAAAGGGGAAGGGAGGGAGACTAAACCTTAATTAGAACTAAACCTGAACCTAAATAACAAAAGACATGCCACTAAAACTTGAGATACATAATGGGACTCATCTTCTTCTCTTGCAAATTGTTGAGTTTTAGCAAGAAATTAACAAACTAAGAAGAAGAAAAAATAGAAAAGCAGTTAGTGACAAGGTATTTGAGAAGTCCACAACAGTCCATACATAATGTATCGTGTCTCCAGATTTATGGACAACTTCGCAGGCTTATCAAAGGGCCTTGATAGTTAAGAAGTAGTAAGCTATTACGTCTGTTAATAGAATTTTTTTAGCAGATCAGAATAACAGAGAAAGAGGCCATAATAATAATCAAAGGGATACCACCATACAACCTATGCCAGCTCAATAAAATCAACATATGACGGGTCAAAGTTTTGGCTTTAAAATTTATTGCTTCAAATATGGTGAACTAGGGCATTAGGCTAGCAAATGTAGCAAAGTAGAGAGTCTTTCTGAAAACAATTTTCTGATAGAGAAGCTAACAAATATGGATCCTAAGTATGATGATGACTCGGGCAGTGATGGGGATATTTTTCATGGAGATGGTGTTACTACCCTTGTTATTAAAAATATTATATTAATGTTCAAGGGTGATTCAGAAAAGAATTAGCGGCGTATAACTATCTTTCATTCTATATGCATTACCAAAGACAAGGTCTGTAACTTGTTTATAATTAGTGGTAGCTTTGAGAATGTAATGTCTGTGAAGGCAATAAATGAAGCTTCAACTGAAAACTAAAAATCATCCTAAGCAATATAAGCTAATATGGATGAATAAAGGCACTAAGGTAATTATTGATAAATGTTGCTTTGTTTCCTTTTTTATGGGACAAAAATATCTTGATAGTCTTTCTTGTGATGTGGTGTTAATGGATGCATGTCACATTTTGTTGGGAAAGCCATGTTAGTTTGAAAGGAGTGATGATGGTAGAAAAAATACATAAACCTTAAGCATCAAAGGAAAATATATAGAATTTACACCTATAAAGGAAAGGTGGTGATGAGGACTTAAAAAAAAAAGAATAAGTTGTCTTTATCATAGTTTATGGCAGAGATACAGCAGGTTAACGAGTAATATATGCCATAGTTCCTAGTAGTGGAACGGTTGGAGAGGAAGATGATGTTGTTGACAACTTTAAAGAAGTACAGGGGTATGATAATAGAATTTGCATATTTGATCCTAGACAAGTTGCCCCAAGGATTGCCACCCATGCGATATATCCAGAACTAAATTGATTTGATTGCCACCCATGCCTTCCAAACATACTAGCTTATAAACTTATCCCTAAAAAAGCCGAAGAGTTGCAAAGACAAGTGATGGAGTTGTTAGAGAAGGGATATGTTTAGGAAATTCTTCGGAATTATACTGAACGGGTCGATCCTCACCTCTCCTTTGTTTTAGCAACTTATCCTGACCTCGCCAAGAACTCCCCGGCGACGAGGAGTCCATGTGCAATACCAATTCTTCTAGTCTTTAAAAAGATGATAGTTTATGGTGTATGTGTATGGATAGTTAAGTCATTAACTAGATCACAATTAAATATAGATTTCTGATACCAAGGCTAGATGACATGATAGATCAGTAATTAGGTTCCAGATTGTGTTTGAAGATTGATATTAATGGTTACCATCAAATAAGAATCAAGCTAAGAGATGACTGAAAAAAGGTTTTAAAACACAACAAGAGTTTTACGCATGGCCTTTTCTTATGCATCCACTCCCATAAGGCCCTTCAAGTCAGGTCACGAGAACTTTTGGCAGCAGCTTGTGATTTGTAGTCCATCAAAACAGACTCAAAATAAGCTTTGAAATGGGCTTTGAATCCAAACTTCTGCACCCAAGTCACCTATAAAAAACATCATTATGCTGAGCAAGAAGCACAAATCAATCAAATATGTGGGCACACAAGGAGGGGAATCAATAAAATTGCAAAAGCTAGAGCACTCAATCGACCTCCGAATATGGTGGCATGGCTATGCTGAAGATATTGATACATTGGCTGAAAACGGTGAAAGATAACACCTTTTGATCTCAGGAGAAGGCCTTGTACATGATGAGAGAACGCTTCACGCAGGCATAGACCAGAACCGGGAAATGTTAATCGCATTCCCAGTTAAGTGATCAGGTAATCGGACACGCTCTTCATTTCCTGGTTACAGGATACACAGCTCCGGGGGTTCCCGTTCAACCACATGTTATTTGTTCTAACTTAAGTTAATCGTCTTTGTCAACTGTCATCTAACTAGAGTCAAACATCTCACCATGCCATGGTTGTTAATCCCCAAATTTCATTGGAAAACACCATTGAAAGTTCAACTAATCCTTGAAGTGTCACGTTGAAGAACAAGTACGAAACATGGATACAAATAGACTCGTGAAATAAGTTTTGATATTTTCTAGTTCTTTACACTAGAACCCAGGTGACAGAATAACTAACAGAGCTATAGCATGCTGGCTTCCGAGATAACAACTAGACCCAGCAAGAAAACACCTAACTGCATTGGTTCACTAATTTATCTACCGGCAAATTTCCAAAGATCCATAAACAAGCCGGCCATCTACAGAACACCAAGCAATCGAGATATCACACAATCCCAAGCTTACATATGCAAATAGTTTAGACCAAGTACAAGGTTCTCTAAACCGCAGCCATTTAGCCCATTATCATTTCTTGGAAAACAGCTGACAGAGACAACTGCAGAAATGGCAATAATGGTAACATGTTTTGGCAATTTAACTGAAATCTGGGAATACAATTCAAAACAATCTTCCTTTTCCCTGCCAAATACAAGATTAATTATGCATATGTTTTGATAACTTCAAATGAAAGCATAACCATTTCCTCCAAGCGCCTCTGTTTACTCCATAAATCAGTCACGTTCACTAATGGCAGTTAAATGTTCATCAATTTCCTCAGTGGACAGCACTCTGAAAATACGATCACCTGTTCTCACAACTCCCACCTGGCAAAAAACCAAACACCGACTGTTATAAACCATTTTACTTGTACAGGTAAATTGATTAAACGGCATTTCCATGCCATATTCTAAAGGTCAGCAGCATATGTAGCACACACTGCACAAGGGGCATCTCATAGGCGACTGGGAAAAAAAAAGGAAAAGGTACTAGGCCCATATTCCGAATTCTATTGGAAACTCAACAGCAGGAAAGCCACCTTAACAGAAATGGAAATGCCAGAGATCAGTCATAGGCCACATGTCAGAGAAGACAAATTACACTTAAGTTTCTTTATTTTTTGAGTTTCAGCCTTCACGGGATATTTAATTTCGATCATTTAATATTAATGGTAGAGTATCACTAACAGCTGGAAGTTAAAAGTGAGACATCAAACCTCTATCTCAGTAGCCTTGAAATCCTCTTGAAGAACAGATTGCAGAGCAGAAATAGCAGTCTGCACAACAAAACCAATATGCAGTATTAGGATATAAAAAATGTTATTTCTGGAAAAAACAAAAAACCCATTACAAATAATCTAAAAGTAGCTTCGCACCAATTCATGAAATAATCAAACAAAAACCAGTAACATTTATCCTCTAATTTATTTTCTAGTTCTATACTCAGAATCCTCTCATAGCCCAGGAAATCAAATAATGCAGAACAAAAATCATGTGAGCACTCCTATAAAGTTATACCCTTGAAATTCCTTAACACCATGAGGACAAATTAAAAGTTGTTGGGTAGTGCGTTTTATATGGCCCAAACAATTCCATGCATATTAAACCACATTCAAACCCAGACAGAAAATAAACACACAATAGTTGACATGCATGGCCAATCATAAGTTAAAAAAAAAATATACAGTCCTTCAGCACGTCATTTCCAGGAAATAGGAAATAGGCATAAGTACCTGCACAGTTTCCTCATAGGAGAGAGAAGGGTCATTTTTCATTTTCTTTTCCAGGAAATTGATAGCCTCTTGTTCTTTCAATCCAGCACTCGTAGCCTGCAACATGAGTGTAAAGTTACGTTCCTCAAGCAAAACGCATCCTTAGAATTATGTACAATGCAAAGCTAAAATAAATCAATATGCGATCAATAAATTCTCATATTCAAAAACAATCATTTCAGGAGTTGCATAATACACCATGAAGTGATCATATCATGGAAACAGGTAGTTTCATGAATGTAATATCTGCACTGTTCATTGGCTGCCAAATCTAGTAAACATACCTTGAAGGCAAATTAATTGACCTAGCTAAACAACAAATAACAAAAGTTGCTCGATTTTAGGGAGTGGAGTACTTGAAAAACATAGATCACCAAAAAAGGCAATAGACATTGTCATGTGAAATTCAAAAGCATACATGCTAAATTATCTGATATTTTTGATCCTGAGGATATAGCTTAAGCATGTCTTTAAAGAAATATTTATCTCAACTTCATCCAAGTTTCTTTGGTTATATGATCATGGGATTCACAGATGCTTTCATTATACAATAGAGAAACAGCACACTTAGAATAAAACATCAATAATGTAATGCATTTTCGAGAAAAGAACAAGATTGCCAATTACCTTGTGACCAAAATAGTGTCCAGCTGGATCACACTTGTAAAGTTGAGGCCCGTTCTCTTCATCAATACCCAAAATCATAGCAACTTCACAGAAAAAGATACGGTAAAGGTGTCAAAATAAATAAATATAAGAATAAGACCAGCAGCATCAATTAGCATGTATAAATGTCCACAAAAAAACACTCAGATACACCTTATAAATAGCACATTGCGTGAAGATGTAAATCGTCTTAAGAACTACAACAGAACAAAAAACAAAAACAAGAGCCCATACCAACTCCAAGAGGTCTCATATATGCATGCTGAGTATAAACTTGTGATTTGTCTGCGATCCTACATATGCAGAAAAATTTAAAATTCAATATTATACGGATGGAAAACAAACATGGTTAGAGAAGAAGTCATCAGTTAAAACTAGAGAATGAGCTTATTGGCAGGAAAAGTTAAGATGAAACCTAAACTTGCTATCAGTAACCCAAACAGAAAAGGATCCATCCCACATATTGAAAGATTCAAACATAATCAAATATAGGTATAGGATCATGGAAAACACAAACATACCATCTGGCTAATGCATCGACAGGCATTTCATACCCATATCTGAACCTAAACTCCGCCGCTTCATTCCTTGCTTGTTGGACTAAGTTCCTTGCATCAGCTAAAAAATCCACACAAAAAGAAACATTTTATCATGCTGAAACCGAAAAACAATATATATTATCAATTACTTGAATGCCACAATAATTATTTTTTTCTCTACGAAAGAAAAGGAGGAAAGCAAAAGAAGTAGACCAGTCATGCCGGTGGCGAGGAGACCAAGAAACTTGGTAATAGAGAAAAGGTGAGTAACACTAGTCTGATCCAAAAGCTTGTCCTGATCCCTCATTCAAAAAACAATTAGCAAAAAAAACAAAAACCCTAGATCAAGGCAGTTAATAAAATTAAAAAATAAAAATAGGAAAAAGAGTGATTGACTCACCGGAACCTTCTTTTGAGTAACAACACAGACAGAATCGCTGCCGCGAACTCCAATGGAAGTGGTGGAAGCAGCCTTCACTGCCTTGAACGCATACTCTGCACGGAAAATCTCAATATCCATTCAATTAAAACCGAGAGAGAGAGAGAGAGCAAATTTCAATAACAGTAATCGAAGACAGTACATACCGACTTGAAAGAGGCGACCTTCAGGTGAGAATATAGTGATATGCCGATCATATCCACCTCCGCTTCCTCTACTCATTCTCTCTTTTTCTTTTTCTTTTTCTTTTTAAGAGTTTTCTGCGTCTGGTTCAGCTGGAAGAAGGAAAGAGTTTTAATAGAGATATTACTGACTCGCTGGAGAAGAAACCTTGGAAGGCTAAAGTCGTTATGTTCACCCTGTATTTTCTTAAATTAGTCAGTTTAGTCTCTCTTTAGACTATTCGTTCAATTGAGCCCCATATTTTATTATTACAGTCAGTTGAGGCCCTATTTGTAACTTCCTGTACCTTGTGTGGAATTTTATTTATTTATTCCCGTATAAAATTAAATTATAGTTCCGAGTTAAGACTTAAGCGATAAGAATTTGGATAGGAGTTGCATATTGGACTCAATTAATTGAAATTAGAAAACATTGGGGTTCAATTGAACTAACAGCTTGATTTATTTTACTAAACAGCATCGTTTTATTCTGTAAGAACATGTGGGTTGGAGCCCTAGGCAAACCTCAAATGTAATGTGCCAATTATAATCACAATTACAACATAAAAATAATTACTACTGTTTTTTTTTATAGCAAAGTTAGATGGTAAACAAATCTATATTGAACTATTATCTCCAAAACAAATCTAAAAAATTTTCTTTATTGAATTATTATCTCCAAAAAAAAAACTAATGACATCATTTTTTTATTGTTCGAATATAATAGCCTAAATTTCTCTCTCTTCGCTTTCTTTTTCTAAACAACTTTCTCTTTTTTTTCATAACCAATGGACAAAAATATGATGAAAATAAAGTTGGAGAATCAAAACGACCAAACCTAAAATTATTAGGACCACATATAAAAAAAAAATAAAATCTTCAAGGAACAAAGTGCAAGAAACCAAAAACTATAGGGACCAAGTAAAGAAAAACTAGAAAAATATGGGACCAGTATGAAAAAACTTAAAATGTAAAAGGACCAATATTTAAAACTATAAGGATTAAATAAGAAAAATCTAAAAACTTCAAGGGTCAAAGCGTAAAAGATTATAGCTACAGTTGTTTACCATGTTTTTTTAGTATTATTTACTAGATTATTTATTCACACTACCTTGTGGATCGGATCAAATTTTTTAAAGTATTTAAAAAAAGGGATGCATTACTAATGTGTTTTCAAAAAGGAAAAAACTAAAACCATGTAAGCATTGATCCATGTGATTCCATCAACTTGGCAAATCCAAAGATAATCTAAATAAATAAAAATATATATAATTTAACTAAAAAGAAGATTTCAAGACAACATCTTTTTTAAAAAAAATATTGAGATGATAACATATTAATCAACTCGAGTCAACTTAGATTAATACGTAAAATTTCCACTCATATTATAAAACCATGATAACCTCATAGAAAGTAAATCAAAAAATATATAGTAGCTCAATTGTTAATCAACTCAATTTTAAATAATAAAATTGAAAAAAAAAATCAATTAAAAAAAATATGAAAACCAAATTCCACCCTTGTGAAAATGATATAAAAAATATTTAACTCATTTTTCATGTTTTGTTTTTTTTTCTAGTTTTTTGAAAATTTAATTAAAAAAACATAAAAATCTAATTTAACCTTTGTAAAAGTAATATCAAAAAACTTTATATTACTTTTACAAAAGGTTAAATTATATTTTTATGTTTTTTTTCCTTATTAAATATTTTATATAGTTTTAATGCTCTATTGTTTTTTTTTTGTTTTATTAAATATTTATAACTTAAAAAATTGAGTTTTAATGTTATTGCCATCCATGTTGGTATTCACATTGTGACAACACATTTTTTTTTATCGATTTTATAAGTTAAGAAACTTGAATGTTAATAGAATGTATATTAGAGGGGCTCCATTGATCATATTATTAGTAGATGGACCTTCTATCTATAACTTAATATTAGAAGGAAGTTGGCATATTAATACTTTGTTTATTTTTATGTTTTAAAAATATTTTTTTAATGAGATTTTTTTATTTATTTTAAATTAAATTTTTTTTTATTTTTATATCATTTTGATATACAGAAACATGGTGGGTCCGTGGTGAGGTTCATATCCTAACAAATGATTTAATGCTTCAAATTTAAGGAATAAAAAAGGGAAGAACTAAGAAATGTTGCATGCTTCGGATGGTATGATATCAGTGAATATATTTAGTAATTCACTTGTTAATTGTTCATGCTTCAGATCAGATTTAAATTCTTTTTTGTCAACTTAAAAAAAATTACACATTTAATAAAAAAAAATTAAGAATTATATTTATCAATAAATATATAATTCTAATAGAAGATACTATGCATGGAACTCTTCAAATAAAATTTATTTAACTATATAACAATAAAATTGTTTCTTGAAAAAAAAGAAATATTTAAACAAATTATTTAATCAAATTCTAAATCAGCACAATATTAAATAATGAATTTATAAGGAAAAAAACCTCAATGATCAAATTAAAAAATAAAAAAGGGTATACAATTGCATGCAATTCACTGAGTCTTGATGAGTAGTGATTTGCAAAATAAATTTAGCACATCCTTTGTATTTATTTTTAATGTTTTCCTCAGAATACAGCTGGTAGATTTTGCATAGTCATGAAGATTTAAAAGGGAAAATTAAAAATATAGATTCATGAAGTTCAGTGAGCTCCATGCTTGCTTTTGTTTTAAGTGATCGTCTTGCCCCACCTAGCTAGGGTTATGAAATTTAGCTTTTAGGGTTTTTGGGAGAAGAAATCCAAATTAGGTCACGAGCAAACAAATGAACTACTTACTATCGCTGTGTTTTTCTTTCAACATCAGGAAAAGGGAGGAAAGTAGAAATGTAGAGGAAAGGTCAGTGTGATGTTATTTCACGTGAGATTCTCTGTGCAAAGATGTAGAGTTGTCAAGAATTCAGATGTTCTTGATCCTAACACCTGCCCTCTTAATTTCTTTTGACTTTGTTTCTCTTTCCTTTTCCTTTTCCCCTCATGGAATAGAAGACGCTGGAGGTAGTTGGCTGGTTGTAAATATAGAATCGTTTTGAAATTCGGTCTGAAAAGTTAATTTAGAGCTAAAACCGGACTGATTTAAAAAAAATAAAGAAAAAAAAATTTAATATGACCCAGTTGACTTAGCAGGTTGACTCGATAACCCGGCAAAATCCGATTGCAACCCATTAACTTTTTTTTATTAAAACAACGTCATTTTGATTTTTTTAAAAAAATTGACTCAGGTGATCCGGTCAAAACCCGAAACCTGGACTTTGAACCGGGCCGGATCTAAAAACTATGAATTAGAGGATTGTTTTTTTTGTTTGGAAATAGAATGAAATAATATATTTTTTTATTTTTTTAAATTTATTTTTAATATTAGCATATTAAAATAATATAAAAATATATTTAAAAAAAATAAAAAAAATTCAATTTCTTTCAAAAATATTTTTAAAACACAAAACTAAACTTCAACTTTCACTTCCAGCATCAATTTAGGGTATTGTTAACTTTACAAAATTTTAGGTTGTTTTTTTTTTAAACAAAAAAAAGAAAGAAAGAAAGAAGCTATTGTTTGTTGCTGTCGGTATAGCCTAAAAGGCTAGAACTAAATCATAGGTTGTATAATTGATTGCCTTGGCATCTTTGATACATTTGAACAGCATGTGAGGTTAGGTCCGTGACCAATAGCTCCGCTAAAAAGCCAATTTAAATTTAAATTGAAGATTTGTTTTTTTATTGAAATACATTACTAATTGCATTGCATCATCAATATAATTATCAAATATTATATAAAAATTTAATAAGATGAAAATTTTGTAATTGGAAAGGTGATTTTTTTTATTTTAAAAAGTGCCCAAGATTTATTTTAATTTTATTGACGGTTTCTTTTGATTTTTATTAAATGAATTATATGGAACAACAATTTTTTATTGCAGAGGTAATAAATTTTAATAAGAGAAAGAAAGTTTATACTAACAAATTATTTTGTTGTAATAACATTTAAATTATTACTCTTTTATGTATAAAAATATTGTCATATAAATAAATAAATAAAATTACTTTAGTGGCTCTCTACGGGATAGGATTAAGTGTCTTTATCTATGTTTATCTCTCGGATTTTTTACTTGATATTTAGTTTAAAAATATATATAATTATGATAATATTGATATTTATTAATGTACAAAAATCTCAATCAATTTTAGTAAATCTTAATATTTTACCCCCCACACCCCCTCACGCTGACCTCATCATATAAATTCGCAACATTTATAAGGGTGGGACCATTGTAATTGTCTAAGACTCCACTCTTCCCAAATATCATCATATTGTTATGTCCCTTGGAAAAGCAATTCTATCATTAGCTACAAAAGAGAAGGATCGTGGCATATGACCCTAGAAAATATCATGATATAAGCATATTAATTAATTGTTTTATTACAGTGAAATTACATTACAAACCCTTAAAAAGGGCATGGTCAAATTCATCATGTGAGATTGTCTATGGATCTTATTGTAGTACTATAAATAAATTCCTATTAATTCTTAGAGTGAAATTACTAATTTTTTAACAGTGTATGCCTTTATATTAAGGGTAATTTAGTATTTTGCTTGGTGGCTCATTAAAATTGTTAATAGGTATATGTTTCTTTTTCGAAAACATTTAATAGTCAAATAACTTATTTACTCTCAGAGTATAAAAAATTTAGAACTATTGGCCAATGATTTTTCTATTTTTTTATTTCTTAGAATACAATAAAAAAATATTTTTTCCCTTAAAATCAGATAAAAAATAATCATATGGCTAATGGCATTTTAGTCATTTCACAAAGGTTTTTTTGGCAAATTTTCAAATTCTTAGAGTACATTTTGATCTTCTTATGTTAAATAATTAATTTTTTATTCAAAAAAGCTGATGGCACATGCTCATCATGCACTAGCACATAAGAAATATCCGTGCCTTTTAGAGGCGAGCGCAACACCTCTTGGTGTTCAAATCTAACCATTTTTTGTGTTGCTAGAAGCGCCAACACATCCTCTTTCTTCTTGCGTGGCGTGTGACAAAGATTAATGAATGACTTGTCACTTATAGTTGTTTCCTTTTTTTTTCAATCATTCTCTTTGCTCTTGGTATTTTAATTTCATTTTTTATTCTTGGTATTTGTTTTATAAAAGTTTTGTTTGTTTTCAATTTAGTCATTCAATTACAACTTATCATATATTATTTTTTTCAATTTGGTTCCTATTCTTTTGATTTCTAATATTTTTCTTGGCTTTTCCATTATATTTTTATTAGTTTTCAATTTTATCATTCAATCAAGGTTTATGGTGCATTAATTTTTTTAATTTGACCCTCACTCTTTTGATTTGCTTTTCCTTTTGTTAAAGTTAGTTTTCTTTTCAATTTAACCATGCATTAAGAAAAAATGGTTGCCCTCTAATTTTTTTTTATTTTCATTCTCATTCTTTTAATAACAATATTCTTTTTTGGTTTCAGATCCTTTTGTGTAATTAATTAATTTTATGGTTTCATCCTTTAGCGTTTGATTCCCTCGAGATTGAGTTTCAAATTTTTTTTTATTTATAGTTTTTTTAATCTAATGATCTAAGTCACAAATTTGAAAAGTTAATGGGGGTCGATATCCTTTTTTTTTTGCTCATCTTGTTTTCTAATTTCAGTGTTCTAAATTATTTTGTTTTTTTTAAAGACTGGTTTTGTGGTTATTTTCAATTTCTTTTCTATTAGTTTATTCAGTCTCATGATCTAGGCCACCAATTTTGTAGGCCTTTTTTGAATAAAGGTTTTTTTTTAATTATTTTATATGTATTTAACTTTTGGAGATATTATTCTAATTCATCTATATTTTTGTTGTTGTTTTATATAGATTAAATGTATTTTTTAAAAACAAAAAATATTTATTTTTAGATAATATTTCTAATATGTTTGATCTTGCATATTATTTTTTTCTTTTTATTTTATTCAATTATTTTCACGTGTTTGATTATTTATATTATTATTTGATTCAATAAAAAATTAATTTTAATAAACAAATTCAATAAACACAACAAACTAAATATCATATATTACGGGATCAAATATTTTAATCTATATCTGTCTCTCAATTATTTTAGTTTTGCTTTTAGTTGTTGTTAACAATTTTTTATCCACTTATTTAGATAGATAATTATCAATTTATTTAATTAAATGCTTGCATAAACTTTTCGATTTATACTTTGATTTTTTATGTGAAAAAAACATTGAAATAAATTGTATATTTAATTTTTTTAAATATACTATCTATAATAAAGTGCATGTCAAATAACTAGTAAACACGAGTGGATTATTCCTTACATGGATTAAAAAAATTAGTTGGATGAAATGTGTGTTTGGTATTGCGGTAGCTGTTGTGGTTGTGATTTGAAAAAAGTTGTTTTATAAAAGTACTTTTAATTGAGGTTGGTTTGAAAAAATAGGTATTTGGTTAAAACTGTGGTTGAAATTGAGATTGAAAAAAAGTAGTTTAATGTGTTTGGTTAAGAATGCTTTTGAAATTAAGGTTATAAAATAATTTAAAAATATATATTAATATTGATGGTTTTAAATTTAAATATTATAGAATTAATTATTCCTATTACATCATGAAATAAATAATACTTTATATAAAATATTTTTTATTATTCTATTAAATAATTTATAATTCCATTACATACAAAATTCATTCGATAAGAACTATAGTTTTTATACGTGTAATAAAATTAGATAAAATATTATCAGGTATAAAATTGATATTACAGTGCGAGTAAATTTAATTCATTTTTACACTAATTTTTTGGAAAAAAAATATTGTTAACATCATAGTGCAAGTGAATTTAATTTAATCTAAACTAGGTTTTTTTATAAAAAATATTAAAAAAATTAACACACTTAAAGAAAAAAAACTGTTCACGTAAATAATGCAAGTGAATTGCACTGTTCACATGAACAGTATATTTATATATACTGTTCATGCTAATTGCACTGTTCAATATAGTGCAATTAGCATGCACAGTAAACACAAAGCAGCAAAATACTGCTTTTTCTTTTTTGCGTTACAGACGAAAAAATATATGGGGTCCATACACAATAAACTATGTATTTTTTATTTTCAAATGGCTGCAAACTATATTTTAATTAAAATATAGCTATAACCGCGTAAATAAACGGACCCGAAATGATTTGAATACCTTTACACCAAAGATAACAAAATGATCAAGATGACTCTCGTTTGATTTTCTTTTATGTAATGATAATTAGTGAAAGTTAAAGGGTTTAACTTCCCGAGAATGAAAACGTAAGTTGAACTACAAAGGCACTTGATGCCGGTTAGAATATTATAGATTGAAAATCTCAATTAATTAGTATAAGATAAAACTAAAAACCTGAATATGATATTTTTTTTATTTTTATGTTTTAAAAATAATTTTGAAATAAATAATTTTTGTTATTTTTAAATTGCTTGGACATATTAATATCAAAAATAAATTTTAAAAAATAAAAAAATATTATTTTAATATATTCTAAAATAAAAAAATATTTTATAAAATAATTGCAATTATAATACTAAATAATCTCTTAAATTGATAAATAAATTAAATAGAAACAAGTATATTCGGGCAGATTTACCATTCTGTCTTGTCTTGTTATCCTCCATTGACAAAAACTACACCTGAGCACCGATCTCCCTAAATCTGGCTCTCTAAAGGCTAATTAATTATGTTTTGACCATACCCACAAAGATAAGCAGGTAAAAGGTCATATTTATCCCCAGCTATTATAAAATCCTCAATTAAGTCCCTTTACAAAACCAATTCTCACTTGGGTCCCCACATACCGGACAGTGCCCAATTGACCATCTTCATGAAAATATATTTCCCTTTTAAATCATATAAAACAGGAAATATTTATTGTATTTAATACACACCGTTTTGTCATAAATCCCAATGGTGGGGGTGGGATGGGATAATTAATTTGGTCATGTTTGGCTGATGGGCACTCGATTGATAATAGTTTTTGTTCGGAGATCCATTTGATATTCATATGGTGATTGGGGACCAAATATGTACTCTGTTCATATAAATAATTAAAAAAAACACAGATCCAAACCCCTTTCTCTCTTCCATGACGTAGAACATTGAAGAAAACAAAAGAGAACTCGGTGACTGACTGTCTGTCTTCGCATCAGCTGCACTCTCTCTCTCTCTCTCTCTCTCTCTCTCTCTCTCCCCCTCTCTCCTCATTCTTTCTTGCAGTAGATCTTGTCATCCTCTCTCTCTCTCTCTCTCTCTCTCTCTCTCTCTCTCTCTCTCTTTTTGACATACATTTTGCTGCTTTAGAGGAGCTAATATGTGGATGTTGCTGGTAGTAGCTTAGCTAAAGAAAAAAAAAGGAAAGAAATGATGAATAATAATATTAATATTAATAATAATAATTCTAGGAGCACTAATGGGAGTTTGAGAGAATCTCTAGTGGGAGGGAGGAATATTCCGATGGGATCCCAGTACTACCGCCGTGGTCATAATGTGACGGGTGGCGGTGGTTTCTCTAAAAATAATAATGGCACGGACGAGAACTTGGATCTCTTCTCCAAGAACCGCCGCGGTCTCTCTGTCTCCTCCGATGAATCTTCTGATGGTATGTTATGGGTTTTCTTTCAGTTATGTTGCCGGAAATGCCATCGGTGGTGTTTTGTGTTTCTCGCAATCCTTTGATGAGGTGCTGGAATGAGGAGGAGGATAATTTGGTCATTTTACTGACGAATGAGAGATTTGGAAATGAAAAATGATGTCACTGACTATATTGAACACTATATATAATAAAAGAAACAGAATAGGAAAGAAAATAAAATCAAAACGTTGTCGTTTCTATTGCTAGCATGACGGCCAGTTTGGAAAGAACCACCATAGCCTCTTCTCTTGTTTTTGTGTTTAGTTTTGATGGATTTGATTCATTATTTATTGATTTCTGAATTTACAGATATGGTGATTTATTATATGGGATTTTTCTCTTAATTCCCAATTTTATTTTAATTTAGCCAGGACTGACTTTTGCTTGTCTATATGGCTGAGATTTTCTCTCTGTTTCTATATATATAGTTGTTCTTGTGGGGAAATATGTGTGGTGGTCTTATGATTTGAAGTGGGGTTATTGGTTACAGTTTCAGTGAAATTGGAGAGACTTGCAGTTGGCTCAGCTAAATTTGCAAGGAGCGGGATCGATGATCTGTTATCATCCACTGAGGGAGGGAAGCATGATTATGATTGGTAAATCTCTGACGCTTTCCAGATTCGGCAATTACATGTTAAATTTTTTTTTTCAGATTTTTTTGTTCCTTTTTTTTTTGGTCAACATCATTGATGCTAGTTGTGTCTGGTATAAGATTTGTTTCATTTGGAATTCTGGATTCAAAGTTAAAAATTTCTCAACAGATTTGTATCGATATTAATATGTGTAGGTATGTTGGATTGATAGTTCCAGGGGAAACATGGTTTGCTAAAGGATCAGATTGTCTTGGAAGTCCTTTAACTTTGGATAACCAGTCCCCCTTTTCTGCTTTGATTAAAGATATTTTGGAATGGATAGTACAATTTAGGCAACCCAAGAAGAAAAAAAAAGAAGGAACTCTGATTCTTATGTTGATGGCACATAGGGATCTCTTATAGAGTTTTGCGTTCTAGCCTTTAATGAATTCAAAATGGAAATCCTGACCTGCTTTGTTCTGATGCTTCTAAGAGTTGCAGACAACTTTGCACTGCTTATTTCGAATGGTGAGCAATTTTATTGTGCAAGATAGAGAAGAATATCAGGAGAAACTCTCAAAATGGTAGTTGGACATGGTTACTTGAATACCATTCAGAATATTTCTGCGCAAGCGCTTTCTTATAGACCAAAAACTTGACATTTTTAATATGAGTTGAAGTTCTAACCAAGACATTGTCCCGCTGTTAATTTATTTGCACTTGACTGACAAGATTTAGCAAATAATTTAGGCTTGAAGTATTAGCAGTTAAATGTTCGTTTTGTGTTCAATAAACATCCATAGGCTAAGCTTGTTACTCTTGTATCGAAAACCAAGAAACTAGCATTCATATACCATAACCCATACTTATTTCTTTTTATGTCATCAGGCTTCTTACCCCCCCTGGAACTCCTCTTTCTCCTTCATCGGAAGGAAGTGAATCAAAACCAACTTCAGTGGCTCCACGAAGCAGTTCTTTGGCTAGATCAACTTCTACTACCAAGGCGGTTTCTAGGGTATGCTCTCCTTTTCTTTTTCTAAGCTATGCACTGTCAGTCTTTGCCCCAATTTTAGATCATTTTATGCTTGTTGAATTACCCCCTGGTTGAGCAAGAATATTTCTTCTATTTTGGAAGGAATTTATTGTGATAATGGGATGACACAAAATCAGCTATGGAAGTTTAAGCCTAATTCTCTCTCTCTCTCTCTCTCTCTCTCTCTCAGCTTTCAGTTTCACAATCAGAGAGTTACCATTCCTCAAGACCAACTAGAAGCAGTTCAGTGACTCGATCTTCTATATCTTCTTCACAATACAGTACCTATTCCTCGAATAGGTCCTCTTCAATCCTAAATACAAGCTCAGCCTCTGTCTCATCTTATACTAGACCATCCTCCCCAATAACCCGCACGCCACCTGTAGCAAGACCTTCCACACCACCAGCCCGCCCAACACCATCACGTTCCTCAACCCCGTCAAGAGTTCGACCTGCCCCCACCAGCTCATCAGTTGACAAGACTCCACCCTCCCAAAACTTGAGGCCCTCCACTCCAAGTTCTAGGGGGCAAAGTCCTGCAAACTTTAGTGCAGCACCCACTCGATCAAATTCTCGTCCATCAACTCCTACACGTCGGAACCCAGCACCTTCCTCATCTGCTGCATCAAGTCCTTCAACTTCTGCTGGACGTGTTCTCTCAAATGGTCGCATTCCCGGGCCAGCATCCCGACCAAGTTCCCCGAGCCCTCGAGTTCGGCCACCACAGCAACCAGTTATTCCTCCTGATTTTCCTCTAGACACACCTCCAAACCTCAGAACAACTTTGCAGGGGAGGCCGCTTTCTGCAGGTAGGTCCAGGACAGGTGTTTCTTCAGCTATGAAGGGGAACCCAGAAACCATGGGCTCTTTGAATGCACCAAGAAGACATTCATCTCCAATTGTCACAAGGGGAAGACTCACAGAGCCATCTGGAAAGGGCCGTGTGCATAGTAATGGGCATGTTGCTGATACACCCGAGCCTCGAAAGGTCTCACATGTGTCAGAAGTAGGAATAAGACGACCAGTAAAGTCATCATCAGCTGCCTCAGATAGCACTGGGTTTGGGAGGACTATATCTAAGAAGTCTCTGGATATGGCCATCAGGCATATGGTATGTGTACTCTTCCTTCCATGTTGTGATAAACTAGCTTTCTAAGTTGTGTTGCACCCAACTCATTCAAAATGTCTGATGTGATCATTTTTGTCCGTGTTGATTTTAAGTGCTAACCTTCATGCATCACACAATGCTATGCCAATATCATCATTATAATAGATAACGATGCTGTTTATTTATTGGCTGCCATTGAACTAGCAGCATGATCTTTTTACTTTTTTTTCCCTGGTTGTTGGTTCAAATTTCATACCCTGATAGTTTTGAAGTGTGACTCTGATGATTTGCCTATTCTTGTGACCGAGAGCCTGGATTGATGATTATTGTCTATTAAGTTAGGTGACACAGGCAGAAACAGATGCTTATACTTCCTCAACAAGAGATTTCCATGTTAGGTTACTGTTGCATGAAACTTTTTTTTACTTCTGCCTTCACGAGACAGTTCTATCTTATGATAATCCTCACAGTATATCAACTTACTGATGTAGGACATAAGAAATGGCACAGGAAGCGCTCGATCACTTTCAAGCACCACCCTCTTCCCTCAGAGCATTAGATCCACCACTCCCAAAAGCCAATCTGTCCGTTCTCGGAGAACGCAAGAATCCATCAACAACGGAAATTCACAAAATGGAGATGTTTTGGATGATGAAATCCACTTTAGCAGGGCTGCAGAAATCGGGCATGAAGCAAATGATGGGCGATACTCTGCAAAATTGAGTGACGTTGACATCTATGAAAGCTCTCGATATGATGCAATATTACTCGAGGACTTGAAGAACACAAACTGGTTGCACAGTATTGATGATAAATCCGATCAAGGTCCCTTCTTTGATAATGGATCTGAGTCTCTGCCTGAACCTTTCGGCCTATTGTAACATCTAATAAAAGGGATCTTTATTGAATGATTTTTTTTCCTTTTTAATTTATTTTCGTACTTGGAATTAATGAATGATGTAAACTTTTAACACTAAGAACCGATAAAGTAAAGAGGCAGTGTATTCTCTGCAATGAAATGATGATTTCGGTGTTGGAATTTTTGTTTACAGCATATGCTGCCTTGTGAATTAGGTTCTCGCTGCATCGGTTACAACCATCCATCTCGTTCTTTTCCCTTGAATTGCAGCAAGGGAAAAAAGAAAAATCGGTAAAATTGCAAATTGGAGGGCACAATTATTTTTTTTTTGGAAGGTGAGGCGTGAATTTGAAGGATATGAGAGAGAAAAAAAAGAAAAAGAAAAAACTTCATCGCAGCTCAATCAGACCTTCTCTGTAAGCATGTGTCACACCGCTGGAAAGAGAACGACATGCAGCTCCTAATACCTCGACGAAAGTAAGATTTTGGTAACTAGACGGACCCTCACCCAACACCTAAATGGCATGGGGGTTGTCATGCACTGACATATGCGTCAATAAATTTTTTTAAAAATAATATTTAATAATTAAAAGTTACTAAACAATCCCTAACTAAATTAAGAAATAACAAAAAAAATAATAAAATAACTAAAACATCCTGGGAACTAAACTTTTTTTTTTTGGATTCCAAGGTAGTTTTGATATCTTACTGTTTTAAAAAAATAAAAAAATAAAAAAACCCGTGTTTATTTTTTTTTCCCTCTAAAGGGCATGGCCATAACTTTCATGTACTTTTTTTTGAAGAAGACCAAAGAGCCCCTCACTGAAAACTTATTATTATTTTTTTGTTTTTAGGGCAAAATGTTTATTTTATTATTTTTTAAAAAAGATATCTTCACCAATTTATCTCCAATTAATTTTAAAATGACTAATATATCTTCTCCAAAAGAAAAATCTACCCAAATAACAGGCCAAATCAGTTTTGTCGTGAAGAGAAAAAATATATTTACAGTGCTCCAATGAAATGAAAAGAAACTTGTATACATAACCACTGTAAATCACTATGTCTTTTATTTTATTTTATTTTATTTTATTTTTTTGTAATTTTGTTTTTATGTGATAAGAACCCAGGCATGCAGGGCTAGTATCCCTATAGCTTCGACGAAGCATTGATCCAGAATACGAAGTTTTCGAGTTAACCTCATCGAATTTAGCAGAAACACAACAACAACGTACGGTTTTCTTAGGACAAAACAAGATTTTAAACTACTGAATTGCAACAGCACAACGCCATTATTTTCAAGTCTGGGAACTGATGGCGTAATCTTCTTTTGAGGAACTCTGTAGCCATAGCGACAGCAACAGCAACGAAAAAAGAATAATAATCAAACCAGCAAAACTGGAAAAAAAAAAAACAGTGAAAAGATGTAGAATCATGCATGTGGGACTAAATTGTTTCCTATTATAGTTTAGATTAATGATCAAATGAGGGAGAATATTATGATTCTGAACTTCAATAGTATTTAAAGGCATAAGAAATTGTTCATAAAACTACTAGAATGGGATTGTTGAGCATAAAAATTAACACTTGTTGGAGGTTCTTCGTCTTTCATTGATAAAGCTCATATGCTGTTATCGTAATATTGGAGAGATGCCGCATTGCTCTTGTAGCTCATTTAATCAATTGAGTACACTTTAGTTCTACTAACTATTGAACAGTACCATTAATTCCACACTCTTATTGACACAACTTATGCCTTAATAGCTTCAAATTTATCGCCCTGTGTTCTTTGTTCTATCGTATTTATACTTCTTAATAAACACTAGCGCAGCAAGTTGACTCTTCAAGCATTGCAAAGAGTTTTTCTTGAGCATGTTGATCATTAAAATGAATACTGGTGTTAATTATGATTCTCTAACTTGATAAATATTCATAATAATGGATGTTGAATTTCATGGAGAAACCATGTATTTTTTCTGTGAGCCTAAACTTTTGGAGGAGTTTCAAAAGTAAAGTAATAATAGCTTTTCAAAGTATTTTTTATTTGGAAATACATCAAAATAATATTTTTTTTATTTTTTTAAAAGTTTATTTTTGACATTAACATATTAAAACGATCAAAAAACATCAAAAAATTAATTTCAAACAAAAAAATATATATTAAAATTTCATGAAACTCTAGTTGTATAGCTACCCAGGCTCTAATTAAATAAGTGAGAATGTAGTTTAATGAAATGGTGCGCACGTAGATTACAACTAAATATAAAACACAGCGTTGCATCCAACGGCAGAATAAGCAACAATCATACTTTTTAAAACTCTCTTATTTCAGTAATTCTTCCTTCTTGCTTTAGTAAACCTTCTTCAATCAAAGTTCACCTGGAACAATTTGTTTATTTTAAATCTCATTAATCCTAATTCCTAACAAAATCCTAGGATGGTAGTTGATTTTTGGAGAAAGCACAACAATTGAAGTCATAAATGTTGGATAAATATACAAGCAAACTACATTAAAAATACTAAAAACTATAAATAAGTTTGTTTGTTTACGTGTGGTGTAGGGGATATTTAGAGAAAATTATATCAAAGCAATGATGCTGACACTATGAAATGTTGGGTGACCAAAATTTGTAATGATGGTACTTAGATTTGTGCCAAAATATAAGAGGAAGGGGCTAGTGTTTTGAATTGTAGAGAAAGAGGAGGAGGAGGAGGAGGAGGAGGAGGAGGAGGAGATGAGGCCGGTTATAACATGTTTAGATTTGTCGACAAAATACATTGTTGGTAATTCCGTTAGTTATTGATAACGTGTCATTTTGAAGACGGATTCATCAAAAAATAAAAAATATTTTAATTATTTTATTCTGTCAATGATCATGTGGTATTCACTAATTGAAATTATTTTGTCACTATCATAATCGAGAATTGTCAATCAAAATATTTTGTCGCTAAAATTACTAATGAAAAAATTTTTGGTCGGTTTTAGACAATTTCTTGGCAGTGAGTGCTTCATTAAGAAAATAGTTTAAGATTTTCAACTGTCAACCTTAAGATTCTTATCAGATTATTGAGTGCCAATTATTCCATGATCAGTGATATATTGCTATGAATTGTGAAGGGGAAAATCATAGAAGACTAATTCAGTGACATCATATTTGTTCTCTTTATTTTACATTTGTTTCAAAAAGTGATATCATCTCAGTGCCAATATTCAGGAGTTCAAGAGGCTTCCAGCAGCTCTCATCAGTTGCCAGTTTGTTGAGCTTGTTTCTCAACCCCTTGACCTCCTAAATAAGAAGTAATTAATGGATGCGAACCCTTTCAGTGATGTGATTGCAGTGCTGATGCTCCCCAGAACTCCACCTTCAAAAGAGGTGATATATCTAGGAATGAACTTTTGACTGAAGGTACTTCGATCTTATGGAGATCATCAAAAGAAAGGTTGGCTCCTGTCTTATCTTTTCATTATTTCTGCCTTCATTTTAAGTAAAAACTAAGTGGTTGTAGCTAGTCGAGCAACCATAGAATGGAGGACTCCACAATCTGCAATTCCTGGCTAGAGAGACAGAAAGTTGCTGAGTATATGTAACCCTTGACGGAGAAGGTTAGTAATGTTAATTTTGGTTTTATAGCATTCTCTATGATTGTAGTTGAAGGTTCTTAAATTGCTGTCAGATAATGATGACTTGGAAATTCTGTGAAATCATGGTATCCAAATGTAGAACCGTCTGCTGCAATTATCAAAGATGGGATGTAAGAACATGCCGTGAATCTTGTGTTCTAAACCAGACATTGCTTACCTGCAGTGATGTTTTGGCAGAAACAACGAGAAGAGTCAACTCTGGCCTGTGCACCTTTTTGTGGGGTTGGACGTTTCAGTCTAGAAATTCTTCTTGCTTAAGTTATCTTAGGAGGCTCTCACTGATAAAGGTAATGGATGGTTCTTAATACATACGTTGCATGATAAGACTTATCAGATTTTTGCAGCTTCGAATCTCCTTGGTGCACAAATGAATCGCAAAAGCAGGATGTGTTGACAGCTTATCAGTGTCATAATATATATACTAGCTAGCTAGGAAAGAAAATAGGAAGAAGATAATTCACCCGTAAGGACGAGTTGACAGAATTGCTTGTTTGCTGAGCTTGTAAACATCAAATGACACCAGGAGTTCCCCCAAACACTTCAGTAGGGATGATAATACTTTTTCATTTGATCGAAAATTCCCAATGAAGTGCTCAGAGGAACTCTAGGGGACACTTGATCTATGGTATGCTATGCTATGCCGATCCTTCTTGTTTTAGTGTATGCATGGAATGGTCATCAGCCTTAATATTTATAGGAGCTATTTTGTGCAGCAGCTAGCAAGTACGTGGAGAACCTGGACGCAAAAATGGGCTAAATGGATGAGAATTGTGAGCAAGAGAACAGTATCATGCGACTCTTTTCTATTCTATGATCTCTGTCCAGCCTCTCCTTTCTAGATTATCTAGATATTTCTAGGTAATCTTATTAGATTCTAGGACCATATTAAAAAAATCTAAAAGAATTGTTGAATTCAGGGCAGCTCTCCTCATAGATTTGCTGAAACAATACTATATTTTTTTGGTCCTTTTTTTTTATTTAGTTCTTTAACATTGTGTTTATTAGAAATTAGTTTTTGTAATTTGTTTCTCCTCATTTTCTATGAATGGGCAATTTTTTTACATTAATTGTTTTTTTTATCTAACTCGTCTCGTGGTGAAGCGTGGTAAACGATGACTAGTATATTATTTATACTAAAATGTGATCACAAAAAAGGTTTTATTCTTTTTTGCTTATTATTGGTCACTTGGTATGAAAATGGAGCCTCCTAACAAGGATAGCTTTTTCCTGTCTTTGGCTTTCTGCATCGAAGCATATAACATGAATCTAGACGGAACTGTGAGCAACATTGAAGGTTCAGAATAATTTCCCTTTTCCCATTCTGATCTCTATCCAACCTTTAATTTCCTTTTCAGCGTCTGCAGAATCTAGCAATTGCAGTTGAGCGTGAAGAATTTCCTGGAAAGGCTGCAAAAGTTGCAACATCAAATGAAGTTGGAAAGATACAAGTCAGGGTATTTACAAAAGGTTGTAGGAAATTCATGGCCACTCATTCTCTCGCCTAAACAACGTTCACCCAGTCCGAATACCGGCCAGGTTCAGTTCTATCATCTCTTAAATGCTCGGTCCCCTACTTCGACAGAATATATAAAGAAACCTTCAGCATATTACATGCAGATGTTTTGTGTTGTGTAACAAAGAGCACGTCGATTGTCCCCTAGAGTTTCCCTGGCCACTTGACACAGATTAACAACCAGAAGCTAACAGATTATGTCCGACTGTCACCATACTTCATAACTTGTTGAGCATGGCAAGTCCAGCCTATTCTTGCATCAAGCTGGCATTTTCCATGGATTTTCCCCACACTGGTTCGTTGTTACCAATTTCGTGAGCCAGTAGTAGCGTCAATTTATAAAACTGTACTTTAAGAATGCTAACTGAACCAGTCAACCTGCCTTTGGGATTAACAAATAATAATTCTGGTAAATTATAAAAATTGATTCTACACTGAGAATTTCCATATCTTTAAAAAGAAGACGAAAGAGGTAGCTACATAAGAAACAATGGTTCTGCTAGCTCCTTTTATATAAATAAAGTCCAAGTTGTCACTGCTAATGCAGGTTTCAAGAAAATTCGAGCTTGAAGGAGCTATCCTCGAGCTCTTTAGTGGTTCTGAAGTGATAGAATATCAAAACATATAAATCAAAGCAGAGTATGCTGGAAAATCTTGCAGCAGCAGATGATACTATTATTGCAGTGAGTTTCCAATCTCTGTACATGTATACATACAATTATATTTATAGGAGAAACTAGATAGCTTGATTTGTTTTCAATCTCAAGACCTTATACTTGACAAAAAAGACAATGGGCTCAATTATACTACTAGGATAATAACATATATCAACAAGCAATCCGGCCATTCTTTCTTTCCAAGCAATGGAGTGTAACAATATGCAAGCATTCCAAGCAATACAAAGCAAAGTAGCTTAAACATTCATCTTCTGCAACTTCTGAAAAGCCAAAGCCGACTCCACCAACCAACTTCCAGGTTGTCTATGTTTTTTCATTGTTGGCAAACCTCTCAAAGTCTTAGCCACTAATCATGTTGTGATGTTAGCCCGCTACATAATATACCTCAGGGATTTGGCATTAAGCATCAACCATTGTGTATATATGGTATAGTCATTGCCTTGTCTAGAAAAGTTCAACGGCACAAGGATCAATACACCAAGCTTAGTGATGTAGTCGGCCTATGTTAATATGTGATTCTGAGTTGTCTAGTATTGACCAATGGGATTTACCCTCGATAGATTGTGTGGATAGCCTAACAAATACATTTATTGACCAATGGGATAGGTCAAGACCCAAGAGGAGGTCTAGTATTGACCAATGAGATAGGTTAAGACCCAAGAGGAGATCTAGTCGCGACATGCCAGAATAATAGTTCAAAAAAACTATAACTTTAACTTGATCTGACTATTATATCACACTCAAATTTTTACAGTAGTTTTCGGAGACTTTTTTCCCAATAATAGCGACTGTATTACAACACGGACCATCAAATCTTTAGATATTGAAAATCTTGTAGTAGTGGCCCTCAAGTTTTGGCATTTTTTTGTATTTGTCCTTCTTATCTTTGGATTTCTTGCTTATTTTGAATTTTATTTTCTTTCTTTGATAATTTTAGATTTTTGTTTTTGTTTCCTAGTCGAGGTAGAGTTTCCGTCTATTTAAAACTTTGTAAATCTTCTAGGGATGAAACTTCATCATCATTATTTTTAGAGAGAATAAACTTATGAATTTAGAGCTCACCCCTCCAGCTCCTTTCATACACTTAAAGTATTCTGTATTCTTCGTTTAATTGCTGTCTTTAGGTTCTGACTGACGGTGCTCAGTTACTCGCCTCCTTCCCCTCTTGTTAGAATTAAGAGTTTGAAATAGCTCAACAGTCACACTCGAATTTAATTCCATTAAATGCAAGTTTAACTTCTTACTACATTCTTGAAACATAATTTTTTTATACTCGGAACAATCCCTCCAAGAAAAAGAACAAACAAGAAAGTTATTACACCTAGACAAACGTTTTCCATCTAGCTAAAGTTTTAGGTGAGGCTGAAAAGAAATTCAAGTGACAGATTTTCTGCAAAATCTGTCATACGTGTGATTTTCTAAGGAAGTCAGCTTTTATTTGGGTCTAAAGTGCATAAGATATTTGTATTGTCAAATACTTAATTACCTGGGACGTACCTACAGTGCTGTATTGTTTGAGAATCTATAGGTACAAGCTACTGTACTAAAGGAAGGAAAATATTCACAGAATGAAATCAGAATTCTAAATATGCTGGATGACTTCTGCAATTGCCAATCATATACTAGCCATTATCGTCTTTCTTGATTGCAGACAGTGATTTTGTATCTGGAAGATTTTGTTTCATATTTTGCATACTTGAATCATTAGCAAAGTGAAGATATTCTTAAAAATCTTGTCAAATATTGACTTGTAAAGGCTTTACATGTGAAAGTGATTTAGAGTAAAATATGTCAAAGCTGCTATGATGTTTCTTGACAAATTAAGAGGGCAGTCTTGCTGGTTGCAGAAACGCTGGCAGAAGGGTTTTGGTTCTGCTGAATTCTCATTTCAGCAGCCTGCATACTTGTCACTAAAATGGCCACAATCTTGGTAGGAAGATCCGAATCTCTCACAATTGATGCGTTGGACACTCGACACTCACATCTCTTAATGATACGTGACTGGACTAGTAATTTGGTCTGGATACAAGTTTTACGTTTGAATTTGAAACTGAACTCAGGACCTGTAGTGAGCATTTGATTTCAGCTTTTTGTTGATTTCCTTGGGCTGAGCTCAGGTTCTTTTAAGCTCTGTTGGAAGCATTTAATCCAAATTCATTAATGCTCCTGCATCAATTGGAGGTTCTTAAATTTGTGTCAAATAATGATGACAGCAAATATAGTGAAAGCTGGTGTCAAAATATACAGCCTCAAAGATGGGATATGTACAAATATGTCATGAATTAAAAGAAAAAAGACATTGCCTACCAGTGATGTTGTTCTGAGACATACAATGGATAGAGTTAACTCTAACCTGTGCACCATTTTGTGGGGTTTCAGTGTACAAGTTCTACTTGCTTAAGTTCTCGTAGTAACATGAAGCCAGATTTCTTGCTTTCTGAGCTTTTCATAATGAAATATTAACATCAAATGACACCAGGAGTTCCCCCAAACACTTCAGTAGGAATGATAATACTCTTTCATTTGATCGAAGATTCCCAATGAAGTGCTCAGAGGAACTCTAGGGGACACTTGATCTATGCTATGTTAGCTTACATGCTTAGTAATGGTCATCGGCCACACTATTTATAGGAGCTGTTTTATGCAGCGGCTACCAAGAACTTAGTGCACCTGGACGCGACAGTGGGCTAAATGGATAGGAGATCGTGGTTGAGAGAACAAGTCTTCTCTTTTCTATGATCTCTTTATTCAATCTTTCCTTTTCAATTTCTCTAGGAATCTCCTTTTCAGATTCTAGGAGTTCATACATATTACCCTAAAGTGTGATCCACTAAAGATTCTATTCTTTTATACACATTTGGACTTGCTGTAATTCTTGAAGCTATTATCTTCAAAAAGAAAACAAAAGATTATTTGGATACCAAAAAAAAAGAAAAACCTGTGATCACTCTCCACAAAAACCATTAGACGGACCAGGTTCAATATGGGAATTTTATGATTTCTCTCTTCTTCAAATAGAGGCAAAGGCATGGTTTTTCAAAGACAGACTCCATGCTTTATACAGAATGTGCAAATCCAGTTGAATTTGGCTCTCTTATTATTATTATTTTTGTATGGAAAAGAAGATTTCTGTAAATGCTGAAACTCTGATTATTGTTTTTTTATATGTATGTCAAGATTTTATTTGAAAGTTAAACACGCTAATTGTTTCTTACTTTGTAGCTTAATATGGTGAAAATGGAGCCTCCTGACAAAGACTGCCATAAAATATGAATCTAAACAGAATTGTGGGCAACATGGAAGGAAGAGAATATTTCTTGTTCTTCCAATTTGATCTCTTTCCAACCTAAAGGTTTGCAGAATTTAATGTCCTTTTCAGCTTTGCAGAATTTCCCAGCATCAAATAAAGTGGAAATATCAATGTCAGGGTATGTATAAGATGCTCTCAGAAATTTATGTCCACTCACTCACTGATCTAACCAAGCAACATTCATTCAGTCCAAATTCTGACCAGGTTCAGTTCTACCGTGTCTTTATTTGTTTCGTCCCTACATGTTCATTGATCTAATTGTTGGATCCAGGATGTTTTACAGGCTCAATTCTATAGGGAAAGTCTTCAAATTAGACGTAGAAGATGTTGTTTGAGCCAATTTCTTTATTTTTCTTTCCTTTTCAAATCTATAACACAACATAAACAACATTCTAGTTTCTTTTTCCAATCTCTTCGATCGTCCTTCCTCCCTTCTCTCTTTATCTCTTCTTTGTTTCCATCAAAAAGTCAAAAATGCCTTTTCCACTCTTCAAGATACCATCTCTTCAACACTTGCCTTTCAATGGTAAAACCCTATTCCTCTCTTCAAGCTATGCCAAATGGTTAATTTTGTATTTTTTTTCAAGTTTTATCCTTTTATATTTGATTTATTAGATATTAAATTTTATATTTTTTTCATTTATAATACTTTCAATCTAAAAACTCGGGTGATAAATTTAAAAAATCAATGTTATTTGACATTTTTTTTCCTCATTTCTTTTACAATCTTATTATTCTACACTAGTTTTTTCTTTTTTAAAATAATAATTTTGTAATTATTTTTAATTTCTTTTCTATAAGTTATCTTTGTTTCATGACTTAGATCACGGATATAAAATGATGATTTAACAAATTAAAAGAAAAGAAGAATTACATATAAAGTTCAAAACTGTTATAGTCACAAAGGCTTTCTCTTCTTTTGCAGTTTCCGCAACTTTCTCCACTTGAGATAAATCTGATATGATAACCCAGAGAACACCATGACTACGCATCCCCATTGTTTTGCTGATAGGGGATTGCCGCTCAGCACCGAAGAAACCACAATGCTGACAAACTTGCGGGTTGTGGTAATGGTCGTGTTAGCTAGAGATCCAAAGCGGCTAATGGTTAGAAAGATAAAATTCTGACCCACAGCGCCACACAGGCAGTAGAGAAAAATGTCCCATGCTGCTTCTGGATGCTGCTTGCAGAATTCGATTGCCTCATATCCAATACCATGTGGCCAGCCAAACATGTAGATCAGGTTGTATATTGTTCCCCACAAATTCATTCCCAGCATTATATCCCAAGCGCTTGTCTTTGGATACCTGATCAACCCAGAAAATTATTGAGAAATGAAGATATTTTGAGCAAAAATTAAAATGGATGCATGATATATCCCTGCAGCGAAAAAAAATCTGGAGATATTTCTCCATTAATTATGCACATGAGGCTCATAGCAGCCCTAGTTTAATTACCTTCCGATTTCAGAAGGGACATCAATTGAGATTTATAAGAGATCGTTTGTGACAAAAGCCAAACTCTTGACCAAAAGAGTATCTCCTCCAGGAAATTATTCTAAAGCTACCAAAAACAAGAGAGACAGAGAGCGCTGAGGGCTGTGGAATATAGGACCAGCAAGAATATAATTTCTGAGAAGTCAACAGATAAAGGACACCAGAGGACTGACTATAGGTGCAAGTTCTCTCCTGAATACTTCTAACTTGGCTAAGATTTTTGTGCATAACTGAATGTTTCTCCAACAGGTTGACTTTTAACCAAGTGTGACACTTTTAAGCTGTAATGCCATGATGACGATACGCAGCCAGAAGCTTAGAAATAGCCAAGAGGGTTAGAGATGAAGGTATATTTATACATACCTGGCTTTTAGTGAGTCCTGAGTAGCGTTAGTAAATCCATCAAATGCAAGGTTCAAGAAACAAAGGCCATATCCGAGGGGTGCATTTGGATGTGCTAGTTTATTGATGGTCTTCGAGCTAGTCTGAAATGATTCCAACCCCAAGCAACGAGTAAGAAGAAGCATGTAATTAATAATAATAACGCAGCAGATGATATTTTACTTCTGGTCACCTTCATGAGAGCAAATGTGGATACTCCTCCAGCAACAAGGAAAGTGAAAAGATACTCAGGAAGGGTGTATCTTATACCATACACCAGACTACCCATCAACATCACTGCCACAAACCAAAACCATATCCCATCCATCACAGAGATATCCATTATCAAAACACCACAGCAACGTAGTTTGATGATAACCAACCGGCCTACCTGGTATCATTTTGGATGATTTTGCCAGGACCTGAGCAGGGTAACTGATATACTTTAGGGCTTCAATACCCAAGGCTGGCCCGATTGTATTTGTGATGCCAGGGCTCCAGTATGTCCACCACGGAGCACCCATGCTGCTGCTGCTGCCACTCCTCGTCGACCATATCTTTATCACTGTTTTTTATGTTATGTTCATTTTAATCATTTAATAGAATTAGCAATAGCATTGTGATTTAGAACCAAAAATAAAATAAAAATCACTTACTCATGTATGACCATATCAAGCAAACTACATTTTGCGCCAGATTTAGGAATGCTAGTTGCTCAAATCTCTTCCCATCTGAACCAAATCTCTTCGTCGATCTACATCAAATTATATTCAAATTTAAAGAATGCTATCAAATATATATATCACTAAATAAACACAACGTCAGAAAACGAACTTACAGAGTTTCTTGAAGAAGACCTTGATATATATAAGCCGACCAGATGCCGGCTACGCAAAATGCCAACACTAAGACTCGCCGGAGGCTTCCACTTCCGCCGCCTCCTCCGTGTGCTTCCATTTCCGATTACGTGGCTTCCTCTTTTTTGTTTTTTTTTCTTCAGTGAGCAGGAAAACAAATTAGAAATAGAAACAGAGATCGCAAACGACAACGAATGAACAAGCGAAAAGACTGACCTTTTTAATTTAACGGCCTGAACTAACGGCTACGTATATTTTCCACGTGTGTTTTTTTTATTGGTTTGGTGATTTCATCTCCCCTTTCTTATTGGCTGCTGATACGGCTTCGCTTTCTTACAGTTTGGTGGGGTTTTTTTTTACTTTATTGAGCACTGTACTGCGAGCTTGATCTGAGTTAATTAAATCCGACGGCTGTGATTTCTTACAGTTATTTACTTAGTGAACCAGTGCGCGGAGATTTTTTATTTTCCAGGGATGAGGTGGGGGGATATGATTGGCTGCAAGAGTGTAAACTAGGAGAATGCGGAGCTATTTTTCTGCAGAAAACAAACGACACAACTTATGGAGCCATCAAGCCCAAGTGATGTTACCAGTTACCACTACGATGTCGCTTAAAGTGCCTTCGTTATTTTAAAAAGCCGACACGTCATGCAAGAGCAGTCGATTTGTTATTTTGAAGTTGATTAGAATTGTGATAAAAATTACTTTGTAGAATATTTTTTATTTAAAAATATATTAAATTTTTTTATTTTTTTTAATATCAACACATAAAAAAAATTTAAAAAATTAATTTATAAAAAAAATATTTTAACAACACAATTCACTCCCAGACACAACTTTAGCATAAACCAGGAAAAAAAAATATAAGTAAGTCTAGGACAAGAAAATGGTCTATCAACTCTGCAGTTAACATGTTCGGTGTGGTGATAATAATAATAATAAAATAAAATAAAATAAAAAAAGTAATGGCTCACACTTGCCCATCATAGAAAAATGAAAATGGACAAGAAGATGATGCATGGGGAGAACGAAACATCATATATCCTAGCCAGTGCCCTAATTTGAATCATCTGTTGACCAAGTCACCACCACTAACATATTTTGCAACAAATGATATTAACCGGAAAGGAGCTCCGATTAGTGGAGCATCCGTAAGTGGCACAGCACCACTCTTATCGTCAGTCTCAGCAGCTTGCATCTCCAAATCCGGAACTTCATTATCATCCAATGGGATTTGCACAATTTCTCCAGAGCCAGCTTCTGAAGAGTATTGAACTACCACAGCAGGTTCCACTTCCAAGGACTCTAGCTTATGGCCCCATGCAGTCAAGTTTGCATTTGAATCAGCCATGGGATGAGTTCCATTGGCGAGTTCAGAATTTCTAACGGTAACACCTCTTCCAGTTGCTGAAGAAAAACTAGCTGCTGTCCCTTGATGGGCAAGTTTAATGTACAACTCATTCACCTAAGAAACAAATATAGAGTTAAATGATAAAAAAAAGTCACAATACCTGCTAACACATTCCACACGAGTGCATGCACACAAAAGCGAGCTCAAACCCACGCATTATTAACCTGACTAAAAGTTGGTGGATGCATAACATCATCAGTAAACACCCACTTAAAGACTATATACATAACGCCTTCTTAGGACCATTGGAATTAGTTAAAGATGGGGGGAAATAGAAAACTATAAACATTGACAGGACAATCGAGGGATAGCAGAATAGCAGTTCATTACTTTCTCAACAAGGTCTGCATTTTCTGTGATCAATTTGTCTACCAGTGCACAAGCTGCTTCGATCTGCGAGTTCAATTCCTCCTTTTCAGCGCCAAGCTACATTTAACACCCAACTTTTCAATACGTTTAATCACAATTTATCATGAATGTGAACACAAGAGAGAACAAGGAATCTCAATGCAAGAATAAAATCACACGCATCAAAAAACTTTTAACAGCAAAAACTAATTGACATATGACCATAAATTTAACACCCAAAAAGCTAACAAGCTGGGTACAGGATGGCAAACCTTTCCGAGTTCTGATGTGTTAGCAAAGGAGACACTCGTATCAATGTTTTGAAGCTGTAACTTCAGGTCAGAGATGCTTTCCTTCAGTTGTTGGTTTTCTTTCACGAGACTATTCCTTGAATCTTCCAACTCCACCACCTGCCAGGCTTTGTTTTAATTTCCATACCAGAACACATACAAGGTTATGATGCAGAATGGCTGTGAGCTACACATACTACTCTCTAGGATAACCAAATCTACCAACCAATTAGCTTAAACATGACAGCGCTCATGCAAACAACATTTACAAACACAGTGAAGTTCAATAGGCTGTTGCAACAGAAGCGTTGATGTAACAATAACTACATGAATAAAACTATATACCTGCATTCGTAGTCTTGTGACGTCGATATTCATTCTAGCAATGGTTTCTTGGGTTGTATTCTGAGTATGAACATTGATGCGCAAGTATATTAATGGTCATCTTTGATAATTCAATCTGATGACTATAAAAAGGATAAATACGAACTGTTACTGCAAGAGATAAATGCCACAACAATGCTAGAGTAATGGAACAACTTTAAAATATTTGTTCTATTTTTCTTGAAATTTTATTCATGGTATTCTTATTTAGAAGTTAATGATTATTATAGTTTACCATGACCTTAATATTTATTTAGTCAGAAACTGTACTGTATAAAACTTTATTCCATTTCCTGTAAGCATATAAATAATTGATCTACATGGTTTTATTCTTCCTCATCTCGTTTTGCTGCCTATAAAAGAACGCACACATTATGTCTTATAGACATCATTTTGATGATTAAAGATTAAAAATTGAAACCAGTATCTCCTCCAATACAATTATTCTAGTTTTATCCCATTTCATTTGCTCTACTTCTCTACCGTCCCTCTCTTCCTCCATAAATCCCTCTCCATGTACAGCATCATTCTGCAAGAACCCTCCAACTCATTTCCAAGCTATGAATTGAAACCAGTTTAACCTCCAATACAAGTCTTCTAGTTTTCTCCTATTTTATTTCCTCTGCTTATCTACCCTTTCTTCCCTCCTCCCCTCCCTAAATCCGTCTCCTTGAAACACAGCATTGTGCATGAACCCTCCCATTTTCAGCATCTAACCAATTTTTCTCTCTTTCAACCAAACAAATTCTTGTGAGAAGGAAAAAAAGAACATGGGAAAAAGCAAACACAACGCACATAACAAAAGGTGATTACCTCTGATATGGTCCAAGAATCTTTATCACTCTCTAATAGTCCAATCTTCTTCCCCATGCTTGCCTGTGGAACATATCACAAAGTTATTCAACTATACTGATAAAATTTCAAAATAATAAATTATCAAGCACTATTTCTCATGAGCACACAAGAAAAGACCAAAAATGAAATGCATAATGCCAATCAGTGAAACAATTCTTGTTATGGTTTCACTGAAAGGCTGCGAGGCATGGAATATACAGCTTTTAAAACCAGAGCAGCCTTCTCATCCTGTAAGTGGTTAAGTTTCTCCCCAAAGCCAGCCTGCACTTGATATGATAAAAAGTTAACAGTGCATCTTATAGGCTGCATGCGTGCAGCATTAAAATGCTATGGTATGATGCTTATAATGAAAACATATAGCTGGCAATCTAGTGATAAGCTGGGTATGTCAGATTGCATATTAATATGCAACACGACGTTTTCCAACACTGGTTCCAAGGCTTATCATGTTAAAGAGAGATGCTCTTGAATGTGTTAAATGTTCCAAAAGAGAAAAGATTTATTTACAAGCCTATAAAACCAAAATTACCTCTTTCTGAAGCCAGCAATCTTTTTCACTCTGCAATTGTTCAATTCTCTTCTCTAAATCAGCCTGCAAAACATCCATTTTAGGGCAGACAGTAAGAGCACATAAAGCATAAAATTAAGATTCAGCTGACTGTTTATACTACCTCTTTCTGCAGGTGGGAATCATTTTCAGTTTTCAATTCTTTGATTGTATCTTCAAAGGTAGCCTGTAAAATTATAGTCAGGCGACTTCCTCTTCCAAAAAATATCAAACAAACAGATTGGAACTTTAGTATCATGAATGAAAGAGAGGAGAAAAAAAAAACCATTTTCCTTTCTAAACATAACTCAAAACAAATTTCATCATCTATCTAATGATTAAAAAACATTTACGCTACCTCTTTTTGTATGCACAAATTGTTTACACTTCTTAATTGATTGATTGTATCTTCCAAGGATGCCTGCAAAAACACAATGCAAACAACGACAAGAGACTTAAATAATTAGGAAAAAGGTAGAAAAACCTAGCCTCGTGAAGTCCACAACAAATTAATCCATTCCATCCCACCATTGAATGCATTGATATTACCTCTTTCTGCGTGTGCGAAGCACTTTCATTCTGTAACTGTTTTACCGTCTCTTCTAAGGTAGCCTGTAAAATGCAGTAAGTTCCTTCATGCTTTGCATAAATGTCAAAACAAACAAACCAATTTAATATTACAAGACGAAGTGTGTCAAGTAATTCAGATAATTTTTGTCAGGAACATTCCCACAGTTGGATTAAGTTCGTAGTACCTCTTTCTGTATGTGTGAATCATTTTCATCTCGTAATCGTTTGATTGTCTCTTCAAAGGTATCCTGTTAAATGCAGTACATTACTTCTTGCAAGAATTAAAACAAAAAAGAATAATTCAACATGACAACAGGAAGAGTGTCTTGTGCATGAGCACGTATGCACGTGATAATTCACAAAATATAATTCAGCACCTTCATCCTTGTGAGTGAATCGGTTTCATTTTGTAAATGCTTGATTGTCTCTTGTAAAGCAGCCTGTACAAAAGAAAAGAAACAAAGAATATATTTCCTCTTCAAAACTAATGTTAAAAACAAATATATGAGAATGTGTAACATAAATGATAGGGAGAAGAAAGAGGGAGGAAACAAGGGTGAAAAGCTAACTGATCGAATGCCTCACCTCTCTATTCAGCCAGGGCTGCAAAACAGAATTTTAAAAAGGTGGGGTCATCACCAGCAGTCAATCCTACAGAAAATCTAAGCAGAAGTAGCAAAAAGAAGAATCTGAAAACATGTAGCAATTAAAAAATGGTCACAAGTACTATCCTATCTTCCCTTAACATGAGGAAAATGTAGACAAAAAGACGTGATAAAATACACTTCAAACCATAATCTCAGAAGTTTTCGTTAAGAAATTCAAAAAATGCAACGTGTAAACTCCATTGTCAAATCTTGCCGCAGACAACTTAAGGAGAGCGTGGCAGAAGACAAAGCGCTTCTTGGGTTATCATTATTAATCAAAACGTAACTTAATTTATCAACAAAAGACACAGAAAGCTCACCCCTAACACATCAATAATCCAGTCATATCATCTGGCAGATTATTTTTCTCTTTCGTTTTCATTTCCATTTTTCATTACAAAATTAAGAGGCTAATGCTCCATTTATTTATTAATTAATTAACAAGAACCAATCGAACCCACATAAAACAAAACTCAATCATTACTTAAGCAAGCGCGCGCGCACAAATTGGTTTTAAAATTAAAAAAAAAAGGAAAAGAAGAATTGAGCTCTTACAGAATGCGGTGCTGCTCCATTGGGTTTATCATAATGTCCATTAAAATCCTCTGCGTCCACGACATCACCATTTGAAGAAACCTCTATAACTTGATTTTGCCCATTACTATTATTATTAGTAGCAGCACCAACCGACACGTCGTCTTCTGATGCTTTATTATTGTTGGTGTGGTTGTTCTGCTTGCTTTTCTTCTTCTTGTTTCTTTTCTTCTTCTTCTCTTCCTCCATTTTTAAGCAACCTCCGAGATTCCCTTAAATTCACAAAAACCTGCAATCACATCCAAAAAGAAAATAATCACTGACCAATTAAATTAAATCTTACTTTGATTTTCTAGCTATTAGATCTGCATCAAGAAACAACGATACTTTTTTTAAAAAAGAGAGTAAATTCCATATATTGGATGCATTGATCTCAAACACATACTGATGCACTAAAGAACTCCTCCTCCTCCTCCTCTTCTTTAATTTAAATTCGAAACGTTTCTTTGCAAAGGAGAGTGAAAACCTCTCTTCTCCGTGCTGGTAACGGCTCCTTTTTCGTCGATTGAAAATAAGAAGAGAATAGATGTTGTGATCGTTGATAAAAGAGAGGTATTCAAATCAGGTGGCTGTGACTGTTGCTCTCCCTTATGCATCTACTGGACCAGAGAGTAGGGGATTTCACCTTTCTTTATTTTCCGTTGATGAGGTGGCGTTATATAACTGGCTATATTAGTGGACGTGGGAGAATGTGTAATATGTTTCCGTGGAAGATAGATAACCGACACCATGACTTATCAAAGTGTTGACTTCTGAACCGTCATCCATGACCCTAATACCACGCCGTTTAAGGTGAATGACAAACTACAGAGATCCGATAGACGACTTGTCATTTAGTGAAAACTCAACAGTTGATTTAGAACAAAACAATAAGGGTCTGTTTGATACTCTAATTTGCTACAATAATTTTTTTTTAAATTGAATTATTTATTGGATTACTATCATAATTTGCTTATCTAGTAAATGACCTGTAAATTGTAATTCTTAACATGTTTCCGAGCTAAAAGCCCCATCAATATTTTTAATTAAATATATTGAATTGTAGGTAAAATAAGATAATTTTTATTGGAATATTTATACAAAGAAAACCTTCTTAACATTCGAAAAAATTTTGATCGAAAAGATTTTTTAACATATATATTTTTAAAAAATTCAAAAACTATTTAATAAAAAATTAATATGAGTCTTTTTATATATTTTTTAAAATGCCTATATTTTATGTTATTTTAAATAAATATAAGGGTATTTATAACAAAAAAAATGTATTAAAATAATTTTTAAATTAAAAATAAATAGTCAAAATTATTAATTCAATTTATTTCCAATGTATTTCAAATAATATAATTAAAGTTAATTCTATATTTTAATATTTTATTCTAAATATAAAAATTACAATATTTCAAACTTTTATTTTCAAACCTCCAAGAGGTGATTTCCACCTCATCACCGCCAAACAGACCCTAATACTAGAGCAAAACGTTATAAAAACAGAATCCGAAAACGGAAGCAGACCCTCCTCCTCCACCTCCGCCTCTGCGCTATCTCTGGGTGTAAGAAGACAAAGAAATAAAAAGAAGAGGCCAGGGAGTGGGAAATCAGCGGTTGTGTTGGATCCACAGTTAATTCATTTCCAGATCGTCGATTCGTCGATTTCCCCCTTCCACAACCCCATCTTTTCATCTTCAGGTAATCATCCTTTGCCCTATCTTTTTATATATTTTTCTTTGTTCTTGTTGTAACTGTGATTCTTTTCTGTTTTTATTAAGGGTGCATAGGAGGAGTAATAATAATGGCTTCAAAGCGTATTTTGAAGGAACTCAAGGATTTACAGAAGGATCCGCCTACTTCTTGCAGTGCAGGTGTGCAATAATTTTTTATTTCTGAAAAGCCCAGTTATTTAATCATTCTAGTTTAAGCTAAATTTCAACTTCTTTCTGTCAACATTACTGTGCTTGGTCATGGCTTGGAGCCCACTTTGCTTGCATTTTTATTTTGTATTGAATGATCTGTTTCATGTGGAATTACTCAAATTTGGGGTAGATAATTTTTTTTTCTGGGATATAGGCCCTGTAGCTGAAGATATGTTTCACTGGCAAGCAACAATAATGGGACCTGCTGATAGTCCATATGCAGGAGGGGTATTTCTAGTTACTATCCATTTTCCTCCTGATTATCCTTTCAAGCCCCCTAAGGTAATTTGTTTTGCAGTCAATGGTGCAATTTCCGATTTTGAGCCGTGTCTGTATGTGGTTGCATAAAGAGGCTTTGCTTTGTTTAATTGTGTGTGTTTTTTGGAGGGCAATTTTGTTTCTTTTTTCCCCCCTTCAGGTTGCATTTAGGACCAAGGTCTTTCATCCCAACATTAATAGTAATGGAAGCATTTGTCTTGATATTCTCAAAGAGCAATGGAGTCCTGCTCTTACCATCTCTAAGGTTTGATTTCATTCTGTTAATTAATGCTGATAACATGTTAATATGCTATAGTTCTCGTTTTTACTTACCAGTAGCATGCCCTAGTAAAGTTTGTAGACTGTCATCGGTTTTAGGATGAATGGAGAACGGAAGAGTTTGATCACATATTTTATGTAGCAATAGTTGAAGAATACAGTGGCATTCACACCGCTCTCTTCCAAATTTAGCGCTACTGATTATGTTTATTGCTAAGAGTCTTTGTCTTCCATTGATTTTTTATCCTTTTGCATTGCCTGTTTGTTGCCTACAAAAGTTTTCCACCAAGAGTTAGAATGTTACTCTGAGATGACTAGGTGTCCTAAAATTAGCTTGCCAGTCTATGCTTGTGTGTAGCAATGGGGTGTGTTTTGGCCTCCTGTTTATCAACATGAATGTCCTCCTGTAGTTTATGTTTCTTAGGATACAAAACATGAAATGGCTGTATGTTCCATAGATAAAGAACATGAGGGAAGCTCTCTGTTGCTGATGTTCAAACAGGGTTCTAGTTCCTTGAACTTGCTTTTTTATTTTTTATTTTTAAGAAGTTTTATTAATGTTGTCAAAGCAGAGTGGTGGTTCAGTGGGTTGGGTGAGCACGAGGCTTTCAATTTCATTCTGAAACCAACACAAAAGTCTCTAGCTTTTTTTCATGCTACCATAGTCTAAAAAAGATTTATTACTACTAATCATTGGATGCATAATCATATACTTGGATGCACATCAGGTGCTGCTTTCCATTTGCTCATTGCTGACTGATCCAAATCCTGATGATCCTCTTGTACCGGAGATTGCCCATATGTACAAGACTGACCGATCCAAATATGAAGCCACTGCTCGCAGCTGGACACAGAAGTATGCCATGGGCTGAGGTTATGGAGGCAATGTATAAATGGTTTATATTTATCGTAATATGTGTTGAAACATGGTCTGTTTTACTCTTTTGGTGTTGGTTTAAGGGTGGGTTTCAATTTCGTAAGAATGGATGACATTCCATGCACCTCCAAACAATGTTTTGGGGATTGCATGGAAAATAACTGAATGGAAAGTATGTTGTTTTGATCTAGACGTTCTTTCTTAACTGTTTAGCCTTTGGCTTGGCATTTCATCTTCATTTAATTGTCTTTATCTTGCCTTTCCTGCCCATTACAATATCTAGACAATTTTTTTGTATGTGTGAGTTTCATCTTTAGAGCATAGACAAAGAAGGGTGCATTCCACTTCTATTTTCAACTTTGAAGATGTTGGTTGTTTCGATTTTATGTTCTTTAAGATCCAACTGTGGGAGTACGGAATCAAACTTTGCCATGATAGATCCAATCTCCTGACCTAATTTTGTAGGTACTGAAATTGAATTTTTAAGATATCTTGTAGGAGATGGTGAAGCCAGGAAAAGCTTAAACCACTCTAGGCTTGGTCCCTTTGCATGTTTAAACAGAACAAAATGAGATTTCATTGTTATGGAGATTCTGTCTAGTGGGGTAGATGGATCTTCAGGTTGAAGTATATTCAAAGTTCCAGAGGATGGAGTTCTGCTCTCAAATGTCGTGATATCAAATGGTGAAACCTTCGAAGTGAATTCCCGTGAAATATGAAAAAAGGTATCACCGACTTCATGTAACGTTGAACAAGATGGAACATGAAGGATCCAGTTTCTTATTCGACCTAAATCCAGTCATAACAAGTCAAGCCACGAGAGGGTGTTTTTTCCTTTTTCTTCTAGTGATGATGGTTGAGTGCCAAGTGATCCTAGCGTGGACATTGCTTGCACTCCAGCAAATTTTAGTCTCCTCTCAATTACCAATTATGCCGTCTTCCTGTTGTTAACAACTAGGGCATATGCTTATCTCCCGCATGCCTCGTTTTGTTATGGTAAGCTAGAGAAAAAACCAAAAGAAAGGACATTTTCTGATTGACCAAGTGCCTTCATCAAGGGCAGACACATCCAGGATGGCGTACAATTAACTTCATCATTTAAAGAAACAAAATATAAAAGTCAAATTACGAATCAAGAAAAAGACTAATAAAGCAGATCTGACGACTCATGTTCATTGTGACAGCAAATACCATGGATTCACACGTTGTTTTCTCTTCTTCTTTAAGTTCTTTTTTTATATATTTATTTGGTCTTTTTAAATTATATTAATTTGGGTTCTAACTTTGTTATTTGTTTTTGTTTACCTTCGTACTTTTAAATTATATTAATTTGGGTTCTAACTTTGTTATTTGTTTTTGTTTACCTTCGTAATGGCTACTCAAGGTGTTAAGAAACAAACCTGACTCTGCTAGATTTGACATTATTAAATTAAATTAAAACTATATTGACTTAATTTGAATACTAGACAAGTATTAAGCTCGTTTTCCTTTAAACATCAAGGATTGAATTGCACGAGGAATCAAGAGATTTAACCTTTTTTTCTCTTGATTTTTTTTTTTAATTTGATTACTTTATATTGAGTTTTTTTTTTTTTCACCTAAGATATGGGGATTCCATGACATTGAAGAAAAATTTCTGACATGCAGTTGATGCTTGGTTTTGCAAACTAAAATTTAATTTTATTACTCAAACAATTAAGGCTTGCAAAATCTAATTTGAAACTTAAAAAATTCTAGGGACTGAATATGACAGACATGACAAATTGGTCGGCCAGGTGTGGAGCAAGCCGTCGTGATTTGGCAATTCGTGCGCTTTCCTTTAATGTCAAAACACCACTATTCTTGGTAGCTTTAGAAATAGCTCACCGAGAACAATTGGACCTCATGATTTTTTTACGTGGACGATATTATTTTCATAACTCGAATCACATATTTGAAAAGTTAATCCGGGATGTCATCGACCCTTTTTTAGGTTTTTTTTTTACAATGATTTTTTTTAATTTCTTCCATCAACATTGTGTTTATTTGAAAATTGTGCTTTATGATTTTCTTTGTTTTTCTTTTAATAGAGTTATTCTGATCTCATGATGTAGATTCTGAGATAGCTTAGGTTGATTATAGTTTTTTTGGGTTATTTTTTAAAAAAATTGAATATTTTTTTGTTTTGTTTTTCAACAACAAATGAGGTTGATAATTTAATTTTATAATTTTTTTTTATTTTTTAACTTATTAAATTATTTTATTCGTGTAATTGAAATAACGGGTTTGATAAGTTGATTGATTTTGCTTATGTTTCTTTTTTCAGTCCTTTATATTAATTGACTTCAACTTCTCCCGACTTTGTGACCCGATACGAGAGTTCACACTCTTTTTTTTTTTCAATTTTTTTATTCAGCAATAAATTAACCGGGAATATGTATTTTTTTGTCCTGGTCATCGTGGCCACCACTAGATCTTAGAGTATATATTAGTTTGATAGCAAGGATATCATTGAATTAATTTGCGCGTTAACCGATAATGAAGTCGATCTCACGATGATTTAAAGAGTTTACTCTCTGTATTGGTTGGGTGACCCTGCAGAATCGTGGAGTTGTAAAATGGAGCAGCTTGATAGCCATTGAATCACAACAAGAACGGTGTGGACAACCTTGGACCTTTGTAACTTATCTCTTGTTTTACTTGTCCAAACAGAAAAGGCAAAGGACCGAAAGCGTGTCTGCTTATAGACACAAAACATGCTTCTTTCTCTTCTCTTTTACCTCCCTTCTTTCCTTCCATTACTCCGCAATTAAAGACTAGGGTTTTCATTCGACCTTGACAGTTCATTCATAATCTCCTTGTATTTATCTTTAAGAAGGTAATTAATTATCCACTCCTGTCTTCATTTCTTTCTCTATACCTCTTTCTTTCTACTTCTCATGCTGCTGCTGTGTTTTTTTTTTAGAAGAACTGATGTTAGTGTTACTAATGTTATTGAAGAAGAGAGTTTCAATGCTGATTGTTGAAGTAAATAACCATAGTTTTGGTTCTTAAAGAGAAATGTTTTGAAAGACTTTTCCTTTTTCTTACCACACTGCTTTAATTTATCTGATATGCAACAGAGGCACTCTTCAAAGTTTTGATTCGAAGTGATCAATTTATTTATTTATTTATTTATACTGTTTCTGTTGTCAATTACGGTGAACAGTATAAATCTTGGCGGTTTTTTCTTTAGGTGTGTTGAAGGTTTTGAATTTTGTTCCATTTTTAGGATATTTGGTATACTACGTTAAGCTGCTTGGGATTAAAAGTTTGGAAATCAGATATGGGACTTTGCTTGGATAAGGTAAGAGTTTCTGTGACAATTAATCATTTTATCTTCTTATATATAATTCCAATCCATTACTCTTTTTGATTGTGTATGTGCAAGATTATTTGTGGATCCGGGTTTCTTATTGTTTTTCATATTGCTTTTATTATAACACAAATGAAAAAAAAAATTAATAAACAGTCGTGAAAATGGAAGCTTATTGATGGGGTTTGGTTATCGGGGAGCTACTATGAGGAGTCAACAATTTCCAAACTAGTAGTTTATAATACAGCACATCCTAAACACGTGACATTAACAGTTAAGGATTTTCTGAGTGATCAGTGAACATGAAGAAGAACAAACTCTCTCAACCACCTGGAATTTGTAAAAATTATGAAAATCTTTTTAACTTTGAATGGGAAACTTGGTTGAGAATTCTGCTTTTATTTGTTTGACAATAACCAAATCTGTCTATTTCGTGATGTGCTGTTGGCGGCACTCAAATGAATTTATTCAATTATGTAAAGGAAAATGAATCACTTCTTTCGGCTTAATATTTTTAAATGGACTCAGTTTGAATGTAGATATAGCCGACTCCTTGGTTTACTCCCCACCTATTTGCGAGGCTTCTAATTTATGTTTTAGCATCATTCCAAAGGATCAAATTGTACCTTGTCCACTGTGTATCACCAAGGCACACTCAGTGTTGTGTTTAGTGTGGACGATTGTATGTGGATTTAAGTTTATTGTTGTCTTTCATATTGCTTTCACAATAACAAGGAAAATTGCTTCGGAGAAAAGCAGGAAAATGGAAGCTTATCAAAGAATTTTGGTTCCCTTGAATGTACTGTGAAAAGTTTAGAATGAAGCAATGTCCAAAATAGTAGTTTGTAAGATTGAAGAAAAAAGCAATGTCAAATTATGAAAAATGGAGGTCGGGATCTTCGCTATGGTATTGCAGAAAAGGATTCCCCATCCTGATCTTGAAGTAAAGACTGTTCATCCAATTTTGATAAATTTGTTCCACGGCAACCAGTGGGGAAAAGAAAGAGCTTTTAGTGGTTGATTTTCATTTGCAGCATGGAAAAGATGGTGAAGAATGAGATGGATACAATATTGTTGAGTTATTAATTGATTGCTTCTAGAAAAGTTCTCTAGGTTGAAATGGTGCAGGTCTGTCTCACATATCATGGTTATGCATTTAGGAAGAAAAAACATATAGAGTTATAACAAGCTTCACATCACTGGTAGTTTTAATTGTGAGATATCAACTCAATATGCAATACAAATAATTATTATGTGTCCTAAAAACATTGCGCTCACAATTAAAAATTTCATACACAGTCCATGAAGAGTCAATCGACAGAGGGGAACTATTTTGAGAGGATAATACACCAACATGAAGAAGAATGAACTCTCTTAACCACTCTAAACTTGTAAAACAATAACAGAAACTTTTCAAATTTGAATATGAAACTTTGGTTTAAAAATCTGCATTCTACTTTATTTGAAAAACAAATCTGTCTATTTTGTTTTATATGCTTTTGATGTTATTCCAGTGAACTTATTTATATTTATAAAGAAAATAAATCAATTCTTCTGGCTTAATATTTTGAAATGGAATCCTTTTGAATATAGATATAGCTGACTTGTTTAATTATTATTCCCCACCTATGCTTGAGGCTTCCACTTTGTTATGCCACTGTTTCAGAGGATTAAATTGTGTTTTGTCTGCTGCAATCGCCAATGCGCACTAATACACATGTTTTGTTCTTATCCTTTGGAAGTCATACAAGGACAGGGTTCTGAGTGTTCATGGTTTTTGCAGCATAAACGTGATGCAGACAATGATGAGCTGCATGTTGAGTTTGCTGGTGGTAATGTGCACCTCATTACCACAAAAGAGAGTTGGGATCAGAAGCTGTCAGAAGCAAGTAGGGATGGCAAAATTGTAAGTTTGACTTTTGTCCGTGCACAAGATTATTATTTTTCCGTTGTCCTTAGTAATACACTATTATGTGTTTTGGCTGAGAATTATAGCCTGAGGTTGGCAAATTTTTAAACAGTTCTATTGAGAACCAAAATAATAGATGAAATAGGTTCATCCAAAAGTTTTCCATTATTTCTACTCAAGCAGGGGGACAGCTCTCATTTGCGGCTGTTACTATATGATTTATGCTGGTTGGGTTTGGAAGTCAGCTACTTCATGAAAAGTTTGTTTGATCTACCCGACTAGTGTTTTCTAATAATCTATTTTCATTTTGAACTGAATATGGATGTTTAACAGGTGCTCGCAAATTTCAGTGCAACATGGTGTGGTCCTTGTAAACAGATTGCACCATTCTACAACGAGCTTTCTGAAAAATACCCTTCTCTACTGTTCTTATTGGTCGATGTTGATGAACTATCTGTAAGTTCTAAATTCTATTATATTTGAACGATATTCCTTTTTCTCTTCTCATCCATCTAAACAGGCTGGACTGTCTTGACTAGACTTTTATTTGCATGTAAGCACTGTCTCTCATTTTTTTGAGACTTATCCTGCAGTTTGCACAATTGATATTCAAGAAACAAAAAAAAAAAAAAAAAAAAAAGAGAGAGAAAAAGAATCCTGATTTTGAAATTTGTTCATTGAGCAGAATATGCAGAACTTAATCTGCTGTTATATATTGATATTGTTATAGTTTCTGTTTACATCAGAATATGTCGATCCAAATGATGGTGGATGTCAGTATCTTATAGTGTGTGTTTTGCAGGACCTCAGTACATCATGGGAGATCAAAGCTACTCCTACTTTCTTCTTTCTTAGAGATGGGAAGCAGCTGGAGAAGCTTGTAGGAGCCAACAAGCCAGAGTTGCAGAAGAAGATAACTGCTATTGTAGACTCATTGCCCCCTAGTGACGAATGACTGCCGTGATGGTTCCCGGTGTCTTTGAGAGCCTATCGAACAACTTGAGTATTTTAGTGCTTCAGTTGTGAGGTTCTACCTGTATGTTTTGTGCTTGTCATGTAGATATGACCAATTTGATGAAGGTATTCTGTTATTTATACATGGTCAGAAAGAGCAATTCCACTTGTGAAAGACTGCTTGAAGGGTGTAGAATTTTGAGTGTTTGAAGTTGGATTAGGGTTAAAGTTTGATGTAGTCGGAATTTGGTTTTTGTTTTAGAAGGGTTTGTTGATGGAATAAAGCGATGTGAAATAAAAGCTATTTTTCTTTGAAGAAAAAGAAAACGGCATAGTTTTGAAACCCGGACTGGCCCAGAGGGTCAACCCGGGACCCAGCCGACCCAGGCCCGGGACCGGTCCGAGTCTAAGTAAAAATCCGCTTGGAAGTTGGCCTGGTGAAACTTGGTCGACCCGGCGGGTCGACCAGGAACCCGGGCGACCCAGGTAAATCCGGCTGAGACCTGACCTCTTTTTTTGTTTAAATACAAAGGTGTAAAACAATGACGTTTTGGCCTTTTAAAAGGCCAAAACGATGAAAACAAAAAGCAGAATTGCAGACAGAGAGAAAATCTAATTAAAGAGAAAGCGATTTCAATCGGGAAGAGCAGAAGACTCTTGATCAATAAAGAAAAAGCGATTTTAATATGGTTAGACTCTTGTTTCTCTACACGAATTTTCTTCTTTCACTCTCTCTTTTCTTTATTTTGTCTTTTTTTTGAACTTGTAGTTCTGACATTGATTCGCAGTTCTTGATTTCTGCATCGATTCATTTGCAGTTCACACCCACAAGTATATTTCTTTGTTCTTTTCTTTTCTGCACGTCTTTATTTAAGGTTTTTACATGCACGTTTTTGAGTAAATTGACAGGGCTGAATCATCTTGGATAAAGATAATGGTGAATTATTTCAGTTGTATTGTTGTTTTTTAAGGACAAGTAGGATTTTTTAAAACACTTGGATCAAGAACACTTGTTAAGTTACAAAATTTATGAACACCTGGATGAAGAAACTTGGTTCTGGATATAATCTCTACGAGGGAGAGAGAGATATAGGGAGAGAGATGAGAAAAGATTACTATCTTCCATTCTTCAAAACAGTGGCATCAAGAGAAGGTTTATGTTCATTTCTATTAATGGGGTTTATTTTATTTTCATATGGGTTTCTATTGTTGGCTTTGATTTGTAGCAGGGTTAGGCTAAAAACTAGTGAATTTGTAATACTGATTGAGAACAAAAATTAATTATCCTAGTTTAGTATATATTATTTCAGTTGTATTCTTGTTTTTTGAGGACAATTCTATATAAAGAAGTTCTTCTTCTTCTTCTTTTTTAAATTAACTCTCCTACGATATATATACCTTCTAGAGAAGGCATCAGACACAAATTTAATACACTTGTGGGCCTACCAGGACAAGTTGTGTGCCTGCCCGTTATTTAAGCAACTGTTATTTACTTCTCAAAATCTTTTTCTTAACCTCTTTCTTCCTAAAAAAAATACTCCTTTGGATTCTCAGAAACCCTAAATATGAAAAAACCCATATTTTGATTCAAAAACATAATTAACCTAAAAAATATCTTTCTCAACCGTGATCTTACTTTATCGGCAATATAAAGAACAAAAAATAACTCAATGGAAGTCCCACGATCACAGAGAGCTCATGAAAACCAAGAATGAGTATTTTGGAGGCTGAAATATGGACAATGAAAGAATTTCTCTCTCCTAAACCTTTTGCCGGTGGCCTTCATCTTATGTTAACCTAGGGACTAAAACATAAAAACATGAACTTTTGTACCCAAAAGTAAAAATTTCAAACTGAAAGGACCAAAATGGATTTTTAACAAAAACCTTTGGCAAAAAACCTGAAAAAAGCGCTAAGAACCGTGTCAAAACAAAATCCCCACTGCTCCCTTCAATGTCAATTTCAATTCCTGTTGGGTCTGCCTCCACAATATAATGAATGGTAAATTAAGGATGCCCTTCAATGTTTTTTTTTTTGGTTAAATTTGTTTTTCCTGGCACCTTTTCATGATATTGGTGCGCTAGAGCTACTTGGATTTTTTTTTATTTGGCTGTCTAAATATGATAAGATATGGGACAAAACCTGGCTAAGGTAAAATTTCATTCATATCAAAAGCTTTGCAAACAGGAAAACGAAAATTTCTTTCTCTGCATATATGAATAGAATACAGCATGCTACCTTCAAAGGATTCAATCGTGCCTTGTCCACAGCTAATCACCATTACATACTCGGTAGTGTGCATTGCTATGATTAAAAAGAATAAGAGTTCTAATGTTCATGATATTTGCAGCATCGACGCGATGTAGATGATTTTACATGGGATTTCACCAATTAGAGCTGGGATCAGAAGCTGTCAGAAGACAAAGTAGGGATGGAAAGATTGCAGGTTTGATTTCTGTCAATCTCTTGCTACCCTTTTCAATGATAAACTAGATGTCTTAAATTGATTCAAAGAGCTTCGATAAGAGATAAGCAGGAGCATCCAAAAGTCTCCTCTTATTTTTACCCAGACAGAGAGGCTCAGCTCTTCTTTGCAGCTTTAACAGTGTGATATGTTGCTGATAAGTGCATCCAGGTCCTAATGACAGGATGATTATATACTCGTAAGACCAACATCGCTTTGAAAACATATGGAACTTGAAAGTGAGTTGACCTGTACAAAAAAACATAAAACTCTTATTTAAACTCATTATCATTTTAATAATTATGTATAAATTGATTGATTTTTAAGGCAGTGATTCTATAACACCTCACCAGTATGCTGTTATGGATTTGCATAAGCGTTTTCACTTATATGTTATCAAGGTTGATTATAAGAACAACATACTTCGTGCCATCCATCTTAATCACATATTGATTAGAACGTATTACATGTTCTACCTACGTGTTAGGGAGATGACATCTACACTACAAGATATCACCATGTAACTACCCTCTCGATAGACAAAGCCCTTTTAATATGATTTGGAGGGTTGGTTAACCGAGAGGACTTATATAGTTGTCTAATAAGACACATGTCTTCAACCACTACTTTTAATGGTGACAACATCAAGCTTACATGGTTGAACACTCGTTTTAATACCCCTAAGAGGATGCGATAAAGGATCAATTGATTATGTATGCTCAAGCATACATAATGCACATGTTTAAGAGTATCATATTCATAGGTACTGCAAAAAAAATTCCATTTTAGTGTTTTTTTTATACTCATTGAGGATTTTTAGGTTATTCCTAACTATAGTTAAGGAGTAATCATGCTTGCATATCTATATTGACAGCTATGTAAAGCATATGAGAAAAAAAAAACAAATAACTGATTATCTATTTTTCCTACATGTTTAGTTATTTTTAAATGCTTTTTAGTGAAATATTTCTTTTGTTAGATTAGTTCATTTTTAAATACTAACTTAAAACTGACAATGTAAATTTATCTAGCTCTAGTCGTAAGAGCATCTTTATATCGTTCATCTAGAGAGTTGGGGGAACAATATGTTTGACACTAAGATGTAGAGGTAACTCTCTATAGGAGCTCAATAATAATAAAATTTAATGAATTCTAAATAACATGTTACATATATAAATTACATGCAAAATTGTACTAACTTTGTGACTTGTCAAGTTAGGTGATGTAAGGCTAGACATTTCACTTTAAATCCTATCACATTCATGAGTTTTATTGGGATGAGTTGGACGCACAACAATCTCACCAAGTATGGGTTACAAAAATATTTTTGTTTGTTATTTGTGCCATCATTATTTAGTTTTAAATTATTTTCTAATATATGTCTTTCATATCTTGATATATTATATGGACACCTTATACCAATGATTTTGATATTAATGGCTTTATTGATATGTCAAAGGGAGATGATTGCGGGTAGCGTAAGTCTCTCTTGATATCATTGAGATACATTGCTTTGATCGATTAATGCATAATTAGGATTTTCTCAGCACATCCCGTATTATATTGATACGAGTGATGAGTTGCATAGTATCAATCATTAAGATAAGTGAGAGGGGAATTGGTTACCCATGCAACTTACCTAGATATTTGGCATGCCATGAAAGATTGGATATTTATGAAGCGACATCCAATAATTGATCTAGACAACTACTTTAGATAGTATTTACCCATAACATGTTGGTTTATTACCCTATATGGTCACGTTTTCCTAGGCATCCACATAATCCGATACATTACAAGCCTTGTTATTCAAGATAGAATCAATTGGTATGTAATGACTTTTTATATAACATTTATTAAACATCATGCTTATATTATTATAGATGATGAGTGCTAATTTTTTTTACACATATATTAGATGTATTATTTAACATGGGAGACTTAAAGAGCATCAATTGTGCTTCGTAAAGGAGTCAATAAGATGGGATGTGCCCTGACCAACAATATCCTCACTTTATAACATAGTACATTTTAGAAAATTGGGGAGGTTAACCATCTTCAAGCGCTCAAAATGGAATTAGCTGATGATGAAATCATTTTTTATGAACAAAGATATGTGGTTCAGGAGACATGTCTATCTATGAGCGGTCCAAACCCGTCCATAAACGTTCCAAATTAGTCTACGAGCTAGGGCAATCTTGATGCTAACCTATCCACAAGCTCTACATGCATGTCCATAAGTTGGATAGTTGGGGTGCTGCAGGCTCGATCACAAGCATTTTAGGCTCATTCATGAGCTAAGATGATTTTTAGATGTAGTTAAATTATATGCTTTAATGTTACAGAAATTAAGAATTTAGTTTAAAATTTAATAAAATATTATGTGAATTTTAATTGTATTTAATTATGAATTGTGAATTTTGATGAACTATGAATTCAGAAGTGTGTTGATTTATGAATTGTGTTGAGTGTTGAATTGTAAATTGTTGGGATAGTTTTTTTTGTGGCAGGAAGTAAATAGATTGGAAAAACAGTCAACCCATATTTTTTTTGATAAGTTATATGTGACCAAACTATATTATTTCTCTAAATATTTTTTGAATTATGTTATTTGCCTTTTTTTTAACCATGCTAATTTCAAAAAAAATCTTGAATAAACATGGTTTCTGCTCCAAATATTTAGGCAAAATGAGCAAATTCACTATAATTATTTCTAAAAGAGTTTGTTATAACACAACTATTTTTTCTTATTAAAATGTTTTTTATATATATAAATATTAGCGAAATAACACAATTTGAAAATGAATTGGTAAAATATCACAATTTGTACATGTTATAATTATAAAACATGACATTCATAACTTATTACTATTCAAAATCACAATATGTAAAAACAAATGTTATGAAATGGGATGAGAGAGAAAAGAACCTTAAAGACACTAAATCTCCAATTGTAACATCATTTGTACCCTTAGAAAGATTTTAACGAGAAAAATCCAATGACATTAAGGATAGTTACTAATGGTGACTGGAGTAGTCTAGTAGACTACACTTGCTATCAAAGGTGGGTCCCACCACCTTTGAGCAATAATCCATTAGTCTATGTCTTTTTTTTTTCTCTCTCTCCTTTAATCTCTCATCTCTCATCCTCATAATGTGCAACCCATTTCAAATTTTTTTTTTAATGTCATAATTCTGAATAACAAGCTATGAATGTCATGTTTTCCAATCGTGACATGTATAAATTATGTTATTTCATCAATTTTTTTAAACTATATTATTTCACTAATATTTTAAAAAAATGCTATTTTTTTTAAAAAAATCTTGTTTTACATAATGTTATGACATAAATTCTTAATAATTTGGTTGATGGTTTTTCTTTGAAAGGGATATTGTGGATGCAATTTCCACATTTTACCACGTGATGCCTACTAATACAAGCTTTGCTTTTTGACTATTTTGGGAATCTTTAGAATGCCTCGAAAGCTATAGCATTCATAAAACTTGACTCTTTCTCCTTTGACCACCATGTTTTATTATAGTTTTTTGGGGCCAATTTAAGTATGCAAAAAAGCAAATAAAATAAAAGATTAAAAGAGTTGTCTTGGATGACATTTCCTTTTTTGTTATAGCTTTATCTCTCTAGCACTCTTAAGTTTTATAACTAATAGATTATGGATGAAGGCCTCATTTGGTAGAGAAGATACAATTATGTTTGTTGTTGGGTATGATCCCTAATAGCATAAAAACACATATAACAAAAGCATGTTTTTCATGCTTTTGCTGTATTTTTTATTGGGCCTTATATAAAAAGTTGTTGCAACAGCTCCACTAAACACATTCATAACCTCTTATGGATCCATGAGCACCCTTAAATTTCCCTCATATAATATGGCTGTGTCGGTTTCTCTAGCATTATCAAATCATGTCGTTAGGTATTTTGAAACTTCTAATATCATGTCACATATGGTTTCAAAATAGGCCCTACAAACATAACACCTAAGCATACTTTCAGTTTATGCATGATGTCATTTAGAAACCTTTAACAATTAGGTTAGCATTTAAAAGGGCTTGCGGGTTAAGTGATCATATTTCAGACTCAAATTCAAGTAGGAACTGGTTTAAATGAATTTACTTTTTATCATTTTGCCTTATATACATTATTCTGGATACAAATAACATATTTAAAATCTAACTTGGAAAAGATTGTTCTCTATACACAAAACCTAAAAACTAGTGCAAAATGATGCTTGTCCAAAATGCTTCTTGTATCATTAAGTTGATAACTAGATAGGAGGCTCGCGCTACGCTGCAAGCTGACCTAAAGTTTTTCCAACCTAAAAAAATATGCTAAGGCGACACAAATGTTCCTAAAAAAACATATTATTGGCATAATTATGTTTAATAAACTCGATCAATTAAAATAACATGAACAAAAAAAATGCAATGACAATAAATAATCTGGAAAAAAAATTGACAAGGAAAAAAGGCAAAAAAAAAACCCAACTTGAGCCCATTCAAGTTAGCATGCCAAATTTGCAACATGGTCGTGATATCGAGGTAACCTCACCGAAAATAAATTGAATAAAACTATAAAGCTCAATTATCAAACAACTCAATGTTGCAGGGTGAAACTGAAACAAAATTAATGATAAAAAGAAACAAAATAAAAATCCAAGTCAACCCAAGTTAAGCCGCTAAACTCGCGACCATGAATATATGATTGTGATAACCCCATAGAAAGGAGATTAAAAAAAAAAAAGCATGAAGACTAACCCCCAATAAATCAAATATTGAAGGATGAAAAAAAACTCAATTTTAAAAAACGACCTAAAAAAATTCAAAGTCAACATGTGTTAACCTATAAAACTCGTGACTCTAGTCATGAGCCCGTGACTAACCCTATAGTAGGAAAACCCTAAAAAATAATGACACAAAATACCAAATGATGAGATTGAGAAAGAAAAATTCAAAAAAAAAAGTTTTTTTTAAAAATAACAATTAAAATAATGATGACTAAATTTGATGTAAAAATAATTTGAAATCAAATGTTAAGGAATAAAATTGAAAAAAATAATTAGGAAAATGATTAAAATAAACAAACAACACTCAAAAGAATAAGGATCAAATTTGTTAAAAAAATGAAATGAAATTAAATGACAAGGGGCGAAATTGAAGAAAAAAATTAATTAAAAAAAGATTAAATAACAAAATAAATAACAATCACAAGAATGGGGACCAGATTAGAACAAAAAACAAATTAAATAACATCTTTTATATTTTGACAAAGGGAAACAAGTGAAAGAGGGAGGAGAAAAAAAAAGTCAATTAAAGCTCAACTATCGCATTGCCGGCACCAATAAAAGAGGACAGCGAGACACTTCTAACACCACTCTATAAGACGATGTTTAATGATGGGGTGACACCCCACATGCCAATAATATTTCTTTAATAATATTTATATAATTCAAAAGACCAATTCATCCTTTATCAACTTATTATATATATATATATATATATATATATATATATATATATATATAAAAAGAAGAAACCCGGAATGTGTAACCTTTTATAATAATTTGCTTTTTAGGATAATACTGTACTTTTAAAAGGTAAAAAGATCAAGTTGCCCAATGAATTTTATAATGTCTAATGGACATATATGGACCTTAGGAAAAGACCTCCCTACCCCCAAACACCAAGGTGTTGAATTTTTAAGGGCAAAATAATAATTATATTATTGTCATGAATACTAATTTGTATCTAAATGAACACTAAACCATCCATGAATTTTAATTTTTTTTTATAATAAGTTATTTTGTAGTATAAAAACTCAAATCGATATCATGCTCCCAAATTTTGGAACCTGGCCACTCCGGGACAGACTCGAATAGAATACTAAAGCCTTACCTGTATATACTTTCTGGCTATTGGTTCAGCAGCCTGCACGTTCACCATCTGTAAGAACTAATAATAATAAAATATTTTATTAAAATTCTTCACTCATGAAAGTCAACTAATCAACAAATCCTATGACAGCTCTCCCAATGACTTTCCCCGCGTTTTTGCCAGCTGACTCGAATATTCGTTGAACCGAACAGTCTAGCCTGTCCTCGTTATGACAGCAATCAACTTGGCCCCCACCACATGTAAGATTCCAGATTTGATGGCAATTCAGACCTTCAAATACCAACAACTACCACATGAAAACACGCATCTTCAGACATGGACGGTTGTTCTATCCAAATCCAGACACTTGAGAATCTAAGCCAGAAAGAACAGCATGAAAGCAGATAGATTGTCGAGATACAAATAAAAGTTACACCACACTCTTCAGGTGAATTGTAGATACAAATTATAGTAATTGATTTGATCAAAACATATTAGAACCAGGTGGACAGGTAACTAAATGAATTGGATAAGAAAAACATTAAAGAAAAAAGCCAAATTCAAGTCCTCTGATGATTGGCAGCTGATTGCAAACTGCCTTACTGGGTTTCCGAAAACTTGATAACAAATCCAGTCCTGTTTATGATCTCATCTTCCTTTCGGGTTCATGATCTGTGAGAAAACAGCGCTTGGAGTTAAGCCATCAGAGTCTTCACTGGCGAGGCTCCGACCGCCTATGCTCATACTGATTCCACTGCTCCTTGAATCTGTTACATTACCATCATAACCAGGGGATGCATCGGGATCTTTCTTCCCTTTATAGGCAACATTGAACGGCACCTCCTCGTCTACTCCGACAATACCCTTGGCACCGTCCTCTGCACTCTCTTGTAGCTGCAAGGCAAACTCTAGGTTCCAGAGTACGTCACCCATTGATGGCCTGTCAATGCTTTCATCAGAGACGCACTTCATTGCAGTCTCGGCAAACTTTTTGAAGCATTCTGGTGCAATCTTCCCCTTCAGATAGGGATCAAGAATCTGATCAAGAATGCCTTTCTTATGGCAATGAGCAGCCCATTCTGCCAGGCTCACCTGTTCCTTGGGCAGCGTTGGGTTCAAGGCTGGTCGAGCACAAAGTATCTCAAAAAGCACAACTCCAAAAGAGTAAACATCGGATTTTTCAGTTAGTTGCTGCCTCCTGAAGTACTCTGGATCCAGATAGCCGAAACTACCTTTGACAACAGTGCTGACATGAGTGTGATCCAAAGTAGGGCCTGTTTTTGACAACCCAAAATCAGAGACCTTAGCAACCCACTTCTCATCCAAAAGAATGTTTGTTGTCTTGACATCACGGTGGATGATAGTGTACTTTGCACCAGTGTGGAGATAGTGCAAACCACGAGCAGCCCCAATGCATATCTCAAGTCTTTGCTTCCATGGCAGAGGGGGCTTTTGGGTTTTGTATAGATGTTCACGCAATGTTCCGTAAGCCATGTGGTCATAAACAAGGATCATCTCAGTATTCTCTTCGCAGTACCCAATCAATGAAACAAGGTGGCGGTGTCGAAGTTTTGAGAGCATTTCAATCTCAGTCTGGAACTCATGCACTCCTTGCTCAGAGAGTGGATTACCACGCTTGATCGCAACTTTAGTTGTTCCACCATCAATTTCTCCCTTGTAAACTTTACCAAAACCTCCCACCCCAAGGATCAAAGCCTCATCGAAGTTCTTGGTGGCAGCCTTGATCTCAGCAAATGAGAAGTGGCGGCAAAGGTTTGAAGGCAGGGAGGAAACATAACTTCCTGTAGTATTTGTCTTGGCCGAACTAGCAGAATGTGAATTTCCATAAAGAGAAAGAGGAAGCCACCCAGATGGCCCGTCACTTGAACTTGGCTCCTTTCCATGTCTATGGCGGCGGCGTGATGCAGCAAGAACACAGAAACCAATGACAATAGCTAGAACAACTCCACCACTCACACCTCCAGCTATAATTGCTGTTTGGCTCTTTGATTGACCAGAGCCAGATCCTGGTCTGGCCTTTATGGGGTCAATTTCCTCCTGTTTAGGAGCAGGGATTGGATTTGGTCCAGCAAGATTACCATCATTTGGATTGCTTAACTTGAAAATCTCTACACCATTTAAGATTGCATCATAATACTGGGGCTTTGACTTCGGATTAGGATGAAGACCAAGCCACATATCCTGCTGAGGTGGTCCACCAGGAACTCGCAACACGTAATCTTTATAGACTGGAACTCCATTGTTCCCATTCCCCCCTGCCCAGGCAATCACATCCGCTCCATCTTCAGCAGTTTGATTATTGAGGAAGATGTCAAACACTTGCTGGTTAACCTTGGTTATATTCGAAACCTCACAGAAATGTAGCCTAACCAAGTAATTGAAACTGGAATCCACGCTAAAAACCCAAGTCAAATTGTAATTCATGTTGATGCGAGGATCTGTTCCCATGGATCTAGCAGTAGCATACACGTCACTTGGGGCAACATAAGTGGACATCCCTGCAGGATATCTAATTGTCATATTTGGATCAGCACTCTGAGTAAGACCATACGCTGCCCCGTAAAGATATATCTGATCATCAGACCACGACCGAAATAGACCTGTATCGGCAGAGGGTGTAATGCTATTACCTCCCACATTTAACCTATATACATTCTCAAGGGCAGTAGTATTGCCAATGGTAAACGGGGCATCTTGGCCGACAATCATCACCCCATCAACATTGCTATAAATGTCAGGCATTGACACGATTTCAATTCCATTTACAAATGCATAAGCACTCGAAGGATTTGAAGACGGACTGAAAGTTATCTTCAATGTATCACCATCCACATTGACCAAATACTCCTTCATAATCGAAACATAATTCAAAGCTTCTGCGGTTTGAGCAACACTAAAATTGCTAAGAAGTGTATAAGACCCAGCAGTAACAGAAAAGATAGCATTGGAAGCATTAAGCCCACTATATGAAGAAGGATAGAAATACAAACGAATGAATTTACGACCAGAAACCACTGGAAAACTATAGGTAAAACTGGACCGAAAAATACGTGCTGTTAGATACGGAACTTGGGGAACAGAAGGGTCTTGAGTGGAAGCAGTGGCTGTGGATGAATTTGTAGACGAAGACAAAAATGAAGAACCCCTATCTGAGGTCCAATCCCGACCATCTGAATCGGACTGATCGAAATTCGCCCCACAATCTAGGAGGATTTTCTCGGAGGGAACATAATTTGCAGCAAAAATAACTTGAATAGAAGATAACAAGCAAAGAGAAACATAAACGGAAACATAGAAACACTTATCCATGCTTCTCAGGGCCTCAAAACCTCAACAAAACAAGCTAAGAAGTCCCACCACGAAGTTAAACAACCAAAACAGAAACAAAGCAAGCTCAAAACTGAAGCTTGATAAGGATAAAGTAGAGATCTGGGATGCTTAAGCACTCAAATCAAGCTCAAACCTTTAGGTGACCGGATCAAGGAATAGCTAAGCAAACGCCAAAAACCCAGCTTGAAAACAAGAAAAACTAGCCAAGAACTTGATAAAAGAAAGCAAGGAATCCAGCACTAGAAACCCAAAGACAATGAAGGGAAGGAAGCACTGCTGAAAACAATGGGTTTGTACAGAGGGAAAAACAGAGAATGCAAGGCCATTTTTCTGGAGCTCTAGGGGAACAAAACAATGGAGATTATATTAAGTGAAGGTGAGGGTGAGGGTTTACCTTTTTAGATGGAATCGATCTGAAAGAGAAATGAACTGGCTGGGTCAAATCGGACAGATGGCTTGAAATTTTGAGTAAGAAGTTTACGAAACTAGAAAGCAAAGGGAAACTAAACCAACTTGTGCTGGCTTCGTCGGTGGTGTTTATTTTCGCGGTAAAACCGTTATTGTTGTAGTTATTTTTATTTATTTTTTCATGTTAATATTAAAAATAAATTTTAAAAAATAAAAAATATATATTATTTTAATATATTTTTAAATAAAATATATTTAAAAAATCAACTTGTATTACAATATTAAACACTGTCATGAAAAACCAATTACTAATTATGAAAAGAAACCAATTAAATTTAGGAAACCTAATAAAATCCAATCTGTTGGACCAATTATGTAAGTTATTGAGTCGAATTAAAAATAAAAAAAAAACCTGTAGATTTGGATTTTTTGAAGAACTACTCATTACAATAACTTTTGCGGTGCTTCCTCCTTAAAAAAATTGTGCACTTACTGTTTTACTATTTTATGTTTTATGCCTCATATAATACTATTAATTCTATATTTAAATTAATGATTCGCTATTAGCTTGATTAGGTCACCATCCAAAATGGTTTTAATAACGTTGTGGGAGAGGGAGAGGGAATTTCATTTTGAATTCATTAAAAAGGGGGACTTGACTGCAAGAATATCTTGTTTGAGAACTAAATTAAAAATAAAAAATAATTTGGGGACTGATTTTGAAGTTTTCCTGAACAGTGTTTCTGTGTTCCAAACCCGTTTAGAAACGCTGGTCAATCCACGTTTTCAAAAAATTCTATTGTTGTATATTTTTTGCATCGTTTTGTTGCGCTAATCTCAAAAATAATTTTTTTAAAATAAAAAAAATTATGTTGATGCATTTTAGTATGAAAATCACTTTGAAAACTAACCGTAACCACACTCTACGCATCCCCAGCTAGACTGTTTGTACTAAAATGACGTGAATGTCCTTAGAGGTGGTGTTAATTACAGTACTTGCCATGGAAGTTTGGTTGGAAGACAGATCAGCGATGAAGGATAATAAAACGGGTTCAAAGGAGACCGTTTCAACGCGTTCGGTGCATTATCTAGCTGCCTCTTAATTGTCATCGTACCATTTTTCTATACATGATTGGTTAGTTGTTTGTTGGGCATTTTTTTGGAAAAAAATATAAAAATTGAATTGCTTTCATACGCTGTTGGCTCTTTAAACCTTCATCGTTAATGGTTAATGATTTATGGAAATAGAGGAATTAGTTTTTAGAGTGTATTTTAATAAAAAAAAATTTAATTTTTAAAAATTATTTTTGATATTATCATATCAAAAAAATTTTAAAAAATAAAAAATAAACATTTTTAAATATAAAAACAAATGGGTAATGAAGCTGCTAATTTTATATTTTAAAAGTACTTTTTTAAAAAATCTAGTTCTATTATTCTTTATATTAAATTTATTAAATGACATTACTTGCTGGACTTGTCTACCACTAACCGTCGTAGTCATCATTCTTTATGGAGAATTCATTTTTAGGGGGGTAGAGATAGGGTCCTAAAAAACAAAACAAAAAATTAAGTTTTAGCCCCATCCTAAAAAATTATCCTAGTTTTAGCCCCATCCTAAAAACTTATCCTAGTTTTAGCGCCTCTAAAAAATTATTTCAGCTCTGCGGTGTCCACCCTCCTTTGAAATTTATATGAATCATCAGCCACGTAATGTTTTGTTTTATTTATTGTAAGCATGAAAGTCTTTTTCCACCTTTGATGATTATATTTTTATTTTTAGTGTAAACAACATTGATTGATCGGTGGCCTATTTTCTAATTTTTGTACGCTATTGTTGTAAACTTTCGGTCTAAAAATTGATAAATCAATATTAAATAAAGTAATTTTTAATTGAAAAATGATAATTTTAAAAAAAATTTATTGTGATTTAAGATGAATATCCCTGATAAATTAACTTAAATTGGTATGCGAAATGTTAATCCAATAAAAAAAATCCTGGAAATTATCCAATTACGAAAGAAAACTGAAATAAACAGGGGGGGGGGGTCTACACCTAGAGCGGAGCAAGTAGTCAGGAACATGAAAATTTGTGTTCCTAGTGGGCCAGCCACGTGTAGAAAGAAATATTGACAAATTGTGTGTGAAATGAGAAAATAAAGTAGGATGTTTGATGTGATGGATGTTTGGCATGCTGTGATGTATGTGTTGGAAAATTATATGAATGGAAACGGTGAGATTTGGGGTAAAATTGTAGTATTGTTTAGCTATTAAAATTGTAGGTGTGAGTAAATTATGTTTGGGAAGGTATTTCAATGTGGTTTGCACGTTGAATATGAGTTGGCTAGTTGGGTTTGGGGGTTGTGTTTATTGATTGAAATAAATATGCTTAAAAATAAGTTTAGGAAGAAATGATAATTGGTAGATGTTATTTGGATTAATCGGAATGTTTAGTGATTTAATTGTGTTGTATAAAATTCAGAAGTTATTTATGTTTTGTGATTGACCGTAAAAGTGATAATATTGCATGTAAATTATGAAAAACTATAATGATGATAACCAGTAGATAATTGTGATAAACTGCAATGGCAACTAGTAAATAATTTTAAAATACCACAATAGCAGTAACTAGTAGACAATTGTAATCGACTACAACGGTGAAAATCAATTTATAATAGAAATTAACCACAACAATAAAAATAAATATTGTTAGGTAAGGTGGTCTAAGCTCATTTGAACAAGTCATAAGGAAATTTAATTGATTTTGATAAAATTCTTAATTATGAGAATTAGGGTTCATGATTGAGAATTTAGGAGCTTTGTAAATTAGTGTTAGAAATGCTAAAACATGTAATAAAAGAGTGTTATAAATATGACATTGGTGTTATTAAGAAGAAAACATGGTGAGGATTTGAGTGGAGGTGGCCAACCAAGTGTAGAAAAGCAAAGAGAAGTATTGTTTTGATGTGTATGAGTAGATATTGTAAAGAATTCATGTAAAGTATATGTTAGAAATTATTGAAAGGACATTAGATCATGTTATCAATTTTGATTAACATATTGAAATGTAGTATTCGAATGAAGTTTTCATAAATATATATAAGTGAGTGTGTTGTATTTAAATAATAGTTTTGTGATGTAAAAATTGTAATTTAAACTATGATAAAATTTAAGAAAAACATTAGAAAGGGAAAAAGAAAAAAGAAGAAAGGTTTATGGCCAAATACATATACAAAATAAGGGGGAGAATTGAAAATGAAGTAATAATTGAATTTGATTATTTGAGAGTTGATATAATAAGGAAAGGTTAAATGATAGGTTATATGTGAGAAGTATTTAGTATACTTGGGGCTAGTTGGAGAAAATAATAAATAAAACTTTGAAGATGAATTGTATAGTAGAACTAAAGTTAAAGGAATATTAGTATGTTATGAAATGATATAAGTATTAATTTATGGTATCTTTTTTAGATTCAAGAAAGCTACCAAGAGTGATATCTTCTACAGTAATAGGAGCACGCTCAATTAGAGGTGTAGGTAGGTGCTTATGCACCTTATCTTTTTAATTATATGATTTATTTCTTAAAATTGCATTTGATTTGATAATTGTTATTGAAACAAAATTGAGTATGGTATATGAAGTGGGAAAAAGGAAGAAAAATAAAGAAATGACAAAGGTTGTGTTTGGAAAATTGATTATGTGAAGGAAATCAAAGATTATGTTGTTGCTATTAATGAACGGTAACCAATGATTTCTAGTTTTCATTGTTGAATGGAAGCCGTTATTTGTTGTTTCTATTGTTAAATGAAAACCATTGTTATGTTGCTATGCTACTATTGATGAATGGTAGCCAATGATTTGTTGCTTTTATTGTTGAATGAAAATCATTGTTATGTTGCTACCATTGATGAATGGTAGCCAATGATTTGTTGCTTTTATTGTTAAATGAAAGCCATTGTTTATTGTTCTGACCATTCAATGGAAACCATTGTTATGTTTCTACTATTGATGAATGATAACCAATGATTTGTTAACCTTAAAGAACCATTTTTACCATTAGTCTTCTCAAATTTCTTCCTCCTTTTCTCACTTTGTTTTTTCAAATCCTTAAATTGTATTTTTCTTCTTCCCAATTGTGTTTGAACTTGCCCCATCACGATACATGATTGTCGAAACAATCTGCCACATCACGTGGACACCATGACTAGTTAATAAAACACTAAAGGGTATGTAGGTAAATCAATGTAGTCACTCTCACAAAACACTTTTTATTATAATAGTGTTTTGTTTTGGTTATTTTTCAATTTAACCCTTCAACAACCCAATATTTTTTTTTATTTAAGTTTTATTTTCAATTTCATCTTTTAATATTATATCGTTTGGAATTGTGCTTTATAGTTATTTTTGAAAAACTTTCATGTGTAAGTTATATACTGGTTTCATGGATTTAGTTTTTTTCTTTTCTCGATTTAAGCCTTCAATACTAAATATGTTGGAAGTGGGGCTTCACAATTTTTTTTTATATATTTTTGTATAAATTTATCCTAATCTTATGATCCAGGTCGCAGGTTCAACAGATTACTCGAGTTGACCCAAATTAATTTTTTTATGGGCCTATTTTTCTAATTGATTTTTTTTTAATTTCATCCTACAATATTGGGTTGATTGAAAATTGATCTTTGTAATTTTTTTGAATTTTTTCCTATGAGATTATCCCATTATTTTTTAATTAAATATTTTTTAATTGGGTTTCATAATTTTTTTATTTGATTTTCTTGAAATTATTATGATCTCATAATTCAAATCATGAGTTTGATAATTTGACCCGAGTTGACTTTTTTCATTGGTTTAGTCATTTTTTAATTGAATATATTTTTTTAATTTCACCCTTTAACAACTTAATTTTTTTTTTCAATTTCATCTTTCAATATTAGATTTTTTTGGAATTGAGCTTTGTAATTATTTTTTTAATTTGATTTATATAAAGTTATCTCAGTCTCATGGATTTATTTTATTTTATTTTGATTTCAACATCGGACATGTTGGAAATGAAGCTTTTTATTTTTTTATTTTTGTTTTATGAAATTATCTCGGTCTCATTACCCAGGTGGTTTAACAGGTTAGCTTGTGTTGACTTGGGTTATTTTTTTAATTGATTTTTTTTATTTTATCCTTTAACATTGGGTTGGTTGAAAATTAGACTTCATAATTTTTTTTATTTACTTTCTATGAGGTTATTTTGATCTCATAACCCGAGTTGCGGATTTGGCAGGTTAAACCGAGTTGACTTTAGTAGTTTTTTTGTCCATTTTTTTATTATTTTTAAATTTCATCTTTCAACATTGGATTAATTAGAATTGACCTTCATAATTTATTTTGATTTGTTTTCTATAAGGTTGTCACGGTCTCATAACTTAGTCGTAGATTTAATAAATTAAGCCGAGTCGATCTAATATGCTGCGGTCTTAATATTTTTTTAAAAAATAATGATTTAATATGTCATCATATTAATATTTTTTAAAAAAATAATATTATCCAACATATATCATATTTTGAGTGAGTTGCAGTCTCATTATTAGAATTTCTATTTAAATAACATGTCTTCAATTCTATCTTATAAAAAAACGTTTAATTTTTTGATTCTCAATCTGATATTTCTCGAAGAATAATATAATTAATATTTAGTAAAGTTCCGTTTAGTTTATTAATTAGATTTCTTATCTCTAATATCCATTAATATTCTACATTACGTTTTATTTTACTTTAATTCATAGTATATAAGATACTAATATTATGAATTTTTATCAAGTCAAAAGTTCATAAGGATTTATTGTTTCTTCATAGCGAAATTATTGAATTATAAACATTGAAGCACTATTAATTAATGAACAATTCTACATCGACAAACTCTTTAAATTCAAGTTCGATTCGAAGACTTTGAGATATATTATAGCCGAAATTCCACTCCTTAGTCTCTATGAAAAATATTGATTTTGAAATCTCGTATCTTATTCGTTTCTTTCATGCTGGTAGCCATTGTTGTGCTGCCCAACGATATTATTTCACAGGCATTAATAAATCATGTGATAGTGGATGAATCAGGCAGGTTTTTTGAGAGGACAATCAAGTCAAAGAATGCCATTGCCAGGCAAGTTAAAATGGGGATTAATCTAGGGTTTGCCACATAGAGCATAGCAGCTCCCTGATGCGTCACAAAACATTCAAGTCAAGTTTGCAACAGATCAGTTTAGTATTGCTTACCTTCTTATCAGCTCCCCTCTACTTCCCCCGATTGCTTTCAGCAGAGAAATGGTGTTTATCAATCTCTGTACATTGTCTTTCTATCTATAGATTTATTCTTTCCTGTATTTGTCTATATATATGCTTACTGCTTACCAGCGCCATGGTCTCCAGGAGATGCAGTGACCTTGAAGTAAGGTCAGTGACATCTGAACTAAAAAGTTATGTGGTTTTTAAGGGTCTCATTTTCTTGTAGGACCCTTCAGACTTACCTTAGGAGTCATACCTTGAGCCTTATCCAAGTATGCACATAGACTTATGTATCTGTGTTTGGAAGAGAAGAAAATGGCTGAGAAAGTGCAAGAATTGAAATTTTCTTGGCTTTAAAGCTAGAGTGTTGATCCCCTCTTCAACACTCTTCTTGCATATCACAGTTTCTGTTACCCAGTAAAAGACGGAATTAGATGATCAATATGCATATAAATATGTGGTCCAAGGAAGAGGAGTGTGCAACACTTGGCTTGCTGACTCAATACCATGGATACCCACAAGAGGATATTTGGGTTCAAGATCATATTTTTCGTATCCATTTTTATTCTTCTTAATGAATGTTTAAATTGCAGCAGCTTTGGTGTTATGGATGGTGACCAATGGGATACAACAGTGGAGGAAGTAGACAATCATTTGCCATCTTCTAGCTCAAGTCAAGGGTAACCATAAGCGAGGACTATATTTCATTTAATTTTCTGTAAAATGAGATTGTTAAGTTTATTACTCTGATTATTCAAATGTTCAGGGCCTATGAGTTGAATGGTGTGGGAGAAGATGAATGGCAAATGGTGGCCAAAAAAGGAAACCAGTTTGTGATCAATGACCAACCTTTCTATGTCAATGGATTTAACACATACTGGTTGATGGTGTTTGCTGCTGATCAATCTACAAGAGGAAAAGTCACTGAGGTTTTCCAACAAGCATCCTCAGTTGGTCTAACAGTTTGTAGGACTTGGGCTTTTAATGATGGCCAATGGAGAGCTCTTCAGAAATCTCCTGGTGTTTATGATGAAGATGTTTTCAAGGTACTGTTGCCTAGTTTTTGGGCTTATAACAGATGCAACCTCGCTAGGCCACTGATAGCTAGGCTGCCAAAGCTATTTTACTTTGCGTTCTTCACGTCTCATGATTTTTTTTTTTTTTTTTTGAGCTGGCCTTGGATTTTGTGGTGAGTGAAGCAAAGAAGTACAAGATCAGGCTCATATTATCGTTGACTAACAACTGGGATGCATATGGTGGAAAAGCACAGTATGTTAAATGGGGAAAAGCTACTGGCCTTAATTTGACAACTGATGATGATTTCTTCTCGCATCCAACACTCAGAAGCTACTATAAGGCTCATGTCAAGGCAACTTTCATACTGCTGTCCCAAAAAAACTTTTTTTTTGTGCACTCTGACATCGAACTCGGAAAATAATCCATTGACAGTTGGTCTTACAGTTTCTTTATTCATTGAATGCAGGCGGTACTGAATAGAGTCAATACACTCACGAACATAACCTACAAGGATGACCCTACAATATTTGCTTGGGAGTTGATGAATGAACCTCGGTGCACCTCAGATCCCTCGGGTGATAAACTGCAGGTTTGTTGTTCATCAACACTTGATTTTACATTAATCCTATACAAGATATTCTGATAGCTGGTAGTGCTTTGTGCCATCATTTTCTAAAGCAATTGAATGTTATTGTTTTTTTATAGTCATGGATTACAGACATGGCAGTATATGTGAAGAGCATGGATGCAAAGCACTTGGTAGAGATTGGATTGGAGGGATTTTACGGTCCATCGGCTCCTGATAGGGCCCAGTTCAATCCGAATTCATATGCTACACAAGTTGGAACTGACTTTATCAGGAACCATCAGGTTCTTGGTGTTGATTTTGCTTCTGTTCACATTTATGCAGACTCCTGGTAAGTACTCACTGCATCAACAATGACAAAAAAAACTGACAGATTAAATTGTGCACTATTTCTGAGCGCATCATTGTTTGCATTGTGGCCTATTTAACTTTAGATACAAATTACCTTTTCTCATTTAGGATCTAAACAAATAATTAAATCTATTGATGAAGGATTTCGCTAACAATCTCGGATTCTCATATCCAATTCATCAAGTCATGGATGGAAGCTCACATAGAGGATGCTGAGAGATATCTGGGAATGCCAGTTGTGTTCGCGGAGTTTGGTGTTTCTTCAAAAGACCCTGGTTACAACTCATCATTCCGTGACACGATGATTAACACAGTGTACAAGACCCTCTTGAACTCAACCAAGAGAGGTGGGAGTGGAGCTGGGAGCCTTCTGTGGCAGATTTTCCCTGATGGGACTGACTACATGGATGATGGATATGCGATTGTTCTATCAAAATCTCCTTCCACGTCAAACATCATTTCCCTCCATTCAACGCGAGTCGCAATCTTCAATTCCATGTGTTCGTGGAAATGCAAATGGGGCTGCAAGAAGAAGAATCCCTTAGAGGCCTTCTTCTACCATGATGATTTGTAAAAGTACCTCACCAATCACAACAGAAAAGGGAAGAAGTACAGTAGTCATGATAACACCCTTGTTTTATAGTACCTCCAAAAACATTAATGCTGGTGTTGTTAAATAAAGTGAATGGCTTAAAGAAAGAAATTTGTATTTCACAAGCTGTTATTGTATTATCTGCCAAGCAATTTTACGTCTTCCACCCTTGGTTTTTCAGTTCAAATTGTCTGTTACAAAGTTCTTCCTTCCCACTCTTTGTATTAGGTATCCACTTCCTCCGATTCTACTAACTAGTATCAAAAACATATTCTGGCTTTCATTCTGCACATCTAAAGCTTAAAAATGATCAAGAAACAACAAACCATTCCACAAGTTAACATTCGTTAATCTCTTCGGCGTCTAAAACATGAAAACTATTACCCATGGTAGCATCGCTCGTGAAGATCATCTCTGTCTTCTTTGGCTGGTTAAAAGAGAGACTTGGAAGGAGGATTCTGTATCTACCATGTGCCACGTTGGCAGTGAACTCATCATATAGGCATGCATGGGACTGCATAATGGTTTGGATGATGCTCGTCAGGTTCTGGCTTGGTTTCGGTACTGGATATGGCTACCCTCTTCCCGCAACCTTAACAGCAACAGGCTTTTCACCCACCAGTTGTGCGATTCCGGGGCTAATGAATGGAACTTTATGCCCAGTTGTTATAGGCACCGCTGTTTCTAAGATGTTCTTTAATCTGACAGATTAATGATGTCTATCCTCCTTGTCTTCTATCAATTGTATTAGTTAAGGCAAATTAATGGACACATTGAGATCGTTAAGTAGCTTGGATTGATGATTGTTTCCAGCCTTAGAAAAGTTGCATAGAAACCATTATAAATTAATTTCCACTCAATTTTTCAGAAAAATAGCTTAATACTTGTGTTCTTCTCTGTTTGCAAATCGTCTCCAATATGTCTCTAGCTGTTTAATTGCATCTGTCATGTCCAGTGAACACGATGCGAGCACAGGCTAGTTAAGTTTTGCCAAAATAAAAAACCACAAGTTCTGCATAAATCAGATTTTGGAGTAATTGAGACATCAAACGCCTTTGCCATTACGCATAAGAGATCTACTTTATCTAGTTCAACTTCTTGCAACATCATTAAAGAAAGACATTGTGCTTTTTGTTATGAATCTTTTTCCCCTCCGCCGATTATAATTGCTGTAAAGCAGAAGTCATATTATCTGCTGAACCTTGTTCGTGCACTTCTCCATGACCAGAGGAATGGCAAGCAGGCTTCTAATTCACGTAGTAAACATTCAAATGATTGATTCAATGCCCAATTGGTATTTAAATTTCTCACCCAAGCATGGTATGGTAGACCACTAAAAGAGCATGGTACGTAGGCCTCATGCATAAATTGATTTTCACTTTGGCACTTATGGTTGCCGTGAAATTTATAGATCAAACTAACAAGATTAGCAGCAACTGGAATTAGCAAATTTTATTGCAGAGAGACAACATTTTGATTTTTGAAAAAGAAACCTCTACCATAATATGAAAAATCAATGAATGGAACTTTGGCCTTATGGCTGTTCTTATAGCACAAGTGCCACACAAAAATGAGAGAGCTATGTGCATAGAATAACAAATCAATTACCTTGGCCATTGCCTGCAGAAACAGCAACGCTCACGAAATAGTTAACAAGCAGTTCACAGTGGCGAGCCTCTTCCGTATTCTCATCATCAAATCAAAAGGAAACAGGATGCAACAGTTTGATATCATAACTTGGATTGTTTAGAAGAGTACTCGCTTGAGACTTTTATCATGCAATGAGAGCAATATAATGATCGAGACAGATGAGGCACAAGGTCTGAATAGGAGGAACCATGAAATAAATTGTTTCTCAGTTTTAGGAGGCCTCAACCTTTCAATCAACAAGAAGACAAATGGATGGTGAACAGCACATCTACAATTTTATTTCATTAATTTGTTGAATTTTTAGTGTTGGATGATTCACTACGTTCCACCCATCAGACAGGCTCCAGTGCTGTATATGATAGGCCTGATTTTTGACATGTTATGCCAAGAAAAATAAAAACAAAGAAAAGAAATGGAAAATTTAAGGGAGCAGAATATGGACTCACATCACCAGGAAGATATCTATTTGATTAAGCTAAACTTTGAAAGAACTGCAGCTGCCTGATCACCACCCAACAAGAAATAAGGATGCCTTAGAGCAGCTGCAGCTGATAAACGTCCCCTTCCAAGATAACCTCTCTCTGAAATCAATTTTGTAGCTAGATCCCACCCTCTACCCGAGTCAAGTTCAAGAATTGTCAAGTCAGGCCTCAATCGAGTGCTCTCCCTCCATTTATTCAAGTCATATCTAGCTTTCTTTATTTCTGTATTGAAATTCTTTAAGCCTGATACAGGCCTTAAGCTTGGTATTGCCATTTGCAGGAGAACAATCCCAGCAGAGTACGTATCAAATAGATCAGGACTGTTTAACTGCAGCAATAGTTGCAAATTTCATTTCAGCATACTAGAAAACTTCAGTTAAAAGACCAAGTCTGTGAGCAGGGTGAAGTGATCATATAAAGGCTGGCTAACAAATCAGATTAGAACCCAATCAGCATTCGATAAATAGATGTGCACATGGAAAAAGCAAACTTAAAGAGCCTGTCAACAGATTAGATAAGAATTAGCAAAGGAAAGTGAAAATTTGATGCATTTGGTTTCATATTTGGAGAAGAGATTAGATGGTACAGTACCTGCCATATAACAGGAGAAAGAAGGGCAGCAACCGGCTCAGGTGGAGGACTTGGTGTCTCCTCTGGGAGCACAAATAGTTCTGGTGGACAATAGTCCGGATCAAGCAGACTTTGGTCAGGTATGTAGTTCTTGCCAATCCGGAGGTCAGTGGCCGCCCCAAAATCTATGAGCTTAATCTGTCCCTTCTTTGTCACCACTAAATTAGCTGGCTTTACGTCCCTGTGAACAATCCCAGTATCATGGATTTTCTTAAGTGAAGTAATAATCTGGCGCATTACTTGCTTGATGATCAATGCACTTCGTTTAACAGAATCAACTCCTTGCAAGACACGCCCAAACATGACAGACTCTAAGTTAAAAGGGAAGTTACGATCTTTCATGTAATCACCAAGGGTCCGATCTCCCTACAATTGGTGCATGGGACAATAGTTGTATCATTAAATGAATTTAGAACTGTAAACAAATCTGTGTGCATCAAGATTGATTTGAACCAAAGTTTCAAAATAAACAAATGAAACTGCAAAAGTCCATTCCATCCAAACTCATATGTAAAGAACTCGCAACATATTAGGGAAGTTAAATATAGAAAATACTTTTTATTTAGTTTTTCAAAGTTCTTGGAAGATTTCCAGCTAGGTGAGTACCTCAAATTTCCAAACAAGCCATTTTCCACCCTTTGTAAATTGGGAACTCGTTTGATCAGCAACAAAACTTCCAAGGAACTTAGCACATGTTTCAGGAGCTGCTCTTGACAGCCTGTAATTAAACCACTCCTCAACTTCGCCGAATTGTTCTGCCCCTGTGATTCCTACCTTCACCTGCAAATTCCCATTAATATCACCATCACTTCCACACATTCCAGATTGAATTACAAAGTTGATAATTCATACGCAAGGAGGAGGGCTGCTATAAGAGAGAGAACTCATCTTTTGATTACATTTTCCTCTTTAAGAGTTAAAATTCATTGAATGTTCTAAGAATGATTATCTTTTGATTACATTTTACTTGTATTCTTTTATATAAAGAATAAAAGAACTTACCTTTTTTAGTATGACCTTTTCTTTGAACCTCTCATCCAACTGTAATGCTCTTCCAGTTCCCCTCTTCGGCACCTTCTCCTCTACAGTTGCATTCCTTGGAACAACCACCCCAGAATAGACAACACCAAAAGAACCTTCTCCCAATTTATCCCCAACCAGAAAATCACTCCTCTTCAAGTTCCTCCTTCCATTCAAACTGTCCAAACCAAGTTGCAGAGGAGCAAGAAGGTATGCATCTATGGCACCTATGAGAATACCAGGCCTTGCAGTTAAATAAATCCATGCCACCCCAGCAAAAACCAGAAGACCCCATTTCTGCGTATCTGACAGTTCCTCAGTAACAATCTGAAATTGCACCAACCCAGATTGAAAAGCTGGGAATTGGTCCAGTTGAAGAGTGTTCTCCAATAAATCATCTGGAATGTTGCCGAAAAATGCTTTACACCTGCCTGAGTTACTTCTCAAACGGTCAGTGAAAGGTGTATCATGATGCAAAGTAGGCTTGAAAGCAGAATAGCAAATAATTTTAGGATTATGCTGAAGTGCAGGTGTCATAGGTGATATCAGAGAAGCCATGCTGCTTCTTCAGCGGGGAGTAAGCTCCAATGTCAGCAAAGGCTGATCTTTTGCCACATGCCATTCACAAATTTATCCACTGACAAGGAAATTCGTGGACAAAGATACAGCCCCTTTTCCCTGCCAAGTATATTCAATAAGCTGATAACGGGCCTGAGGTCTTGTTCTTCTCTTCGTTGAATAAGACGATTTTGGGCTTACCCATGACGTGATAAACTCAGAGCTTCGAGGGGCAAATGCATACCTTTTCATCGTATAAAATTCCAATCAATTTTGTTTTTTAGTCCGCATAGCTAAATATACGAAAAGAAAACAAGACCTTTAATTTACTCTTGAAAAAATAAAGATAAAAATAAAAAATCAGAGCATACTAGGAACTCTGGCAGTAGCTCTTCCAGTTTCTCATTCAACGTAGTTTGAGTTAAAATTTCAAAAAGACTATAGAAACCAGAGAATATTATCCACAGAGATGCCTTTTGGCTTCTGCAGAAGAAATGGCTTCTGTCCATAGGCAGAGCTTTCTTTGCAGCTACAGTTCACAAAATGATACCTAGAGGCTTCCTAAATAAACCACTTCAAACTCGAGACCACATATCGTGGGAGATAAAGAGCGATCCGATTAAGGAAAGAGGCCGCAGGCCTTACATATGCTAGTACAAGGGGCTGCTTTGTTGAAGGAAAGAGGACGCAGGCCTTACATAAGTGAAGTTCACAAAGGGATTCGTATTCATCTTAGGGCTAGCAGCTGGGGAATCTGACAATGTCATGTCAGTCCAACATTTGTCAAAGTTAGCAATGCAGTGCTTCCCAGCCACATCTGGACGGAAACTGGGTTGGATCTCCCTTGCGTCCAATTTCTTCCAGTTGATTGCCTTGAACCACTTGTGTCGCTTAATCTCTTCACTTCCCAAAGGTCCACTTCCTAGGCGTTTGCAGGCATCCTTGTTGAGGAGCTAAAACAAAACCAAACAAGTTCACTTAGCTCTTTTAGTTTGTGATGAGCATCATAATTAGTACCTCACACACCACCCCCCCCTTCCCCCAACCCAAAACTCAGCACCGATTCAAGGTTGATATCACCGCAAGATTAACAAATAAAGAATTGGGTGTTTGTAAATCTTAATCCGAACAATTAAAGAACAATATGCCAGAACCAACATTTTCTTCTTACCTTAACCTTTAATTTTATTTTATTTCATTCATTTCTTTTATTTTGGTGCAAACCAAAACCAAAATTCAAGCCCTGTGCTAAAACACTGTTTAAGACATAAATAGAAGATGGGTATAAAATTTACCCCTTTCAACAGAGTGTGCGCTTCACTTGTCAAAAATGATGGCAGCTTGATCTTATCCTTGACTATCTTCTGTTGAATTTTGTCTCTGTTCCCACCAACAAAAGGAGGCTGCAAGAGCAAAAGCCAAGAAAGCAAACATAATAATTAGGCAACATTATTGATATAGAAAGGCTTGGCAGCCCTCATAGACACGTGTGTTCATACTTCTTATCAACAAGAAATAAGCTGCAAGATGAGGGGAAAACGGGGATTATCCCCAGTACCCAAAGTAAGCATAAAAATACATAAGATAGTATATACCTATGCATGCATTATAACAATATCTTATGTTTTCAAACAACATCCAAAACTTGCCATCTGAGCTTACCAAATTTCCTTTAATTCCCTTGGATCACAGACAAATGAAGAAAATGCTTTGCAAGCAGAAGTGTACACAAAGAGAAACCAGGATAATAATTTCAACAAATTATGAAAGCATCTAAGTGACAAGCGATTGTAAGATTTAGAAAAAGGAGGATAACACAGAAAAATTACATTGAATTTAGTGAAGAAAGCCAACCTTGCCAGTGAGCATCTCATACAATAGAATTCCTACACTCCACCAATCAGCCGCCTTATCATGGCCTCTTCCCTGAACAATTTCAGGTGCCATATATTCAACTGTTCCACACATTGAGTTTGATCTTGTATTTTCGTCGAATTGCTTTGCCAGGCCAAAATCAGTCAACATTACCTAGACAAAAGATTGTATAAAACATAACTTTTTTTGTTCAGAAAAGAATATGTTAGTGCATGTGCATGTGCATGTGCATGTGCATAGAGGGAGGTGGGGAGGGAGGGAGGGAGGGAAAGGAATTACATGGCCATCTGAATCCAGCAGGATATTTTCCGGTTTAAGATCTCTATGCATGATGCCATTTGCATGAAGGTGACAAACTGCAGAAACAATCTCAGCAGCATATACACGTGCCAGATCCTCCCTAAAATAGAATAGCCACATAATAAGTATCAATCTACTTCAAGCCTTCAGCAAAATGTATCCAAACCAATGAAATTATAGATACCTGAAAAGGCCGTGGTTATAGAGCTGGAAGAAAAGGTGACCCCCATTTATGAAATCCAACACCAGGTACAGTCTGTATTTGGTCTGCATGCCAGCAACAGCCAAAATTTAACGTTCAGCAGTCTCAATGGTAAAAGGAAGAAATTGAAAAATAGATACTTTCTATATTAAGATCCTGTTGTCTGGATAGATTTTCACACAAAAAAGCAATTCCTCAAAAAGATTCTTTTTCTCCCCAGATGGCTGAATTCATGTTAGAAACAAATAAAATCAATGCAGTAACTAGACTATCAGACGGATAGTTACTTGGAAGGAGTACTTGAGCTGGACAATGAAGGGATGAGCTATTTTTGTTAGAATATCCCTTTCACCTCTCATGTAATCAACATGATTTTTCTCCACTATTCTGTCCTTCCGCATGACCTTCATTGCATATATTTCTGGTGTACCCTTTTTCCTCACCTGATAAACTTTCCCAAATGCACCCTGCCCAACAACCTTTAAAACCTCAAAATCTTCAATGCCCACAGTTTGGACCTCCAAAGTATCTCCACTGACACCCTCCACATCTTTCTCAATGGCATCATCATCTATGGAACATTCCTCTAGTTCTTTAATAGTCTCATCCAGGACACACTTCACTAGTTCCATTGAATCTTCTGTCTCGTTTAAATTAAGCTTGCTGAGCTTCAATGATTGGCTACCATAAGAAGAGGGGCCAACCAATGAATGTGACCGGTTGTGAATGACAACAGGGTTGTCATAAATAAGCTCAATGTCATCTCCCACAGACAGAGGATCACCACAATTCACATCTATCGATGGCAAAGGACCAAACACATCAGTGAAATCAAGTTCAACATGATCTGATACTACAGTATCTAAGGAATTCACAGGAAACAACAACCGGTTCTTGGTCAAACCAGGTAATTGAGAGGAAACCATTTCGCAAAAAAGCCAAATATCACTATGACACCAACTGCAGCTGACTGAAATCTATCACTACAACAGATGTTAACTGCAGAAGGCCAAATCTATAACAGCTAAAGTGTGATTTCTCCACAGGTACCCAAAACACGAACTACCGAGGGACGCCTGTCAATGGCCTTGATCAAAAGGAAGTTGACGTATGCAATAGGAGTCCCAAGAAACTTTGGCAATAGGCAAAATAGGATCCAGAAGAAAAAGTTGTTCTTGTTTCCTGATTTGCAGGAAACGGTTGATGCTCCAGTGGTACTTGAATTCATGAAGATCAGTCCGTCAAATCTGCAAAATTCAACACAAAAAAGAACACGGGAAAAAATTACCCATCAGTGCCAAAATACCCACTATTCACCATCATTTCTACAAAATTTAAATCGAGGGTTTGTTAACAGATAATTCAAATAGACAAAATTAATAAGCAAAGATGAGAAGCTTAAAGAAAACTTCAATTATATCCACCCATTATTCAAATACTAATTTCTCTTAATAAAAAAAAAATCAAAAAACCAACTTGAAACCGAAAAACCTACACTTAGTAATTATAAAACAAGAATCCAAAAACGGTATAACTAGAAACTAATAACAAATTAATGAATTGAAACCAAAGGTAAATTCCTCTACAATTATTACTTCAAATCTCTTCCAAAACAGATCAAGATATTAAATCCAAAACAAACAAAGACTGTAACTTTCATACCAAATCAGGAAAGGAAAAAGATTTAAATTCTGGGTTTTATAAACAGAACTAAATTAAATCAAGTGAGCAACCCAACTCAGATCCAAAACAACAAAATTTACGGACACTTTCAAATAAGAACCTGCATGTTTTCATACATAACTCAAATATTAATTTCAATAAAACAAAGCAAACAAATGCCAAAACCCATACTCAGAACCAAAAAAAGAGACTAGCTTGGGAAATAAAACAGCAGCAGCAGAAATGCAATCCTCAAAAAATATATAAAATTAACAAGAAAATCTTAAAACTCCGAATTAAAAGATAGAAAAAATAAAGAGAGGGAGTTTGGATTACCTGGGGAGGATGCCGAGGGAGAGAAATAATGGGAGAATTTAAAAGGAAAGAGAGGGAGCTCTCGAGGAGAAAGCGGGAGGCTGCCAGTTCTATTTCTTCTTAACACTACTTTTATGCGTGTCCAATGTTTACGTGAATGGCAGCAATTACGTGGCGTTCTTCTAGTTGAGGTTACGTAACTGAGTTTGCCTGAACATTTGGATCTTGGAATATGCCTTTGCGGATCGCTTCGTGGATGACTGCCTGCGTTCCTCTATCTAATCTCAATAAAAACAAACAATTATTATCCTAAGCATCATAAACTAATTTTTATTCTTTATACTCCACGTTTGATTTTAAAATTATATAATAATTTTTTTCTGATTTCTTATCTTCCAATTCTTCCAAATGCAGGATGTGGGGTGGAGCTTTAAAATCATTAGAGATTTGATTTAAATAATCCTAAAATCATTAAAAAATTAATTTAAGTAATTAGAAAAATAACATTATTATTAAACAAACAAATTATTCATTTTTATCAAGACATATTTAAATTTGGACCTCTCCTCTCAATAAGGAGTTTTCTTTTCTAGAATGGAGTCTAAGCGCACTATAGATAACTTGTCAAGGTTTCTATTCTAAATCAATCATGAAATTTTTTTTGACAAGCATTATGTTTTGAAAGAACAATTTTTTTTAATAAAATAATTCTTAAAATTATTTCAGTTTCAGTTTAAAATGGTAAGGTTAGGACGTGGGTTACACATTAATGCATTATTGTAAAAAAACAAAAAAAAGATATTTATCAAGAAAAACATTGCTGCATTTATTGTAGCTTTCCTCCCTTTTTCGGCGTGGATTGCTCCATTAAATACACATTTTTTTTTGCTATTCAAATCGAATGGAAAAATACGATTTAATCCCTGTCCTTCTTTTTTATACTTCGATCCTAGAACTTTATTTCTTTTATATTTCAATCCTTGAATTTTAAAGAAAAAGAGAAAAAGTCATCAAAAAAAAAGATAAGAGAAACTTTTTGGTCAGCAACATTTCGACCACTTAAATAGTTAATTTTGATATCATTAAGTCGTCTTAAATAGAAAAGCTTGACGGAGGTGGTTTAGACCTTTAATAATGTCAAAAAAAGTAAATTGGTGTCGTAACTTATTTTTTACCTCTCATTTCGATCACCTTTTCTACTTTGTTTTAAAATAGAAAAAATATTATTTATGCAATTCAGACATTTTGCTATTTTTAACATTTTTGTTTATTATTTTTGTGTTAGTGAATTTTCAAATGTTGGGATATCAAAAATAAATTCAAAAGAACAAAAAACAAACGACGATGTTCTTCTTACTCTCATGTCAACAACCAAAAATAAGAAACCCTACTTTTTGCTCCCTCGTGTTTGTTTTTTTTTTTCTCGTCAGAATAAGCCAAAGCTCAGTGTCTCTCTCTCTATGCCATTACACGACTAATTATAGTTGTAAACCTAACCCTAAAGTTCACACAACCTATTGCAAGTCAAGCCAAAACACACCATTTTCATCTCTTTGTTATTTAATTCAAAATCAAGCCATAAAAACTCACCTTGTTATCCAAGTTTATACATATAAAATAGTCAAGAACACATCTTTTTCATCCAATTTTTCCAATTAGCTACAAATATTGTACAATTTGACATAAAAAGATAGCTCATGTTCCTTTGTTATTGCTATAAAAAGATGTCAAAAACCATATTATTTCATCTCTTATACCGGTTGCACCATCACCATAGGACCATCCTTTTACAACCTCATTCTTTACAACCAAACCAAGCTAAATAGACCCCTATTTATCTTTTAATACTAGTTGTGCCATCAACTCAAAAGACACCTTTTTTAGCTACAAACATAGTACAAAAATAGTTAGCAAGGAGAGCTGGATGATGTAGATCAATTTTACAAAGTTAAAGGTCAAGATTGAATGTTGAAGAAGAGCTTTTAGGTCCTTCTTTAATACTTATAAAAGGGTAGGGCATCAATTTTAGATATAAAATGGGGAACAAAAATAATAAGGTTGAAACAAAAGAGAGAGAAAAGGAGAAATGATATATGCAAAGAGAGATTTTATTTAGAAAAGGCAATCTGATCTAGTCAAATTAAAACATTATTGAATTTGGGTTCTAAATAGAGCTATATACCTCGATTGCAAACATTCTTTGTCTTGTCAAACCAATGCAGCAGCTTTCATCAAGGTATAAAACCATGCTATCTTTTGAATAAATATTTTGGTTCATGTTTAATCTTTCATTTAAGTCCTTTTAAGTTGCTTTTGCATTATGTTGTTCCTAGATTTTAATATGCATCAAAATACCATGATTTTAAATAACATGAGTTTTGGTGAAATCTAATGTATTTTCCCTTTGTAGTTTGTGTTTTGGTTTTTTTCTTTAATATACTTTGTTCAAACTTTTTAAATGGTTAGGTTGACAAGTTTCATAGTTTTGAGAACCAATGTAAACCTAACATATGGTTTTTAATCCTAAAATGAGTTAAAAAATATGTCAATGAATTTCCCACAAGTTTTCATCGAGTTGGCGATGTTTTGATTAAACTCATTTTTAATTTTAGATCGATGAATCTCCTAGTTTCAAGGAGAAAAATAGACATGACACATGGTTTGTAACCCTAAAATAAGTTTAAAAATATGTCAATGAGTTTTTGTCAAGTATCGTTAAGTCTTGTTTAAACTTTTTGAATGGTTAGAACAACAAGTCTCCTGGTTTTAGGGTCCTACGCAAACTTAACATGATGTTTTGACCTTAAAATAAGTTTAAAAATGCATCGATGAATTTTCATCAAGTTTTTATTAAATTGACAATGTTTTGGTTTAAACTTAATTTTTAACGGCTAGTTTAGTGAGTCTCCTAATATTAGGGACCAATATAAGCCAAGCAAGATTTTTTATAATATATATATATATAGTTGCAAGACTTTTGACTCATGACTCGATATTATCTCAGACGAAAATCGATCAATAATAAATAAATTATGAATAAACTCATAAAATAATTTTGACAGTTAATGGCATAAAAAAATTTAGAAGAAAACACATAGTCAGGGTAACATTTCCTTGAAAAGAATGCAGTAAGGGTAATGCTTATCTTTCCTTAAGTATAATCAACTGCTTGCTTGAGTTTTAGAAACCAATGTATATTTTAGAATTCATAGTTTCTTTTAACAAATAGATAGCAGATCTATTTTTTATATTTCTCTTTAATTTTCAAAGGTCCTGTGTTTTCATGTTGGGTCCGAAAGGAAAAGTCTTTTTTTGACTCAATTTGATTTTAAAAATGATTAGAGGGTGTTTCATGATTTGAAAATGAAGTTATTGAATTTCATGTGGTGTTGTTTTAGTGTTTTTAGATGAAAAATAGGTTGAATCTTGGGTTTTGAGATCTAAATTACCTAAACACCAATTTCTAATCATTAAAGGTGGCCAAAATTTATTGTGGTAGACGACACTTTATATGTCTAGACAAATGACGTGTCATTTATGCATTTTAAAAAAAAAATGTGTAGGCCTAGGCTTTCTTCTTTTTTGTGACAGATACATGAATATGAACTTCTAAACCTCTACGCCTCTAGATTAGGCCCTACCTCATTTTTTACAATTTTTTACATTTCAAAATAAAATCTTTTTCAATTAAAATAATTACAAAGACACTTTAAAAATATTATAATGATACCATACTTTTCAAATAAAATTAAAGGATTTTAATGATGGTGTTTGAGGTTTTTAATAGTAATGTTGACAATTACTCTATGAATAAGAGATTAAAATGCATTATTTTGTTTTTGTAAAATTCCTCGTGGATATTTAATGAGAATAAATTTGACATGAGTTGTAAATTTAATAAGTTAGTCTTTATAATTTTAATTTGCTTTATATCTGATTATTATAATCTTATGACATGAGTTGTAAATCTGACAAGTTAACTCGGATAAATTTAATATATTATTGGCTTAATATTTTAATAAATAACATATAATATATTGTTCTTTCAATATTTAAAAAAAATATCATTTAATATAATTATATTTTAAGTTCATGATTAATTTTTTATTAGAAAAGAAATTAACAATATTTGAATAGTTTTTTATATTAAAAAATTGATTTAACCCTAAAGTCTTACTACTAAAATAATCTTCTTGTTGTAATTAGTACGGTCAATAATTAATTTTAATTTCATTAAAAAAATTAATTTAAGCTCAGTTTTTCTTTTTCTTTTTTAAAGAAAAAAATGGTTTTCCTTTGATTACGAATGCTGGGCAAGTGGGTGGCCGTGCTATCCAAAAGCTATATTAGCAGTGTTGATCTTGACAGCAACATTAGCTCTCTAAATTATAATCCTAAGCCACTGCCAACAACATGTGTGATTGCCTTCCTCCCTCCCAACTTCCCTTTTCCATAATCAAACCTCAAAAATTAAGGCAACAATCTTACTCAACTGTTAACTTTTCAAGTGTTAACAGAAGTGGAAGGTTAAAGTTTACAAGCATCAAAGCCAGCAAGAATACTGGTGAAGTGGGGTTTAAAGAAAAAGGTCAAGAGGAAGAAGAGAAGAACTTTGAATTAGAATCATCAAGGATTCAGAAAGATAAAGAAACAAAAGTGGGTTCTCTTGGTTTTGATATTCTCGAATTGAAGGATGGTGAAAAGGATGGAAAAGAAGAGCAAGATTTGGTTGCAGCTGAGAAGGAGCGAAATAAGATAAGAAACGGAAGGAGAGGGAAGCAAGTAATTAGAAGATCGAGTATTTTGGCAAAGCAAGTGATTAGCATTCAATCTGCGCTTAGTTTGGGTTTTGTGTCTCAAATTTGGGTCGATACTAAATCTGTAAGTTCATTAGTCTTTCACTTGCTGTTATATATTTAAAAAAAAAATTCAAATTAATGCTGTTACTTGTATAAGGTTGAAAAAGGATGACACTAATCAAGCAAAAGCCATGCCTGCTATCCTGGTTAAAACAAATATCAATCACTACTTTCTGCTTAGAAGATAATAGCTTGTAATTAGCAAGAGAATTAAACTGGCACCCTAGCTTTTTTTAATAGTTTGTTTGAATGAAGTTTGAGTTTTGAGTATCTTTCCCAAGTTGAAATCTTATGAACTGTCTTAATTTTGATGTGAAAGAAGAAGACATAGAATGGCTGACAATAAATGTGGTCGGGTTTTCATGCTGCGCAATCTGGCTCACTATTTCATTTAACCCTTCCTTTGACGTGTTTTACATCTGCAGGATTTGCTGTCTGGTTCTGTGGTTCTGTGAATTTGCTATTTGATTAGTTCAGGCTCTCATGCTGGTGCTTAGTCCTCCTGGATTTTACTAGTTTTTGTCCCCTTCCTCTGTTGATGCATCTGTTCTTGCCTTAGATCATAGTTTTGCTTTTGAGTTCATACATCTTAAAGGCCTTTTCATATTGTTTTGCTTTTGAGGAATGTTTTTCCAAGATTATCTGCTGCAGCATTTTGCCCTTCTGTTATTTATTTGATGTTGTTCTGTGACTTGTGATGCTGCTGTGTTGTTCTGATGTATTGTTCATTTTCCTGCTGTTCTCCCTTATCCCCATTCTGCTTTTTCTGTCTTAGTGATGCTGCGATTTATGCTGTTGTGGTTGTGGTGCTTTGGCTGTTTCTCCGCCTTCTCTACTGCCCATTTTCATAGCTGGTTGTCCAGATTGCTTTTCTCCTCTAATGTTCCTTTTTTTCTCCTCTTTCTTTCCTTAGATGATGTTATTCTCCATCTATAAGTCTTGTAGTTGAGCTGAAGCTTTTTTAACGTTCTCTTCATCAGTATTATCTCATTTGATTGATAATTGATTTAATCACTTTGATGTTATAGCATCTGGGTGGTTTTGTAATTAACTGTGGAATTTGTTCCCAGTTTGTTAAAATTTTGACTTTTTCTTTGTTCAGTGGGTGGTGTTAGTAGTTGAAGTAAGGCCAAACTTGCTTTCTGGAGAATCAGAGAGGTTTCTTCTAGAGGATGTTAGCCAGGTAAACTTTTTCCATCTCTAAGACTTTCTTAGCAATTTGGCACCTAGGATGTTAGCCACTACATGATATTTAATCACTCTTGAAAAGTTGTTTATATTTATTTAATTTTATGTATCATCACTGACCCCACCTTCATAATAATGGTTTTTATGGATTACAACGTTGATCTTAGCAGGTTGGGGATGTAGTGCTTGTTGAGGACGAGAATGTGATGGATGCTGAATTAAAAATGATTGGCCTGGAAACGTTGGTATGTGTCACTGTTCACTGGTGTGCTCATATTTCCGTGTGTCACATGCATGTTTATTTTCATAATTTGATGAATTGTAGCCGACAAATGTTTCTCGTGTCAACAATATTTTATCACTTTGTACCATTTTCTGAGTTCTGGTTTGAGTAGTTCATTAAAGAAGAATTTTCATACTTAAAGGTGAACGTTTTTGTCCAACATCCAAATGCCTTTCAGGTGTTTTCTGTTTTCAGTTTTTCTTGAAGTGTATCTGGTATTCCTACAGTTGATTTCATATTGGCATATCACTTTTTGAGAGATTAACTTTTTATGCTTGTTAGGTAGGATATAGAGTTGTGACACCAGGTCAGCGAGATATTGGAAAGGTCAGTGCTATATATTCATCAAGTCCTGTAATTTGTCTCGTTATTCAATTTCCTTGTTCTCATTTGCAATTTTTTAGGTGCGAGGGTACTCTTTCAACATTAATTCTGGGGCAGTGGAATTGCTCGAGCTTGACTCATTTGGGATTTCTATCATTCCATCTAGTTTGGTTGGTTGACTGGTCCTTTTTTCTCTCAAAAGAGCACATGCCACAATTTCTTGCTATGTAGCAATTGCATGTAAAGATTTACTCGAAAATTTCCTTCATGAAAAAGGACAGGAGCTCAAATGCTAATCATTTTTTATACCTTCAGGTGAGTACCTATGCTTTACCTGTTGATGATGTGCTTGAAGTTTTATCAGACACAGTTGTTGTGCATGAATCTGCTGCCTCACACATACAGAGGCTAACAAAGGTATCCCCTGATGCATAATTATTTAACTCTTAATCTTGCTTTGGGTTTGGCATTATAGATTTATTTGGATGCCAAGAAATTTCTTAATTTCATTTAAGTTGCCTTGCAGTAACTTTTGTATGCTGAATATTTTCCTGTTCTCTTCAGTAGTGTAGCAATGCTTGAAGGCTGCTCTTGCTCTTGTATAAAATATTATATGTTTGAATATTTATGTGCACACGCGTGTTTGCACACAATATAGATGCCTGCTTGAAAGCAGACTATTTGATGCAATAGACTTAGGCTTACTGATGTTTGTTCTAAGCAATCATTGTTCTCGAGAACAGTTGAAAACACATTAACTGAACCAATCCTGCACCACATGTTTAACGCTATCTTGTTTTTAGTCAAAACTTAGTACTGGTTTGAAACTACTCTCCTTTGTGATTTGAACCAGAGCAGATATCCCAATTCCCAAGTTAACTTAAATTTTGTTTTTGCCGACTCCATCTCTAGAGAAGCTAATATCCACGCACACACCCTTTGTTTCATTGTAGGAAGTTGAAAGCTTTCCATCATTTTGCTTGATATGACGATCTGTAGGTTAACGTAGTATGTTTTCATACTAGGGCTTCTGGGATGCTCAGAACGTGGGGACAAAAATAGATGAAGGTGAAGAGTATTCTGATTATGAAAGTTCTGTTACATCTCATCGAGGTCGGAGCACTCGGGGAAGTTCTAGGAGCCAGAAATTTCGTTCAAAAATTAGAGAAAGTGAGGATGATTGGGAACTTCCAATGGATTACTTGTGACATTTTAGTATTTTGATGCTGCTCGGAATGTGTATATACTCCATTGTAGGGCAGCACATTACATTTCCTCGAGTTCTCATGTCTTTTTATGTTGCCTCTTTTCCCAAAGTTAGATGAACTATCAAGACAAGCAGGGTAGTTAAGAATCATCAACTTTGGATGAAGGCTCTTTGATTGAGGTCTTTGACCACCCACCTACCCTGTTCGAGGACTTGTCTCTGAAAATTGAGCTATGTTGTATTACCGTATATATGTTATCAATGGAAAAAAAAAAAAAAAAAAACATTATACTATTGATATATTTCCAACAGTTTCATGTGCAGGAAAAGTTGGAACTATGCATGCTTTCATGTCAGCAATATTGTCAATAAAAAGAAAGAAAGAAAGAAAGAAAGAAAACCCATCAAGATCTTGGACCTGCTAGTCTGCTCCGACACTGGCTCCGGTGAGAATAATTACTCGCTTGGAAGAGAATCCAAAGCCAAATCATCTAGTGGATGATGATGGGCTCACTTCCCATTGGTGTGTCCTCCATGATCTGTGCAGTCATCAATGACTGGAATTAGCAGTTACAACTGGCATAGCAAGGGGATGTTTTCTTAATTTCTTATTTCCTTTTTGGTGGAAACAGAGGAGAGTAATTTGGATCGTGAAAAATATAGCAAAAGGTTTTTGGTAAATTATTATTACAAATGAAAAATGGCTAGTTTGTCATGAATAATAAAAAAGCAATTAAGAGTGCTTGGATAGTAGTAAAATTGTTTTTTTAAATGTTTTTTTTTAAAAATATATATATATTAAAATAATATATATACTTTTTTTTTTTTGGAGATTTAGGAATGGAAAATACTTTTTTTTCCCTCTCTCGAGACTTGCAACCCTATACGATGTTAATTTATTTATCTCATGAACATAATTAAAATCAGTTTATAATAAAGGCTTGTCTTAATCTCAACATCAAAATACTATATAATCAGCAACCTCGGATCGAGGAGCCTCTTGTCTCCCCTCATCCATATATATATATATATATTAGTAGCCGTTATCGCCTGTTTTCATTCAAATTCAAACCTAACCTTGCTCTCTCCTACCTGCTAAAATCCTCTCTCTCACACAAGCATTTTTCTCATCTGACATAAAAGCAATATAACCATGCTTAAGCTCCAATCTCCACTCACCGGAGACGAGAACCTCCGGCCAAAATCTTGTCGGAAACCACTCCAACCGAAGAACTCACCAGTAACTCCAATGACCCAGGGTCAAATTTTGAAACCAAAGCAAGAGTGGATTGAGTTCTCAGTGGTTAAAGATTCCAACAAGGAGAACCATCCGATCTACACCACAACCCCAACAAAATCCATCATTGAGCCATTGGATTCTTCACTAGCAGAAGAATTGAGTGCTATCAAGAAGAAGCTAGAGAGGCTGAGACTAGACAGAGAGAGAACTGAGAAGATGCTCAAAGAAAGGGAGATGGTGATGGATTTGCAAATGAAGGAGCTTGAACAGAGAGGAGAAGTTCAAAAGAGGTTGGAGATTCAAGTTGATATACTTTATAGATTGAAGGAACTCCAATCCTACTCTATGGTAAGTTGTTGAGTATGGAACGCGAAGATTAAATGTGTACTTGTCTGATAATTTTTGTTTACATTTTGAAGCAGATAATTTCTCCGATTCGAACACTGAGAGAGAAGGAGCATGAAAAGAAAACAAGTGGAGTGCAACCAGAGGAAACGAGAGCCGAGGATTCGGAGGAATCAGTGGGAGAAGATGTAACGCAGAGTCCAAGTTCAAGTTGGGGTTCAGAAAATTCGATTTCATCCCAACTTGTAGCTGTGAAGTGAGGAATTTCCTCTGCTGCAAATGTGTTTTGATTTGTGATTTGGGTTTTATGGATCATCAACTTGTTCTTTCACTTCTACACTGCTTCATTGTAGAATCTGAAAGATGGTTTTTGAAGAGCGAAAAATAGATTGAATCTGATTTCTGAAATGATGATTAGCTGCTGTATCTTGACTTTTACTACAACTTACCAAAATGTCGAGCTAGAGCTTCATTATTTTCCTTTTCTTCTGGATTGAGACACGCCATCTTTTCTTTCTTTCTTTTTCTTTCGAAAACGTAAAACTATACAGGCTGCCTAGAAGGAGGTGGTGTTGTGGAACCAATCATGAACACAGACACAAAACTCGGTACCAGGACACCGGATTTTGCAATTCGCACCAAATCCATGCAAGAAGGCATTGAGGATTTGTATAATCGCATTCACTTCAACAGTACATAACTGTGTCACAAGTCAAGGGAACAATGGAAGTAGCAGCAGCCAGGCAATGTGAACAATTACTACTATCACTCCCAAGAAGATGCTTTGCAGCAATGCCACATTCCAGCAAACTCATCAAAGCAAACCGTGACAAGAATGCGACACATCATCAGCTCTCAAACACGTTGTTATTAGGATAAAAAAACAATGGCAAGCTTCAAAAGAAATGAAAATCCATCGACAATGGCAACCAGTGTCAACTCCTTTTGCCGTAAAGTATTAGAGAACTCGTATCCAACTATCAAGTGAGTGAGCCTCTGAACATGATTTACAGGTAGAATTCCTTTCTGCTGTTTCCCCGGCGAATCATTGTTTCTTCCCTTTGCAACCAATTTTAAATATGTGAGGGTCAACATTTTTTTTTTCATTTTAATATTATAAATAAATTTTAAAAGATAAATAAAATATTATTTTAATATATTTCTAAATAAAAAATATTTTTAAATAAAATTATTATCACAATATCAAACGAAATCTAACTCAACGTATCTTTACATATGATTATTTATTAAAACGACACATTTGTTGCATTTTCCTTCATTAGTTTCTTGACAAGAACCATTACTGAAAATACTTTGAACTTATCAAGATTATCATCCAGAGATAAAGCTGATGTGACATTGCATTGCTTCTTTTATTTTTAGTAAAGAGATGTGAAAACAAGGTGGAGAGGATATACAAAACTGCGTTCTAAATAGTGTTTTATTGAATTTTATTTTTTTATATTTTTTAAATTGTTGTAAAAAATATTTTTAAAAAATAATTATTGTAGCTTATAGGCACTAAATGAATTCTTTGCAAAATATTGTAAGGTCCATAGAACCTAGGATTGAGTTTCAAATTCTTCTATGGAGCCACACTTGCCTACTCATATGATTACAACTTTCAAATATACATAATCTCCAGCATCAAACTCCTTCTTAGTTCTTTTGTCAGCAATCTGTTTCATCCTATTCTTAATTTAAAATTTAGAATTTGGGCTTTAGGAAAGTGCTATTTTGAAAAGAACGCACAGCCTAGTGAGTGGTGTTGCTGTCTAATTATGCAGCAATCATACGGAATACGGATATAAATTTGAATAGATGTTGTTTATTTTTTTAAAAAATAGTTTTTTTTAAGTGAATTTTAAAAAAATAGTTTTTGATGTTTGGTAGTGTAATGAAAAATAAGTTAGAAAACATTTTTCAGTGTTTGGTTATGTTATGAAAAATAAGCTGAAAATAAATTATTAATGTTTTATTCTTCTCAAGTTTATTAAAATAATAAGGAACAAATCTTACAAATTAAAAAGTTGAATGAGAATGAAATTAAAAAAATATATAATTTCATAAATTATCTCAAATAAAATAAATAATAATCAAAATAATAGAGATCAAATCTAAAAAATTAAAAAAAAATAAAAGATGAAGAAATTAAAATAATAATAATTAACATTTCATAAATTATTTCAAATAAAATAAGTTACAATCAAAAAAATGAAAATCAAATTTGATAGATAAAAAAATTTAATAAAAAAATAATAAGAAAAAAGCAAATAGCAATTATAAAAATAAGAACTAAAGTTAATATAAAAATTAAATTTTAAGAGAGGAAATTGAAAAATAAATATTCAAAACAAATTATATATAGCAATCAAAAGTTTGAGGATCAAATTTGATATAATCAGCAAAAATTAACATTTCTAAATTTTTCACAATTTTCGGAAAGTGTTTTCCGTCCAAATTTTTCAGAAAAACACTTTCCTAAAAACCAAGCCAAATTTTCTTTTGACTGGTAAGTGTTTTTCGTTGACCAACTTTTCTAATGGAAAACAAACACAAGAAAATTTAAAAAGTGATTTTCCGGAAACCACTTTCCGGAAAACAAACACAGCAAAAAAAAAAAACAATTTTCTGGAAATCAAACTAAATTTTTCTTTGACTGGAAAGTGTTTTCTATTGACCGAAAAATATTTTCGTTGACTGAAAAGTGTTTTTTATTAATCAACTTTTCTAATAATAAACAAACACAAGAAAATTTAGAAAAGAGTTTCTCGATCCGATAAACATACATGGCCGGATACTGAATTTGCAACTCAGTTGGAAAATGCAATCAGATTAGAATGGAGAGACAGGGAAGCGGAAGAGAGATTTTCGAGCTTGCAAGATGTAACGTTTGTATTATACATTTATTTTAATCTTTCAACAACTTGGATATAAATTAGAATGAAATTTTCAAGGTATCTCACGTTCGGTATGCAAATCATACATGGTCTTGAATTTTCTTGTTTTTATCAGAAAAATATATTTCTTGTTCAGATCCTAATGATTTGGCTCTTCTGTTCACTTTGCTCGTTATGTTGGGTGCTACTTGTTATAACATTGATCTTCTTCCCATCGCTCCTCAAATTTCTGCCTATTGCTATTGTAACAAGTTCAGCACTTTGCGCATTGTTTGCATTCGTCGATTTCCTTTTTTTTTTAATACTCAACCACCCCCTGTTGCTGCTATGAAACCTTGTCCAGGGAATTCACCTCAGGAACAGGAAAACGATGATTTGGTTGTGCTATGGATTCATTAATTTGTCGACTCACCTTTCTAACAATGATAGTAAGTTATATTGGTGCGATTGTGTAGCTTCTGCTTCTGGTTATTCAGTCCGCTTTGCAAAATCATTTGGAAAGGTATCGTACCTGTAATCATTGCACGGAAAGCCCTCATTATGGTGATGGCCAAATGGCCGAATGAAGATTTCCTTCTACTGGAAAAAAGCAAAACCTGAAGAAATAAGAAACCCCATAGCAGATTCCTCAAAAGCTTCTGCAAGCCAGCATTATAAAGAGGCAACGGTGAGAAACAGGAGCACAAGGGGCGGCTCATGTGGTAATTGAGAATGGATGATCTAGCTGTGACGATGTAGCAGCCTCTCATCATGTATACACTTGTACACCAACAACAACAATAATGATAATAATTGAAGAGCAATCTAGTTTAGACCTTTCTTTTTCAGCAGTAGTAGTAGTACAAAAAAAAAAAAAGGAAAGCTTCAAGCGTAAAAAAAGAAAGAAAAAAAAAACACAAGAAGTTGAGGCAATCAGAATGTTCCGATCTCAGGTCTGGCTAAAGTCGTCAAATGACAAGACCAGAAGCCTGGATAGACCCCCTGAACAAAATATCCCTACAGGCTACAGAAAATGGAAATGAATGAAATATTTTCTCCCAAATACCTAAGACAACAAACTGAAATGGTAGTTCAGTTAAAAATACAGATGAAGCTTCACAGATAACCAGCTCCATACCAGTTCTACAGAAGTGCAGTCCTACCTAAAGACCAGATTAGCAGAATTTCCAATGGTTGTTGCAGTTTACACATGTTACATATGTTGTCATAGGTTCATCTGCACTCCTGGTCTGCATCTGATAGTAAGTGCATTTGCGCTGTCTACAACGACCACACTTAAACTGATCAGTTGTGGCTTGTGCTTGACCACTACGCTCACAATCAAACAACACTTTCTCTTTAATTTGGTTATTCTCTCGCTTCCTTTGTTCACTTGCCATTTCTTCAGGGCCCATGGTAACAAGCCTCTCAGGTTGGACCTCTCCAAGAAGAACTTTTCTCCTAAAATCTGGGTTGTTTTGGTCCTTGATATTGAACATTATAGATCTGTACTTCAATTTTTGTGCTCCATTAGACCGACCGAGTTTTTCAAACATCATGGATTCTACAGACACAGCAACTCGAATAGGGTCGCATGCTTCTACTTCATCCCTGATGTCCTCATCAGCCTCGCTGGCAACTTTGGACAAGGCCTCTGCAAGAAGTTCACGGATTTTGTCGCGTAAAGCATCATTACATTTAACCAGTGTCTTCAGCTTTGGTGGACCAATAGGTGATTGTGATGGTTGCTTCACACTGGAAGTCTGGATTTCCTGCTTGCTCATCTTCTCAACCTTGACAGTCTTATCCTGATCCATTTTCTCAACTTTAACAGTTTCTGAGGTTGAAGCCTTTTCAACCTTTACCACACTAGTCTTTCGAAGCTTCTCAACTTTGACAGTCTCTGATTTTGATACCTCAGCTTTTACTGAACTTTTACTGTCAATGCTGCCATTTTTTTTTCTCGTCTCATCAATGACCATCTTTTTCCACATCTCAAGCAAGTCAGAGGCCACAGCTCGGATTTTCTCCTTAGGATGCTTTGCAAGAGGTCGAAGTTTTTTCCCAACCTGAGATGCACGGAGAAGCAAAATGTCAAAGGCAATCCACCAAGCATACCAACATAACCATTTCAATCATAAGTTCCCAACATAACCATTTCAATCATAAGTTCAAGGTTAAGAATAACAAAACTTGAAAATTCAACCAATTAAAGTGCAAGAAAGTAGCAAGTATAAGTGAGTTGGAAAAGAACTAAAAACAGAATGAACTTTGGCAATCATAATAATACACAAAAAATCCAACCTATATTACGAGGTCAAATACAATGGCATCTGGTATTCATTGCCATTGTTTTCTGGGGTAGATCTACATGGACTGTTATACAAGCAAGATCCACTTCTAATAAACTCCGAACCTGATGTCTACTTTGTCAAAACAAAATTAGCGAACAACCCAAGTAGGCCCAAAAGAGATGACATTTCAACATGATTTGATGTGAAGGGAACGATCAAACAAGCTATGCAACAATTTCAATATCCAATCCCTGAACAATCATATTACACTTGAGATACTACAAAAATTTCTCCATCCATCAAAACAGCCATGTGATAATGTGATAACTACAGGAACTGCTTCAATTTAACATGGGGTAGGGGACAGAGTTGAGAAAGAATGCATAATTCAGGTTGGGGGATACTTTGGCAATTCCTGAAATTGATTGCTATAGATAGACCATTAATGGGCACCTGCACTCTTTTCTTGCATTGCAACAACGAATACAAGTTTCAAACAATATTGCTTGAGTTGAGTATGTATGGTTAAAGGACAACTAGCTAAAACATCTGACTAAGCATCTCCACTGAAAAAGTTCTAGATGAAACCCACAGGACCCAGCTCACTTCTTCTCATACTTAATTAACAACTTGGCAATTAGCATGGCAGACTAATATCAATTGGACCCAAAAGGTACAGAAACTGAACTCCTTTTTACAAAATGAAAAAAAAAAAGCATTTAAAATGTAAAGCCACAAATAAACAAAAAAAGGGGAGAGAAAAAAAATCATCCGAGTAGAGTCTAACAAAACTTGAAAGTTAAGCAATTACAGTCCATGAAGGTTGCAAGAATGATTGAACTGGGAAAGAACCAAAAACTGACTGAACTTTAACAATCATGATTGTAGAGAAAAAAAATCAAACTATATTAAGAAGCCAAATAAAATGACATCTAGTTTCTATTGCTATTGCTTCTAGGGAAGATTTCTCATGGATTATCTACAACAAAGATCCACAACCATTCGACACCAACGCAGATGCCTACTTTGCCAAAGTAAAATCATTGGAACACCACAACAAGGCAAGCAAAAGATAACATTGCAGCAAACTTGATATTCACACAAGACATAAACATACTTCATATAAAATCCTTATAACAAGTGATATTAGACTTCATAATACAACACAATTTTTTGTCCATCAAAACAACCACGTAATCTCTATCTAGCAAAAGCAACTCAACTCTTGGCTACCAACCACACACCAATGAACTGAAAATCATGGGTAATGAAAACAAGAATTATGCAAGTTGAAATAATTCAGCAATTCATGAAATTTATGATTCCAGAGAGAACATCAAGCACAACATAGCTAAGCTTTTTTTCATATTATTGAATCAATAATTATCAACCTATTAAAAAGTTATGTTAAACCATCGGATTTCAATCAATGACCCTTGTAAGACTTTTCATATTTCAACCTATTCATTGTAATCCAATTTATAACAATAAGCAGAAAGGAAAAAAAATTGAAAGAACTAATTCCTTGCTTGAAATAAAAGCTTACAACTTTCTTCTCTTTCACTAATCTTATCACAAAATATAAAACACCTCCAGAACAATTTTGCAACTATAATCAAACTCTATCCAATTCAATCAACTCAATGCTTAATTACTTAATGAAGCAGTCACAATTTAACATCATTTGGAGCCCACAAAAACAAAAATTTAACAAAATAAACACAAAAAACTAAAATTTAAAAACAAACAAATGAAAAATAGAAGAAACCCTTAATAAAATTACCTGAGTAGAAACAAGAAGTTCACTAGTAACTTTAAACTTCCTGAGCTGTTTCAGCGAATCAACACACCGAGTCACCTCCGGTCCACTAGACGATACGTCATCATTGAGAGAAGCATCTGCAGCTTTCTTTGCTTCATCAAATAACTCCACAAACTCCATCTCCATTATTGATTGATTCCCTAAAAACACACAAAAAAATAATTAAAAAAAAAAGACTCGAGCTTTACGATTTCTTTTATAAAAAAATATTGTACAAAATTGACAGGTAGGTGAGATTGCAACCCAAGAAAAAAAAAATTGGAGAGATCTGAAGAGGAAAAAAATAGATCTTTGCACAATAACAGAATAAACGGATCTAGAAAGGTAGGTTTTTGATAGTATTGCCGGCAGGTGTAGTTTAGAGAAGCCCTTCCTTGCCTGTCTCCGGAAGCCTTGGTTTTGGGGTTTGAAGATTTCTGTGTTCCTTGCTAAGGTTATTTTGCCAAGTGTGTGTTTTGGGGCAAGGTGGGCTGTTGGTACGTATTTTTTTGTGGAAAAAAAAGAGTGTGTATTTTTAGTTTACAGTGGTGCGTGGTTTGTGGTTTAAGGTTATTGTAATTACAAAAAAAATAAATAAATAAATAAATAAACTTTACCTCGTCGTACTTCAATTTCAAATGCTGGCGATAGAAACATAGAGATGATAGAGACAGAATGGAAAAAAAAATAGGAATAGAATTGTTATTGATTATGCTATATAAAATAAAATATAATATAAAAATTTTATTATTCTTTTAATATATATTATTGTCAAATTTATATATTTTAAAAAATAATTAGATTTATTTTATTTTAGTTTAGTTTATATTAAGTATTGAAATTAATAATATTATAATAACTTTAGTTATAAAACTACGAATCGACTTGACCGGTTAACCCGAACCCGGATTGACCGGAGCTCGGACTAGTTCTAGTTTAAAAAAAAATAAAGGAAGAATTAATTTGACTAGACTCGATAAAAAACCTAGATCAACCTGAGATGAAACACAAGTTAAAAATCCATTAACTTATTATAAAAAAAAAATGGTTAGAATAAGGTTGCTTTGATTATTTAAAAAAAAAAATGGGTTAACTAGGTTTACTCTCCCACCCTATGACTTGAACCGCCTCAGGCCAACTCCCGAGTTAGGCTTCAAAACTATGACAATAATCACTTTTATTCATATGTTGACTCGAGTCAACCCGTATTGATCCTTCTGACCTGTGACTTGCATCTTGCCCTGGTCAGTCCTAAAATTGAGTTTTAAAATTATGATAATAAAAAAACATTATCCTTGCATTGACCAGGGTCAGCCTGAGTTGACCATCTTGATCCATGACTCGGGTCATGCCTCGAATTGACTTCTGAATCGAGTTTTAAAATTATAATAATAATCATTTTTATTTTTATATTGACCCTCCTGATATGTGATTGGGACCTTGTCTCGGGCCGACTCCTGAGTTAAGTTATAAAACTATTATAATAATTATTTTTTCCTTACGTTGACCCGATTCAAGAGTCAACCTCATCCATGACTTAGGCCCTAGATCAACCCCTAAATTCAGTTTTAAATTATGATAATAATTATTTTTATTCTTACGCTAACCTGGATCAACTCGACCCCCTATCCAAGCCTCGATTAGTGAGTTGAGTTTTGCCTTCAATCGATTTCTGAATTAGGTTTTAAAACTATGTAATAATCATTTTTATCTTTATATATCTTAATTAGATGATTTTGAAATTTAGAGATTTTTATAAAGATATTTTACGAATAAAAAATAATAAATATTATTTCTAAAGATATGTTCCTTTTATACCTCATGTTTTAAAAAGCACAAACACTCACTCCAAATTGTCCTAGAAAAATATTTATTTTCATGTCTTTGTCTTGTTCTTTTTAACTAAATATATTTTTGTTTTCATTATCTTCATCTCTTTTATCCCATGACAGTAACCAAACGATACCTAAGTGCATTGCGTTTGAGAATTTATAATTTGATAATGTTTTAAAAGTATATTTTAAAAGTGTTTTTTAATTTAAAATATATTAAAATAATGTTTTATAGTTTTTTTAACAATAATATATTAAAATTATCAAAGAACACCAAAAACATCAAATTGATGTTTTTTAATTAAAAAACAATTTAAAGCTACTTTAAAAATTAGAAGCTCCTCTGCTAAGCCACCAATAACTTGTTTTAAGCTTGACTCATTCAAAATTTTTAATAAATTTATAAACAAATCAAATTTAAATTTTTATTTATTTATTTATTATATTATGCTAATAGTGTGAGGAAGGACTAATATAAATTAACAAAAACCCCTAAAGGAGGAGAAGGGGTTTAATGTACCCTTCCTCGTAAAACTTTATTTATTAGAATAATATTTTTTTTATCTTTTTATTTTTTGAATTTTTTTCAATTAATACTTTTTTTTAGACTCATCATTTGAGATTAAATTTGTTTTTTATTAGGTTGGGTTGAGTTGTCTCATTCTCATGACACGCTTTAAAGGTTTGATCGGTTAACTTCGGTTGACTTGGATTGTTTTTCTTAATTGACTTTCCTTACCCAATTTCATTATTTAATATAGACTTATAGAAAGGGTTTATCAAACCTTTTGTCGTTATCATTTTACATTTAGTTAAAATTAGATAGTTATCCCACAAAAAAATAAAATGAATATAAAAAAATATTCATGTTATGGAGAATTTTTTTATATAATTTTATTAAATCTAATTTATCGAGTCAATCTTGAAATCTCTGCACTCAATTCTTTGTCTAATCTAAGTTTTAAATTAAACTATGTAAGAGTTGTCTAGCATGAACACGTTAACTTGACATGTCTAGAAATAACCTGAACAAATCAGTAAAAATATGGTTTGACTCTAAAAAATTTCAAGATAATATTTTTTATTTTAAATATTAAAATGACAACATATTAGATCCACCTGAGTTTCACAACTTAACTCGTTAAATTTGCAACTTGAGTCGTGGACTTCATTAGGTTTAATAATTTTTTAAAATAAATTTTATTTAATTAATTTTATGATAACAAAAATAAATACTCATGAAATCAAGCACTAACCTAATGTCGAGATGTTTGTTTGAGACCACCATATCCTCATAGAAAACAAGCATAAACAAATTATAAAATTCAGTTCTCAATCAACCTAAGTTGAGTCGCCAAACTATTATATATCTAGGTTATGGATTCCATTAGATTTAATAATTTTTTTTCTGAAACTATTTTTATATTTAATTTTATAAAAAAATAAATGCTCACAAAATTAAACACTAATCAAATGTTAGGATATTTGTGTTGAGATCGTGATAAACCTACAAAACAAACTGAAATAAATTATAAAGGCTAATACAAAATTAACAAAATATTGAAGAATAAAATTGAAAAAAACAAGAGTAAAAAAAATCGATAAAAACTCAATGTTGAAGGATGAAGTTGAAAAAAAAAAAAACAGGTCAAGTGCACGAGCCCATCATGCATACGTCTTTTAAAAAAACCAATACATGTGGGCATAGGAAGGGATGGCCTACTTGGGCCTTTATTCATTTTTGTTTTTTAAGGTCTAATGACATATTTTTCACCTTTTTTTTTAGAAAAACAATATACAATAGAAGATGCGTCTTTTATTGTTTAAGTTTCTCACTATCAAAAATTAGTCTCCCACCTTCTAGGTCCAAACAAATTTTTTTTCAACTAAAATATCTAATAAACACTATAAGAACCTCAATAAATTCATTTTTGGTCTTTAACTAACATTTAATAGGTTAAAAAATGAAAAATCAATCTGAACCTTGAAAAAAGTTCTCTATCTATAATCTATTTTTTTCAGTAAGATAAAGGAAAAAAAAGATATAAATGGAACACTCTTTGTTAAATAAAACTCATTAACACCAAGAACGACTTATGTTGTTGTTGAAAAATAGCAATTCTCCAACTTTCTCTTTTCTTAGTTGTTTTCCAACGACTCTCTCTCCCATCTCAAACTTGGATACTAAAATCCAAAAAAAAATAAAGCTTGGGACCAAATCATTTAATTGCGAAACTAAAAGGACCAAAAAATAAATTTGACAAAATCCCAAGGAACAAAGGCACCAACATAATTTTTTTAAAAGGCCTCCTATTTTTTTTTCCTTTTTGTTTTTCAATTTTGGTCCCCTAATTTTTAACTTTTCTCAAACAATAAAATCACATCCTTTTTCATGAAATCAAGCAACAACTTAATGACATTATATTTTTTTAGATTGAGATAATCACATAAAAAATAGATTGAAACAAATCATCAACCTCGAATCCTAATAAACATAACATTGAAGGATCAAATTAAAAAGTAAAAAATTTGATGACCAAAGGAAAAAAAGAGAGAGGATCAAAGTTGACATCAATTTTTTTTAAAAAAACAAAAAGCCCACCATTTTTTTTTGTTTTGACTTTGGTCCCATTTTTTCAATCTCTTGTAGACAATAAAATTGAATTTTTGTTTTTGAAATTGAACATTAACCTGATATTACAACGTGTTTTTAAGATCGCACTGAGCATATAAGAAGCACGTCAAAATAAATTATAAAGAAAAAAAATTAAATTTTAAAGAAAAAAAGACTAAAAAAAGCACAACACTATGCTAATTCAAAATGTTTTGCCTCAAGTCCTTAGTGATTATTTGATGCCTTTTAGTTATTTTTTAATATAAGACTGCAAGAAATAAATTTCTTATAAATGGATTAGTCTTAGTGATAAAAAAGGCATTAGATCTCAAGAATAACAATTTTTTAGGAAAATATATTAATTCAATTAAGCAATTGGCAAGTTAAGTAGAAAAAATAGCTCTAATTGTTTAAAAATTTTAAATTTTAGGCTCATTTTCCAATTTGTTTCTATGAGTTTAACTGCTTGTGATTTATCCCTAAATATATGATATATAACCATTTTTCAATGTATCACTTTGTCATTTATTTCTATACAAACTAAAAAAAAACTCCTCACAATAAATTAGATACAACATAATTTAGTTTTAAATAAATAAATATGATAAAATTATATTTTTTCAATCAATAACATTGGATATAGACATGCCATATGAAAGCATTTATATTAGTTGAAATGATAACATGCATTAGAATGATATATTATTGCAAAGAAATTAAAAGTAATTCAACTTATAATAAGGAAATATTGAATATTTAGTATAAAACAAGTTTAATTGCCTATACTCTGAGTTTTTATTTTAGTTAGTGAATGATATTTCTCAAATTTTAATTTTTTATAAATTAAAATTTATAAATTAATAACACTTTACATATTAATATATGCCAAAAAAGTAAAAAAAAAAACGAATTATTTACAAAATTGTTTTTATATTCTCATTAATAACTAAAAAGCATTTATATTAAATATTATAATTTTTCTATTAAAAAAAAAACATAACCATCACCCTTTTAACCCAAACTCAGTTCTCCAACAACAAAAAGAAACCCCAAATTAAATTGAGTTTAGATAGTCAACTTGGCAAGGGATGACCAATTATTTTACGCCAACAGTGGAGATCGAGACTTTTCTCTAACCAGTAGACTAAACAACCGCGACCAGATCTCTCTCTCTCTTACTACCAAGTGAACTATCACCTAATATGTTAGCTGATTTCAATCAATTCACGTAAAATTTTTAATCTGGTAATTTATCTAAAATTTAATGTAATATATAATTTATTAAAATAATTAATTTAACTTATTTTCATCTTTAATTATATTAAATCAATCATAATTAATGATATTGATAATTAATTTAACAAATCCTAAATTTAACATAAACCTTAAATAATAATTTTATTCTAAGTAAACCAAACACAAATTAAATATAAAACCAATACATTTAATGTAAATGTAATGTAAAACCAATATATTATTTTAATTTTTATTTAAATAAAGTTATTCTTTCAAAATTTTTAGATTATAGTGTTAATTTTTTTTAAAAACCCTTCTCTCCCTCTCATTTTTGCTCCTTTCACCATCGTCGAGCACCCCTGTCCTTTTGAATTTCCTCTTTCTTCCTTTCTCTCTCTTTAAAATCAAACAGCAAATCGTTTATTGTGTAATAAAAGAAAGATAGATCCGATCTGGTTCCATAAAAGACAACCTCTGTATTCCTCCTGTTCCTGCTTCTCTGTTGATTGTCCATTTTCACTATCATTTCGTTTTCAGTGCGTTCATCACCTTCGTTTCTCTAATCCCGAGACGATAAAGCCACTCTTTCTATTCCTCGCTCTGTCGCTCTGGTATCTCTTTTTCCTCTTTTTTTTTTTATTAATCAAATTTTGTTGTTTGTTAGTTTGTCTTTTGTGTTCTTAGTTTTGGCTTGTGTAAGAGGGAAATAAATCTCTGGAGATTTGTTGGTACTATCTGGATCTTTCAGGGATTTGTCGTCATTGAATTAAATCACAGGTTTTGTTTTTGTTTTTGTATTTTTTGTTGTTCTTTTTTGAAAACACCATTTGCAGTTCGGAGCTATTTATCAACTCTGAAACACAATTTCTTGGTGAGAGAGACAACAAAAGAAACAAGGGCTTGTTGCTGTAAACAAAGATTGAAACTTTTGAATAGGATTTAGATGTTCGAGGTAGATGAATAATTTGTTTGTTTTGTGTGTTAATGGGGTTTGCCAATTTTGGAAATAAAGGGCTGTTTTGATTGGGTTTCGATAAGGGATTTGTGTTGTTAATGGTAAAGTGGGCAAAGTTTTTATTTGATTCTCCAATGCGGTCATTGGAGGATTATTTATGACTTCTGGCTGGCCACTGCTTTTATCTTTGGATAATTCTCCTGTATCGGAGCAGCCATTGCCTCATCATTCTGGTAGTTTTAGTGCTTTGGGGGTGTCACGCCGGGATTGTTCTTTCAATACTTCTATCCTCCATCTTGCTCAAGGAGAGCCATTTGAGGTAGATTGTTCAGAGAAGGACGAAGGCAGGGCACACTTTTTTGGTGATACTAGATTCCGTAGTGTGAATCCAGTTGGAGAAAGTTTTGATCTTGTTGTGAATACAAAGAGGCTCTATTCTCTCAAGTCTGAGTTCTTTGAGGAAGTTCCATTGGAATGCCCCAAACAACGGAGCAAACACCTTGTATGGTGGGGTGCAACTGCTAGTGAAATGCTACATAACAACAATAACACAACCTTTTCAACTGGCTTTGAGATTTCTAGGGACTGTGGTAACTTGGGCAAGCCTAAGGGGAGGAGCCGCAGGAGAAGTGTGCAATTTGATGATGTGTTGCGCGAAGAAGATGCTCGGTTCATCTACATTAATGATCCGAGGAGAACCAATGACCAGTATGAATTTACAGGCAATGAGATCCGAACCAGCAAGTATACCTTGATCACCTTCTTGCCGAAGAATATTTTCATTCAGTTCCATCGGGTTGCTTATTTGTATTTCCTGGCTATTGCTGCTCTCAATCAACTTCCTCCTCTTGCAGTTTTTGGGAGAACAGTGTCCCTATTCCCTCTCTTGTTTGTTCTTTGTGTCACGGCGATCAAAGATGGATACGAGGATTGGAGAAGGCACAGATCAGATCGCAATGAGAATAACCGAGAGGCTCTAGTTCTGCAATGTGGTCAGTTTAGATCGAAGAAATGGAAAAAGATACGAGCTGGTGAAGTTGTGAAGATCTGCACTGATGAGACAATTCCTTGTGACATGGTTTTGTTAGGGACAAGTGATCCTAGTGGTGTTGCTTACATACAAACAATGAATTTAGATGGCGAGTCGAACTTGAAGACTAGGTATGCGAGGCAGGAAACGTCCTTAGCAGTATTGGAAGGTGGTGCAATTTCAGGGCTTATAAGATGCGAGCAACCCAATAGGAATATTTACGAGTTCACAGCCAACATGGAGTTCAATGGGCAAAAGTTTTCCCTTAGCCAATCTAACATTGTATTGCGTGGATGTCAGCTGAAGAACACTGGTTGGATAATAGGTGTTGTGGTGTATGCTGGCCAGGAAACAAAAGCAATGTTGAATAGTGCAGCTTCTCCTTCCAAAAGAAGCAAACTGGAAATTTACATGAATCGGGAGACACTATGGTTGTCTATTTTTCTGTTCATAATGTGTCTGGTTGTTGCGGTGGGAATGGGTCTCTGGCTTGCACGATATGAGGACCAGCTTGATTATTTACCATATTACAGAAAGAGATACTTCACGCCCGGGAAGGATTATGGGAAAAGATACAAATTTTATGGGATTCCTATGGAGATTTTTTTCTCATTTTTGAGCTCTATCATAGTGTTTCAGATAATGATTCCCATTTCTCTTTATATTACAATGGAGCTGGTTCGTATAGGGCAGTCCTATTTCATGATTGGAGATAGGCACATGTTTGATAGTAGTTCTGGCTCAAGGTTTCAGTGCAGATCCTTGAACATAAATGAGGATCTGGGTCAGATACGCTATGTTTTTTCAGACAAGACAGGGACACTTACTGAGAACAAAATGGAATTTCGAAGAGCAATTGTAAATGGGAAAAATTATGGAGGCTCCTTGCTAACTGCTGAGCAATTGCTGGAAGAGAACATTACAGGTAGTAAACCCTGCTCTACTTGGTTATCAGCTTCAATTCAGGATAGATTTTGTTGTAGTCTTGCTTCTTAAATCATGTATTAAGCCTTGGGATATGTTGCACTCATCAGCAGTTGCAACATTGACATATTGCACTCACAGTGTATTATATTTCTGTTTTATTTTATGGATTATTGTCAGGTCTTTCAAATTCACCTCTTTTTTCCACTATTTACAAGAACATACATGTTGGTAAATGTACTGCTTAGTCTGAAGCTTTTACTGCTTATTTTGATCTATGCATTATTTGCATTTATCATGCTTGTCAAATATGATTGTGTAAATAATGTGTACTGTTCAGTTCGTGAGTGATTACTATAGATTTCATCATTGTAAAGCATGCTAGGATTTCATTATATATGACATTCCATTTTCCTTGACTGTTTACAGCTGCAACTACACAAAAGAGATGGAAACTTAAATCTACAATTACTGTTGATTCTGAGCTCTTGAAATTGCTGCACAAAGACTTAGTTGGAGATGAAAGAATTGTTGCACATGAATTTTTCCTTGCACTAGCTGCATGCAACACTGTGATCCCAGTCCGTACTCATGATGGATTTTCTAGTTGCACAGACAGTCAAATTTTTGAGGATGTAGAAACTATTGACTATCAGGGTGAATCTCCTGATGAGCAAGCTTTAGTTGCTGCTGCCTCTGCTTATGGTTATACTCTCTTCGAGCGAACATCTGGACATATAGTAATTGATGTTAATGGTGAGACACTAAGGTACAAATTTCTCCAGTCCACACTTCATTCTCTAGCTATCATGCTTTATTTGCTTTTCTGAAGTTCAAAATTTAAACCATCTCTTTGATGTCAATTGAAGATACTTTTTATTTCTTATCAATGGAAGAAGTGGTAATAAATAGATCTTATGTGAAATTCAGGTTGGGTGTTTTGGGCATGCATGAATTCGATAGCGTGCGGAAACGAATGTCTGTTGTAATCAGATATCCTAATGATGCTGTAAAAGTGCTGGTCAAAGGTGCTGATTCTTCAGTGTTGAGTATTTTAGCAAAAGACTCAGGGAAGGATGATCATGCAAGGCGTTCAGCAACATACAGTCATTTGACGGAATATTCATCACAAGGTTTGCGCACACTTGTGATTGCTGCCAGGGATCTTACAGAGGAAGAACTTGAGCTGTGGCAATGCAGGTTTGATGATGCAAGCACTTCTTTGACTGATAGAGCAGCAAGGCTACGCCAAACAGCAGCTCTCATAGAGTGCGACTTGAATTTACTTGGTGCAACTGCAATTGAAGACAAGCTACAAGAAGGTGTGCCGGAAGCCATTGAGTCCCTACGGCAAGCAGGGATCAAGGTCTGGGTTCTGACTGGTGATAAGCAAGAGACGGCAATGTCTATTGGCCTCTCTTGCAAACTCCTGACACCAGATATGGAGCAAATTATTATAAACGGCAATTCAGAGAATGACTGCAGAAAACTTTTGTCTGATGCTAAGGCCAAGTGTGGTTTAAATTTATCAAACAAAGGAAGCCAATATTTGAAATGCAATGCTGAAATGGACTACCTTCAGAGGCCAGAAAGGAAGGAGGAAGTGCCACTAGCTCTCATAATTGACGGGAACAGTTTGGTATACATTTTGGAAAAAGAACTCGAGTCAGAGGTGAGAATCATTTTCCTATGTTTTACACAACATATGGATTTGATTTTATACTGCACTTTCTAATTTCTGGCATTTGATACCTTGAGTTCCATCTTATTTGGAGCACACATAGCCTTGTTGGTTCAAATTTGATATATTATAAATAATCAGTTCTTTTATGATCTCTCTACAGCTTTTTGACATCGCAACTTATTGTAAGGTTGTGCTTTGCTGTCGTGTTGCACCATTACAGAAGGCAGGGATTGTTGATCTAATCAAGAGCCGATCTGATGATATGACATTGGCTATTGGTGATGGTGAGTTATTTCTAAGAATTTATATTTTGTAAGAAAATTGTTTGGGCTTGCTTGGAAAGTTGAGCATGGTGTCCTTTGTCATGGAAGGAATGATATTTAGTAGTTTCTGTCCTTCTCCTAGTATAGGGCAAGCTCTATTTGGTTTTGTCAACTAGATTATTTGTTAGCTTTTAGTTTTGAAATATAATTTTTTTCTTGTAATGGTTTGGTTCAGTTTAGTTTATGCATTTCTATTTTCATCTACAAACATCTATTGTTTGAAATAAAATAAAAAATACATACACCTAGAAGCTCTGCATGTTTTGTGCAGCCCAAATTCTTAGAATAACAGATGGGGGAAATGCCGCATCATTTAAGATCTGGATCAGTTTTTTTTTTAAGCTCTTTTTTCCCCAATTATGTAACTACAAACACTTGTCATATAAAGTAAAATAAAAACACCTACATCTAGTGAGTGTCCATTTTATTTGCAGCCCAAAACTTTAAAATAACAACCAAGGGTAATGCTCCATCATTTAACATCTGGCTTTGGCTTGGTTTGTCTCCCCTATTCAGTGTGTGATGCTTAAATTAAATGTTATATACTTATATACATCCTGTCACCTTGCACTGCAACCAAGCTCACTCCTTAGTCAGTTTTTGTGCCATATTGTGAAATATCATATGTATATGGTTTGTCTCATTTTTTTCACTTGATATAGTACATGATTAATAGTATATACACTTGTGTTATAGTAAGTATTGTTGTATAGATTTTTATATCCCTTTGATAGACAGTAGTGGATTCTTCTATTGACAAACATAAAGAATAGTGCTTTAGTCAACTTTCTTCTTAATTTTCAGTTAGTCTAATGCCTGATGAGGGAATAAGGAAATATAAAGGGTAATTGGATGCATGACTGGAAAGTCACAAAAGCTACTATGCTTGGTTGCTAGTTTCATATGCTAAGACTCATTTAATCACTTTTTAGGTATTTGATGTTAAACAACAGAAAATTCATCAGCTCTGAAGGACATAAATGTAATTATACTAAGACTATAAAGTACATAGCCTTTGTAAGGTTTTTTTTTTTTTTTAAAAAAAAAAACTGCCTTCCCTTATTCATCATAACTATTTTAATGCTTTGATCACCAAATGGTCGTTCGAGGTACTCAAGAGATTCTGAGGTATTAAATGTACTTGTGATGGTTCTAATTAGCTGTGATCTTTTGGGCCAAAAACCCCTAGACCACGAGGCTAAGGAAGTAGGCATGCAAATATTTGATGTCAAATCCACTTGCCTGGATGCTATGACTACACTTAATATCTTGTATAGTAACAATAGACTACCTGCACTCCCATCCTTTATTTTCTTGAGCTAGATCTTAGGCTCTCTCTTGGTCGCTATATTGCCTGCATCTACAATATTCATCATTAATTTTTGTAGGATAATATTGTGACTTTAGGTTATAATGTTTGCATCATCTTAGTTAGGTTTCCATGTTAGGGCAAACTACCTCTTTGTGATGCAACTCCAGTTTTGATGGCAATTAATATATGCATGAGACAATTGTTTGTCTCATACAGAAAATGTACAATTGAGAGAGATGAAAGGAGTCTATTAAGGGCACCACTCTTCCCCATTCTCATCTCAGGTATGGTTGGAGGCCATATTTAGGTTAAAATGCCTTCTCCTAAAAAACATTTAGTGTATTTTATAGGATAACAAGGTATGTAAAACAGAAATAACTGACTATCAACTGAGTAGTTTAATATTTTCGTTGTCAATGCAGTTAGTGATTGTCCCCGTTCAGTTTTGTTTGGTATTTTAGAAAATTCTGTTTTTTGAAAAAAAAATTAAGATGAAATTATTCAGAGCTAAATCAAAAAACTCACTCCTACTTCAGCTGGTATCAATGGTTGAGTTTTTATGTCACTGAGCTATTTGTGCTCTTTAATGTGGATGCACAAGCAAATCAATATCCTTATATCCTTTCTGAATATTGGCATTTCGTAGGAGCTAATGATGTTTCAATGATCCAAATGGCGGATGTTGGTGTTGGAATATGTGGTCAGGAAGGGCGTCAAGCAGTTATGGCATCAGATTTTGCTATGGGACAGTTTCGGTTCCTGAAAAGACTACTTTTGGTACATGGACACTGGAATTATCAACGCATTGGTTATTTGATTCTCTACAACTTCTACCGCAATGCTGTTTTTGTATTGATGTTATTCTGGTACACCTGAGTCCTTGGCACTTTATATCTTTGATTTCTTTCAGTTTGATGTTTGTTGATGAGATAGGTTTCTGTTCCTGGATTTAAATCATGAAATGGCTTAGAGTCAGACATGCATTATACAATTAATCCTAAAATACTTACAACCTACGAGCAACAAGACACTTTACTTGGCCATTTGTTATTTCCTTGCCATTTTTTTGAGTTCACTTTGCATGGTCTGAAAAAAATTTGAGTTGGGGTTCTATTCTTTGTTTATCCAAAACTTTCTCCCCACTCGCTCCAACTTTAAGTTCATTGGCTGGGCCATGTTCAATTTAGAACTCCATTTTTGGTGAGGGTGGAGTGTAGCTTTCTTTGCTTTTCATTACCACTTCTAAAGTTTATGTTGAAAGTTACTTACTGTCTGGGCTATGTTCATTTGTTTTTCAAGTCCTTGTGTAGAATTTACTTTGAAAAGATGTCTGTTATGGATTAAATTCTAAACTACAAACTTTCTTTCTCTTTAAAATTCTAAGTATCATCTCTTGTTTTCTTTCAATTGTATACTATGCACAATTACTTGAAGTTTTGGTCCTAAGTCACTATGCTCTTTCTGTTTTTGGCATCTGTAGGTATATATTGTTCACAGCTTTTTCAACAACGTCAGCATTGACAGATTGGAGCAGTGTTCTTTATTCTGTTATCTATACTTCTGTGCCTACCATTGTTGTTGGTATTCTGGACAAGGACTTAAGCCATCGGACACTGTTACAGTATCCAAAACTTTATGGTGTGGGGTATAGACACGAGGCTTACAATATCCGCCTATTCTGGGTCATGATGGCTGATACACTATGGCAGAGTCTTGTTCTCTTTGGCATACCCATCTTCATTTATAAGGAAAGCACAATTGATATATGGAGCATAGGCAATTTGTGGACAGTAGCAGTTGTTATCCTTGTCAATATACACCTGGCAATGGATGTTCAACGTTGGGTTTCTATTACTCATCTTGCTGTTTGGGGATCAGTGATCGTTGCATTTGCTTGTGTGGTAGTATTGGATTCTATACCTATCTTCCCTAATTATGGGTTAGTATTATTGGTGTTCATGACAATATTTAGTGTGTTTTAATATGGGCTTTATTCAGATAAGCTAATGCATGCCATTTTCCTTTGCCAGGACCATTTACCATCTGACAAAGCTGCCTACCTATTGGCTCACCATTTTTCTCATAATAGTTAGTGCATTGCTCCCTCGTTTTCTATTGAAGCTTGTACATCATCATTTTTGGCCTTCAGACATTCAGATAGCAAGAGAAGCTGAGATACTGGGAAGAGGACCTGATTATTGGGGATCAAAACCTGTTGGAAGTTCCAGCTGAGATGTAAATTACTTCATAGAAACGCACACTTGAAGATAGCTTTCATCAAGTTATCCATTGTCTGGCTTTCCTGTAGCTGGAAGCTGTAAAGTTCAATGGTAAGCGTATGTTTGATTTAATTAGTCGCGGTAAAAATGGTATAAATGATCTCATGGTACATTAATTTAATTTTGATTTTCCTTAAAAAAAAAATGCTTTGGGAAGCATCAGAAATCATCCTTGTTGATGTAGTGGGAATGGAGTTGAGTTCTTGCTGCCTTGTAAATTTGGAAGATATGGAAACGATTGTTGTAGTAATCTCATGCTTCGCCTTATGAGGTGTGTGTTCATTCAAAAACATTTGTAAGGGTAATGTCCAAATCAAAGTTGAAGGGACATTAATCTGATAGGTTCTCTATGACATTTGCCAGCCTTGAAGTGTTGTTAGGTTGCTTTCTGGTTTGAATTGGAGTGGCTTTACCATCAAGTAACCTGCATAAGAAGCTGACAACTATTAGGAGTTTGTTTTCTAATGTTTTGAAGAAAAAACATGATGTGAACTTTCCAAGTCGGGTTCCACCGACTCTGTATAACCCTTTAAATGGTGATGGCATGGGCATCAGTGTCGTGCTGGTGGCCTAAATCTTGGGGAGAAGTGCACAATCCACGTTGTTTTGAGCTTTGAAAAACTGATTGATTTTGGAAGTTATTGTAAGGCTTTATAAATGTTATTGGAAGGACAGATTTTAAGGTCTAGATCAACCAGTTGCAAATACCACTCTCCTTTCAAAAACACCCCAGAACTCAGACTTTTTCCTTCACTCAATCATCCGTTTCTGTATAGATCGATAAGCCAAACCCTAGCTTCTTCGATTCACCATTTGCCAATCGAAACCCTAATTCTTTTCCAAAGAGAACAGCAATGCTTTTATGTCAAGTTACTACTATGGCTATAAATGATGTAAACTGTTGTGAGTCGTGATTTTTGTTGAGGTTGTATATTATGGGATCCATAAGAGATGCTACAACAGACATGTAATGAATATGCCTTTTTTTTTTGTAATTGACCTATGTTTTTTTATTTGTTGTGTAAGTTGGTTTTTGTTGTCTTCTTGATGTTCTTCTGTTCTTGTGTCCTCAGATGAGTTGCACAAGGTCTTTTCACCAACATTGGAAACCGATCATGCATTCGACAACAAAGCAGCAAAACTATGTTATAGATAGAAAGGGAAGGCAGGATGGTTTGCCATGATCGGCTGGCACAAACAGTAACATTTCCATGATCTGATAGAGGGAAAATAGTTGGAAAACGGCCTTTAGAGGATGGAGCTCAGGCAACTAAGTTGATTTTCATAGCAAAGGTGTCAGCAGAAGTGAAATTGCTGGGAGGTAGTCAGAATTTGGAAATGATATCACAATGATGAGGGTCTACGGCCGAAAGAAGAGAAGGGAGATATAGACCAATACAAGTGCAGGGAGAGAGAAATGATGTATATAACAGTTCCATGTAAAGGGCAGGCTTGGCATTTTCTTCAGCACATTTGACCAAATGGAATGAGAAAAGGTAATTGTTACCATGTTTTCCTTCAACTCTCCTTGCTGCTCTATCCATTTCTTTTACAGTTGAAAAATTATGACCAATCCTTTTTACATTGAGGCCAAGACAAGACTTTCTTTTGCTCTTCCCTAAAGCGATACAGGGATGGTAGAGACATAGAGTGGAAATAATTTACTAGCAAATGATAGCTTATGAACGCAAATAACATGCCACTTTAAAGATGTAGATTTATTCATTATTTTAGAGATATAGTTAAAAAGAATAGAAGCTCACTTCTCACAAGTAGATCCAAAATTGAGTAGGGTGGTTAAAAGGGCACATCAAAGACTTTTTAATTTAAAATTTTAACCCAAAGTCCCTTTAATAAGTCTAGGGATCTATCAAAATGGCTTCCATAAAAAAATAGATAAATAATAAATAACACAACTTTGACTTATTAGAATGCAAATAGTCACATAAAAAGTTTAATAAGTAAAACATTATAATTTCTTGTACATAACTCTAATGTATACATAGTTAGATAATTTCTTGTGCATAAAAAAAGATCATATTCTAAAATTTAAAATTACATAAAATAAATTTATTTTCGCATGCAATGAAATGAAGTAAATTCAGAATTAAAGTTCATCCATTGAGAGACGGTAAACAATGTCAAAAACTTCATTAATTTATATTTCCAATTAAAACTCAAGCAGCTAAATATCAATTGAATCATTAGACCATGTGTCACAAAGGGCTTCAACCTTTGCTAACACTATGCTGGTATATTGTTCCTGTTAATGGAGTTTTACATAATCCAGAGCCATTGGCAATTACCTGGAGACTCTCCATCTAAAATCGAATATATGCATTTATGCTGGCACCTGGCAGTTCTCATGTCCATGCTGCTCGAGGAAAATGTATTTGGTGAATCAGAGCTTATGGTGTTTTACCTTTTACCTCTTTTCTTGGTTTCCCAAGCTACAATTTGTAAAGAGAAAATGATAATTAAAAAAAAAAAAAAAGGCGAAGCACTACTTAGGCTTGGCAAGCCAGATACGCAAAACCCATTTGAAAAGGGCCCATACACGGGCCTTTAAATATTTTTTAAATCCTAATAGGTGGACAATCAGGAAGTTTAATTATAAAATAATAAAATGTTGAAGAACAAAACATAATAAAAATTAAATAAATAAAAAAACCAATCATGAAAAAAATTCGAGTCAACCCAAGCTAACATTTGAAACCCACGATCTAAGCGACGAGACCAATAAAAAGAAAATTAAAGAAAATCACGAAGCCTAATATAAAAAACTCCAACCTTGAAGGATGAAACTAAAAAAAATTAATCCCCAATCAATTTGATATTAAAGGATAAAATAAAAGATATCAATTTTAAAAATTTATCAAAGTAAATTCAACAAAGAATGACAAATAAAAAGAACTGAGATAACTCAGGTCATTTTTAAAATTAGTAAAAAATTCTGTAGAAAATAAATAAATAAATAAAACAAAGATCAATCTCTAATTGAATAAATGTTGAAGTCTGAAACTGAAAAAAAATTATCTTTAAAAAAAAACCAAGCAAACCTCGGGGAACCTCCTAAACCTGAGTAAATCCCTTAAACTCGCAACTTGTCCCAACTAAATTAATGTTGAAGAATGAAATAAAAAAAATCAAATTAAAAAATTATCAAAGTATGGTCAGGGTAGAAAGACCTATAATAATAGAGTTTGTGTTAAGGGATCAATTTCTAATGAGTTTGAAGTTGATTATTACAAGAAGTTAGAAGAGGTGATTGAACTGTTATATCATAACGAGTATAATATAGTTTTTTTTATTCAAATATTATTGGTATTATATCACCGATAGATAAATCATAATAGATCACCACCATGATTTGGTCTAAATTAATACAAAGGCTAGACATTGCAACGTTGAAAATGACTTTATTACATATATACTCTTTTCTTTAGAAAGGATCGTTTTAGAGTTAATTGATTATCTATAGTGAAAACCAAACTTAAGGGTCGTGTTCAAGTTGTCTAAGATGGTAAAGATGAAGTAGCTACTAGAGACAATGTCTTTAAATTTTATGAGTTTGTTAATACATATTGAGTTGCCGAGAATATTTTTATTGATGTTGACGTTGATGAATTAATTAATATATTAGAAGCAATGGATATACGGAAGTCGGTGAAGATGATGATATTGATGAGTTTCAATTTAATGAAGAAGATTATGATGAACATGACGATGATGGAATAAAAGGCAATTCTGATTAAAAGATTTCAAACCGATTTTAAACATAAAACATCAACGTGTAATGAAATTGAATTTAATATAATCTTTATGGTTTTTTTTCTTACAATGAACTATTATGAACATTGATGAACCATTTATTGTTATGATTTTATTATAATGTTATTGAATAAAAATGGTGTTACTGTGTTATGATTTTACTGTATTTGCAGTTTGGATAGATAGGGAACACAAAAATACAAGGAAATAGATAAAATGTTTTATACTAATGCTATTATCGACAAAATATAATATACCAATAGAATTATTGACAAACTAAGTCCATTGGAAGATTCCAGAGAAATTATAGGACATATAGTTAGGGAGGTAGGTTCATCCATAAGTGCATTATAGGCCTATCTATGAGTTAGGGTGAATCTGGTGTTGATTCCTATACAAGCGCTACAAACATGTCCTCGAGTTGAACAAGTTGGGGTGGTGCAGGCTCGTCCATAAGTTAGGTGATTTTTATAAATAGTTAGTGTAAGATCCCACATCGGTGGGTGAAGGAGTGGCAGCTAGCCTTATTAAGAGTGTTGGTTGCTAACTTGTCATACGCGTTTTGGGGAGTCAGGCTTAAAAATGGGCTTGCGTCACTAGAAACAAAACTGTGAGGGCGGTAAGGCCTAAAGCGGACAATATATGACCGGTTGGGCTGGGCTGTTACATTTGGTATCAGAGCCGGCCTCACTGGCTGTCCGGTTGTGCCGGCGGGGTCGTCGGACTCCTTAAAGGGGATGGATTGTAAGATCCCATATTGGCAGGTGAAAGAGTAGTAGCTGGCCTTATTAAGAGTGCTGGTTGCTAACTTGTCATACGTTTTTTGGGGCGTCAAGCTCAAAAGTGGGCTCGTGTCACCAGAAACAAAACAATGAGGGCGGTAAGGCCCAAAGCGGACAATATATAACCAGTTGGGCTAGGCTGTTACAGTTCGATTATACATTTTGGTATTTTAAGAATTATGATTTCAGATTAAATTTTATGTGAATTTTTATTGTGTTTAATTATGAATTGTTAAATTTGATGAATTATGGTGTGTTGATTTTTTAATTTTGTTGGAGAGATGAATTGTAAATTGTGTTTATGAATTGTGATTATTCTTAGGTTGTTTTTTGTGGCAGGGAGTTAAGAGGCTAGAAAAAATTACCTTGATAATTTATTTTGGTTTGGTGAGTCCCATGTCTCACGTGCATATGACTCGTGAATCGCATATGAGGTTTATAACTTGTTAAATTGTGTTATTTATTTAAATATTTTATTGATTGTGTTATTTTTTAAATTATTTTTACTATGCTAATATAAAAAATAAAAAGTATTATTTAATACATTTTAAAGTAAAAAAACACTTAAATAAAAAATAACAATCACTCTTAAATACTCTACTATTCTGAGTAGTGCAGCCCATCTAATAATAATAATAATAAAAATAAAAGCTTCTCCCTTTTTTTTCCTCATTTCTTCTTTCTGTTTAGTACTTTTCCCTATTTTCATTTGCATAAATTATTCGGTTGTGATTTTCATTACTCCTAAACTCTATTTTTCTAATTAATGTTTTTTTTTTTTAATTGTACTAGTTTGTTAAAAAAGTTTTCCGCTGTGACGGTCTAAAAACAGAACTCCCACTCTATGGGGCTACAATGCTGTACCCTTCATCGAAAATGATGCTCATCCACTGCATTTTATCACCGCCCACCCATTCTTATCCATACATTAAAATAATAGTGACTTGAGCACTATTATATCACACCATGAACCAAACCAAAGACCGAGGAGACATAACGAATAAGTTGTTGTCGTATTATTAGATAGCCTAATTTCCTCAAATGCCCTCTTCTTCCACTAACACATCGTAATTAATTAAAAAGTTAATCTAACATTAAAAAAAAGGCTATTATATATATATATATATATATATTATTATGATTTAGAGATTTATTTAAATCCTAAAGCTATATTATTTATAATACTATGACGCACAAAAAATATATAATTCTTTTTTATGATCACATTAATTCAGCATGATAATTCACTGAATTAACTTAATTTTTATGAGTATGAATTGATTCTAAAATATTTATTATTAACTCTAAAAAATAAGTAAAATGTCATTATAAGATATTTGCTCTCTTTATTAACTTTAACTTTTATTAATTTTCTTAAATATGACAAGTCAATATAAAATGTGTGATCAATGAATGTTGATTTAAAAAAAAATCTTAATTTAATAAAAAGGGCAACTAGTCCCACTTGAAAAATTTTCCACGAGAGTGACGCCGTGCTTGGTGACATCACAAGGTGACATCAGGAAACAATCGTAAGCATCTAACAATTTCTCACGCGCTCCTTGTATGACGTGTAGAAAAGACAAGGGTATTATGATGATATAATCCCTTTAGATTCCACGTATTCCGCGCTATTCAAGAGCGTGCATGCAAGCGCGCGTGGTATTGTAAAATAAAATGGATGTGGAATTTTCCTGCAAGGTTCCTTCAATCTTCCTTGCATTTGCCTCAGCAAAAAGAAATGAACTCCCCTACATAAAGGGATTTCCTGAGCTCCGTTTCTGGTTTACCACTAAGCCTTAGGAGAAGAGAGATCAGTTCTTGACACCCACCACTCCCCTCCCAAAAAACGAAAAAAAAAAGAAGAAAAAAGAGAGAAAAAGATGGAGTCTTCTTGGCCTGAGAATTTACCCTCACATAGAAAGAAGGTAATCGATGAGCTACTTAGAGGTCAAGAAATTGCAAAACAACTTAAATTTGTAATGAGTAAATCCACAGGGGATGATGGGTCTATGTCTGCTGATAATCTTGTCAGGGAAATCATGAATTCTTTCAACAGTACTCTTTCTATATTGAATGGAGGTGGGTATGATGACGATGTCTCTCAAACTCCAGCAACTACAAAAGTGTGTTCACCTCTTTGGGATGGCCGCAAGTCATCAGAGGATTCCGGGGAGAGTAGCAAGAGCACTGCCGCTGTGAAGGTTAAGGACAGGAGAGGATGCTACAAGAGAAGGTAATTCTTAATATATATAGTGTTTATGTCAACTATACTAACCAAGTAGAGCTTGGTAGAAATTAAACAACCAAGGATAAGTTTAAATGATAATCTGGCCCTTTTATCTGGGTTCATCAAGAGTACTCTCCGGTTCCAATCTTTTCTTTCTTTCTTTTTAAAATTAGAATGAAAGCAATTTAGTTCCAAGCTTGAGGATCCTTGCTGTTTTCTTGGTTACAAAGATTTTAGACACCTATTAGTCTCCTTAAGAAAGAAAAAAAAAAGATTTCGATCGATATGGTAGATGGGATAGTTTTACCCTTGATGTGCTGTGTTGCTTGTGATTTTTACTTCTTTTAGACTAAAGTCCCATTGTTCTTGCTTAAAGAAAAAGAAAAAAGAACACAAGTTGATAGTTAGGACAGCTATAGCACGAAACTAAGATGGCATCTCTGCTTTTGAGTGGACAATATATTGGTTCTATTTGTTATTCTTGAAATTAAGAAAAGGTAGTTGCATATTTTTATTTAATTATTTTACAACTTGTAAGAATAAATAATATACTAAAACAAAGGTAAGTAATCGGTTCCATGTATAAAAAAGCAATGATCTCTGCATTACGATGAATCCTTTTAACTACAATTTTTTTTTTTTTGTTTGGTGCTGCATCGACCTAACTATGAAATTGGATCTACTTGTTAATTACCTGCAGAAGAAGCTCTCACTCATGGACAAAGGAGACCTCCACTCTAACCGACGATGGCCATGCATGGAGAAAATATGGACAGAAAATGATCCTTAATGCCAAATATCCAAGGTAATATTAGTATTGGTATAGCTAGAATTAATCAACACATTAATTAACTAATTAATTAATCTCAATTATTGTTCATATTTTCCAATATATATCCTTGTTGTGGCTTGCAGGAACTACTACAGGTGCACCCACAAGTTCGACCAACATTGCCAAGCAACCAAGCAAGTGCAGAGAGTCGAGGAAGAACCCCCTTTATACCGCACAACATATCACGGATATCACACATGCAAGAACTTGCTGAAGGCTTCTGATCAATTTGTCTTGGACCCGATTGATCACTTCCATACAGATTCTTCCACTCTTATGAGCTTCAACAACAGCAGCAATCACCACCAGATGATGACAAACAAACAAAACCACCCATTCTTTACCACATCCTTCCAATCAATAAAACAGGAATATTACAGCAAGGAGGACAATGACATGCCAGGTTATGATCCAACGATCCCCAATAACCAAGCATTATCCTCCGATTATCTCTTGCCAACTGACGACCATGATCGCATCTCTACTTTTGATCATGGAGATCTGATTTCTGGGGTCAACTCATCTTGCACCACCAGTTCACATAGCTTAGACATTGATAGCATCATGGCGGAATCTGTTGGTTTCGGTGACGGCGGTGATGTTTTAGGATTTGAATTTTGTGGATAATTTCGGTGCATAATTTTATATCGCAGCCTCTTTGTATTTTCCATGTACAAATCAAGAATGAGCAAGTAGATTTCTCACAATATCAGTACTAGAACGTACGCACCAATATGTAGCTGTACTGTATCATAGAAGTTGAATATCTTTCTTGTGTAGTTGAAATTTGCCTTGAAATTAAGAAAATAATCGGGGCCAGTACTTTTCAGTCTCGATCATTTGCATTAAAACGTATTTGATAGTGTGATTACGGGTTTTTTTTTAAATAATTTTTTATGCTAAAATATATGTTAATAATTTTTTTTTATTTTTTAAAAATTATTTTTAACATCAGCACATCAAAATGATTTGAAAACACTAAAAATATATTAATTTAAAGTTAATAAAAAAATAAAAAAAATTTAAATTTTATCAAAAACGATTTTAAAACACAAAAACAAAAAAACCTTAAAGAGAGAGTCCCTCTGCTTTTCTACCAAGGAAATTATTGAATGGCTATATCAACAATAAACATAAAGGTGTCTTGTATTCTATTATCTGATAGTCAGTTCTCAAGTAAAAGACAATTATACCCATCACAACAAATAAAAAAATCAAATTTTTATTTCATAATAAATTAATATCACAACAAAGAAACAAATACATGTTCATACTTAAAATTTCAACATCAAGACCAAATCAATACATCTAAATTAGATAAATCAAAATCAAAATCAAAATCAAAATCAGTCCACATTCACCCGACCTCATCACAACTTGTAAAATAAATTTAAGGTTAAATTCACCGTATATAATAGTATGAAGCTCAACACTTCAATATTTTATCATAATACACATCAAAATCAACTACATGTTAAAAATTATTAACATATAAATATTTCTATCATGATATTCATAAAAATTAATAACATGTTAAAAAATATAAAAAAAAAATACTAAAAAGAAAAATCTATCCATTTGCATCCATCAAGAGACATTACTCGAAATTCTTAAATACTAATCTCTATTCCTAGATTCATCACTAAATTAGAAATATATTACATGCAAACGATAACTTCGTGAATTAAGAATACACGGACGCACAACCATTTACACTTTAGCATGGCAGAACGAGCACTCATTTTTTACTCAAAATTTTGATTTTAAATTAAATAATAATAATAATAATAATTAAAAATATCTTTCATGGTGAAACAATATCTAACAATTAAAAAAAATTATTTCTTAAAAAAATAAATTGCAGGAGCAGCATGATTTGATAAATGATAATAACCCCTTACATGACTTGAGTGTGAAGAGACTATTTAGGAATGTGAATGGGGATGTATTTGAAAGTGTATTTTTTTAAAAAAATATATATTATAATAATATATATTTTTTATTTTTTATAATTTATTTTTTATATCTATATGTCAAAACAATCTAAAAATTTAAAATAATTTTAAAAATAATAAAACAATATTCAATTACGACACCAAATAGACCAGAAAATAAAGACCGGGATATAACATGATCCAAACTTTACTATAGTTTATCTCTCACGTTTAACTAATTTTGAGAAGTTTGAATTTAACTATTTTACTTGTAATAATAATAATAATAAATTATTATTATTATTATTATTATTATTATTATTAATTTACTACTGCTGCTGCAATGTTCAATGCCGTGTTATTCTGCTATAATATTGTTTTTGGAAAATGTTAACAAGTTTACCTAGATAAAGTTGTTAATATCACAGTCAACAAGTCAATTTATTAAGGTAATTAATATTAGATAATTTAATACTTAATTTCAATAAATTAACATGTTAACTATTATAAATGATCATGTCTCCTGACATGGTTCTCGACAAGTTGGCTTTGTTTAATATAGTCACAACCCCGACTTTCGCATAACATCAACAGATTATTTTATCAGTATTTAAATATTGATTCTGTTTAAACAATATTTACGGATAGAATAATAGCCAGTAACTGGTTGTCAGAAAACTTATTATCAGTCATTTTTATATGATAGTCAGCTTGTAATTTCATCAGTGATTTAATTTATATTAGTTATAGGTGATTTTTATATTGTTAGTGGTATTTTTTGTAATTTTTTTAAATTCTCTGGAATTCTGCGAGGAACTTAGTCTGTCGGTGATTTCATTTGTAATAATTAGTGGCAAAGTCTTTTAATTGTTTTCCAACTCTTTGAAACTCTTTGATGAATTAGTCCATTGATAATTCTGTTTGTAACTTGTTTCATATTTTAAAAAAATTAAAAATAAATATAATAGAAAGAAATTTTTAAAAAATAAAAATAAAATAAAAAAACCAAGTATTTATTACTAATTTAAAATTTGTCAGTTTGAATACAATTTATCTAGAGTATAAAAGTTGAAGGAAGCGAAGGAGACAGAGATAGATCTTTGTCAGGATCGGGTGGGCGATGAGGTGGCCATATATACCATTGAGGTTTGAAAATAACTCCAAGTAAAATTGTTTAATTTTGGTCATCTCAACACTAAGTCGGTTCGTCTGAGCTTCAATCTGATTGCGAGAAACCAACAATCAATACACTATGACTCATATGCATATCGTTGTTCGTAGTGTTTGAGATATTGTAAACTCGATTTCTATCGGGTCCACCAGACGATCCAGTCTCCAACCACCGGTGATTTAAATATTACCAATAAATTCACCAATGGGTATTAGCGACAAACATATTTTCTCGGCAATTTCACCTATAATAATAACATTTCATTTTTTTTTCATTCATTGATTTTCAATTGTAATTCATTATGTATTCACCAATGAAAATCTTCTATAAGTGAATATCAAGGTAATATTTTGTCAATAAAAATTATTGTTATTTATCAACGAGTTTTTATTTGTCAGTATTTCTATTTCTATTTGATGATTTATGGTAATTGAGTGTTATAACACCACATATGCAGTTTATAGATATGTGCATAGGAATAAATATTATTTATTTTTTTGACTTTGATCAATAATGGTTTTTTTTTCAAAATCAATTTTTAATATTTTGTACTAAAAGTTTTCACATATGCTAATGAATATTCAATCTAATTTCAAAAATATTTTAGGCCAAAAGGAAGAAGGAAATTTTAATTTTTTATTAATAATTAAATATTAAAAGGATTTAAAAAATGAAAAATAATTTTTAATTATCCAAGATTTTTTTGGGAGCCCTAAAAAATCATATAAAGTTATAGTTAGTATGATTCTCAAAGTATTTGCGTGGTCAAATGCGTAAAAATACTTTAATTTTATAAATCACATATACACAAGTTTTAAGAACCATATTAAAATTACCTATATAAATTCATAAGACCTCTTTAGAGATTATTTTTTTTAAAATGAGAAAATTCCAGGTTATTTTCTAGTTTGAAAATTTATTTGATTTTTATTTTTAAAAATCTAAAAAAAAATATCTTTTGACTTCAATTTTTTTTGGATTATTTTTTTAAAGTTGATTAAATTTTCATCATCATCTATGAAAAAATTCAATTGAAAATAATAAAATATAAATGTTTTAAAAATAAACTTTGTTTAACACCAACGGCCGAATCATATTAAATTATTCTGAAAGTATTAGGTTGTTGTAGAGGTTGTGTTTTTATAGTAGTTTTGAAATGCGGTCCGACCCGACAGGTCGATCTAGAATCCGGGATTGAAACCCGGCTAAGTTGAAAAAAAAACAGGAAAAGAAAAATCCCGATGTGACCCGACGGATTGACCCAGCATCTCGGTTGACCCGGTTAAAAACCCGGTTGCAACCCATTGACTTTTATTTTTTCTTTCACTAAAACGATGTTATTTTAATTTTTTTAAAATAAATTTAACCCGAATAACCTGATCAAAACTCAAAACTTGGTCTTGAACCGGACTAGGTAACTATGGTTTTTATGATATTTTTTTGTAGACTTTTTTTTATTGCATGGCAGAGTAATTATGGTTTGCTTGGAATTAAATATAAATTAAGACTAACAATAGTGACAAAATTTGAAAGATTACACTTGGAGATTTTTTCCACGAATGGGGTGGTTGTTGAAATATATATATCAAGCAACTATTCTTGGATAGATTTTTTTTTACGGAGTGTTTGAGATCGATTATTTTTAAAGTGAATTTTATTTTAAAATATATTAAAATAATATTTTTTATTTTAAAAAATATTGTTTTATATCAAAAATTAATTTAAAATACAAATAAAATTTTAAATTTTTTTATAAAATACTTTTACAACACAAAAATAAATAACATCTCGGTAGCTACACACAGTAACCATGTGTTGCACGTGATGATTTAATTCAATACCTTAGGCTAAAGCAATCAATCACTCGTTCAAACCCTATACAATGATTTTTGTCTTTGTTGACAAAAGAAAGAGCTGTTGGTGGAAAAGGATAAATGCTGAAATAGAATACGTGCCCCATGGTTACAGACAGTAGAAAAGGACAGCGTACGGATGATGAGTGGGACGTTTATTTTTATATTTTTAAAATAATTTGTTTATTTTAAATTAAAATTATTTTAATGATGTTTTCAAATTATTTTTTGATATATTGGTGTTAAAAATAATTTTTAAAAAATAAAAAATTATTATTTTAATATATTTTTAAATAAAAAACATTTAAAAAATAATTGCTATATCATTTTTAAAAATCACGAAAATAGACGTGTTTGTAGTGAAAGAGAAACACCACATGGGGAATACGTGCCCCAAGGTTCAAGACAGGAGAAAATGGAATACGGGCCCGAGGTTAAAGAAAGGAGAAAAGAGAGTCATGTTTATTTTTATATTTTTAAAAAAAATTAATATTTTTTTAAATTAATATTTTTTTATGTTTTTAGATTATTTTAGAGTGTTAATAATAAAAATAATTTTTTTAAAATAAAAAATTATTATTTTAATATATTTTTAAATAAAAATCACTACAAAAAATTATTGGCAGAACATTTTTAGACACCACCAAAATAAACATGTCTTGTAGTGAACATGTCTTGCAGTGAAAGAGAGACACCACATGCAATACGTGCCCAAGGTTAAAGACAGGAGAAAAAGGAGGCATGTTTATTTTTTAAAAAAATATATTTTAAATTAATAATTTTTTATGTTTTGAGATTATTTTATAATATTTATAAAAATAATTAAAAATAATAATTATTTTAACATACTTTTAAATAAAAAAATATTTTAAAAATAATCATTCCTATACTCCAAACAGCACCAAAATAGAGGTGTGAAAGAGAAACAGCGCATGGAAGGCATGAAAATCAAGTTTGCAAACGCTGCTGCCGCTGTATTTTTAAAAAATTAAAATTTTTTTTAAATTTTAATATGTTTTGGATTGTTTTGATGTGCTGATATCAAAAATAATTTTTAAAAAATAAAAAAAATTCATTTACATATATTTTAATATAAAAAATTATTTAAAAAACACCCGGAACCACACTCCAAATAATTTTCATTCAATGTGGAAAGTAACTAAACGACAATGAAGAAATGCATCATCTCTTCCGGTCACTGTCAATCAGTCCAGCTTTAAAGGCCTGCCTGGAAAATTTAGCAAGGAGGAGCGTGTGAACGCATCCATTTTTTCCGAACAGTACTTCCTTTCATCTTCAACCCTCGTGGAATTTAGATTAATGAGTGGGTCTCACTTTTTTTCTTCTGTTTTTTTCTACATAAAAGACAAGCTGATTGAGAAAGGAGTTTGCTAGCCACCCCAGCTCATTTGTTCGCATTACAAGGCAGATATTTTTCTCGAGCAGCTTCGTTAATGGCACCCAGCACTGTCACATCTCTCTGCACAACAACGTTCCAGGAGATCATTTATGAGATGCAAGACAGACAAACGTATATTATATTTTTTCTTTTCTGTCTTGAAAACTTGTTATTTTCATGCTCAGGCTATGCTTAAGACCGTCTTTAGAATATAGTTTTTAGAACAATATTTTTCAAATATACTTTTTTATTTTTGTTTTTTTTACTTGAATAAAAAATCATCCAAACAATGACTGGATGGACCCAGAACCTAACAACAAAGGGCTAAGATGGAAATGTCATATTTAACGGGGATCATTACGTGTGTTTATATATATCCTTTCGATAGTTATAATAATAGTTAATTTAATGCTGTAAAAATGTGATTTTTCTCTCAATAAAATATTGACCAAACGATTAAAATATTGTTATATTTCTGTAAGGATAATTTTTAGTAAACGTATCTAGTAAAAGAAAAAATTATAAATCCTGAATAAAACTAGTTTTATTTAAAAAAAAAATATAATAATATTCAGTTAAGAAAAAAAATTTATAATAAAACGTTACGCTCGATTTGCATTTAAAAAATAAACTAGTACATCATGAACATTAGCTTTTTGATTGTCTGTCGTTTACGGGAAAGAAATGATATTAATAAAAATGTAAAGTTTATTTTTAACATTATAATATTAAAACAAAAAAAATCAAAAGAGGAATATAGTAGTGTTTCAAATCAATCAAAAGATTGATTCATGTATGGTTAACCTGCCTTTTTCTTTTAAGTACTGTCTATTTTTTTATTTTTCAATCTTATCTCTTTCCACCTTTAAATCATTACGCTGTCCTTGAGGTTCTTTACACGTCGTCTAGTCAGAAATTTCAGTCCGTGGGACAGATATAAATAGAAGATTCAATATAGATTAAAATTAGATTCTTCATCCGAATTATACTGCGGCTCAGGTTAAAGTTTCTTTGATGTAAAAAAATGTTTCAGTATTATTATTTTTTATCAGGTAAAAAAATATTTAAATCGTGAAGATTGACTTTATAAATTTAAAAATAACACGAGTTAATTTTTTAAATCCGGTAACTCTAGTTAAGAGATTGATATAACTCTATATAAAGTAAATCAAAACAAATTATAAAATTTAATTTTTAATCAATCATATCAAATTCAATATTGAATGATGAAATTTGTAAATATTTTAATAAAAAAATGATACAACAGATTAACTTGTTAAGCATTATTTTCGAGTTATGAGATCGGGATAGCTTAATAAAAGACAAACCAAAACAAATAATGAAGTCTAATTCTCAATTAAACACAATATTAAATGATGAAATTATGAAAAAAAATCAATAAAAAAAATTAAGTTAGCCAGATTAACTCACCAAACTCATAATTTAGGTCATGAGACGTGAATAACCCAATAAAAAACAAATTTAATATTGAAGAATTCATGATCCGAGTTATGAGATTAAGATAATCTTTTATAAAAAAATTAAAAAAACAACCCAATTTAACTAGGGTAAAAATACCGAAACCTGCGACCTTGATCATGAAACTAAAATATACTCATAGAAAGCAAATCAAAACAGATTATAAAGCTCAATTCACAATTGATCCAATGTTAAATGATTAAATTGAAGAAAAAAAATAAAAAATGACACAAAAACGATCCGAGTCACTCGGGTTAACCCCGTTAAATACTATTCTTAAGCATGAGGTCAGAATAACTTAATAGAAAGCAAACAAAATAAATTATGAAATCTAATTCTAAATCAACCAAATATTAAAGAATGAAATTGAAAAAAAAAATAATTAAGAAAAAAACCAATTCAGTCGATTAACCGTCAAACACACAATACGTGTTATGAGAGTGAGATGACTTAATAAAAAATTAATATTAAAAAATACATTTATATATAAAAAAATCATTACTTGAAGAAAAAATCAAAAAAGCAGTATAAAAAAAAGCATTATTCTAATGAATAGTGCTTTGTGAGGAGGGGTATAATAAATGCCCCTCCTCTTTTAGTTTTGTTTTTTAATAAAACTAAATGTTTTTAGATAAGAATTAAAAAAAAACTTTTAATTACTTATTCACTATATGATTTTAATTACATTTCCTTATAAAAAAAATGTCATCTTACAAGCTAAAAACAAATATAAGAGCTTAATTCATTTAACAGAAATTAAATTAAAGTACATAGTAAATAAATAAATATTAAATTTATATTAATAAATATCAAGGACAAGAAGGGAATGAAAAAGAATTGCGTTCTAGTTGTCTATTTATTTTTAAACATTCTCGATATTAGATTGGGCAGCATAAAATCTTTATTTAATTTGAAAAGAGTACTAGCCACGTAATTTCATAAAGAAAAATAACAGAAAAAAATCTATGTTATATTTTTTAAAAAAAATTGTTAAATCCAAGTCAATTCCAGTTAAAAAAAATATATAATGTACTTGAATTGACCTAGCCCACGCATTCCAGGGTACAGGGTGTTTGGATTCTGGGGGCAAGCAAGGAACTGATCAAGTGTTCTTCCGGGAATGGTCTTGTCTCTTCAGGTCCATTAGTTTCCTGTAAATTTTTTCAAGTCTTTGACTTAAGAAATATTTTTTACATGTAAACAGACGCAAGGCGGAGTTAGAAATTTTTTTTTATCCTGAGCTATTAAATAAATATATAAATACTTTTTAAGATTGATTATTAATTTATGTACATAAATTTTTAAAGTTAACAGTAAAATTTTAATTCAAATACTTTACTTAAAATATTAAAAAATAAATTTAAAAGTACATAAAATTAAAACGAAAGTAAAAATAAACTCACTATTAAAGTTACATCCTTCGATATTTTATGAAATATAATTCATCCATGATCGAATCTGAATCGATATTGTAATAACTCTTCAACCGGGATAAAATAACAATCTCATGTCAACTAGAAAACAAAGTAATTAAATTTTTTTCCTCTTTCAATTCCTCCTTCCTTCACTTGATTCTTTCCTAGATTAGTGTTTTATAAGTTGCACTTTGTAAGTTTACAAGGTTATTCTGTCACTTTTTTTAATTTTTTCCTTGGATTTTTTTATGTTTTTCCTTTACTTTTTTCTATTTCTCTCTCGCCTTTTCTTTTCTTTCTTTTCCTATTTTGCTTCTGCCCAATCGACAACATATAAAAGGAAGAAGAAGCTGATTTGTTTTATTTTTTAATGGCAAATAATTATTTTATTCTTAATGAGTCATTTTGTTTTTATTTGACGGTCCTTTTTTTTATTAGCATTACCAAGCTCTGTTCATCCTAAAATTTTAACCAGATTTTATTCAATATATTTTAAGATCCCTCGTAAAATTTCAGTTCAATCTGATGATCGGATTAAAAATTATGTCTAATAACGTAAAGCTGGTCAAATTGTGATTTTTCATCAAATTTTTAAATTTCTCCAAAAATTCTGAAATTTTAACCCAAGTTAAAGAATTATATTAGAAAGCTCCACGTAAATTTTTAAATTTTTTTAATAATAGAATTAATAATTATGAATTTTTATATAAAACTAATTTAAAAAATATTGATAAAATGGTGACCTGGGCTTAAAGCCCACCCCAGCCTTTGCCATGCCTCCGCTATGAACAGACCCTTAATGTTAGTCTACAGGTCTGGTTTTTTTTTTTTATCCTTGTACGTCTTTTTCAGTATACCTCTCCCCATTATTTTAAGTGAGCTTGGGCCTGGTCAATATAATCCTGCAAAGGTCCATTTAGTTTGAGCGGTGATCTTGGAGGGGCATTTTCGAAAATAACTAAAGAAACTTGCTAAAAGCCTAATTTGCCATCCATCACTCCTTCAGGTCCAATGCCTGTAGTTTAAAGTGAGGATTAGGCTTTGCTATTGTGTTAAGTCCTAAGTCATTGATTTTATATCTTAACAATTATTTTTATCTAAAAATAAGTAAACATACATGTATTAGTTTTAGTTTAGACAAGATTTTAACATATAAGCACAATAAATATATTTTTATTATTAAAAAACATGAAGCAACTTACCTTAAGTTAAATGTTTCATGGTGATTTTTATATTTTTTTTAGTATAATTAGTCTCTTACCAAAAAGTTTTAAAAGACCAGTTAAGGTTTTTAATTATCATCATTTTTTAATCCATTTTATAAATTTGTTTGTCAAGATGTTCCATAAAAACATTAAAGTTAGATAGTTTTAAAAATACTAGTTTGAATCTCCATGCCACATTGCGAGATGAAGCAAAAAATTTTCTCAATGCAAAAAAAGAGACAATCATTATTATTGTTTTTTACCATCAAGAAAAATTATACTTGCAAACTAAAAAGTTTATATAAACGTTCAATAAAATAAATCAACATTATATGTGCTAATAAATAATAATAAATATATTTTTTTAAGTAAATATTGAATTAGGAAGTTAAGATAATTATGATATTTCTTTGAAAAAAGCCTAAACTAAATCAAGCATAACTTAAGTTATTATTAACATAACAAGAATCTCATATAAAGTCAACCAAAATAAAATATTAAACTCAATTCCTAATCAACTTAATGTGAAATGATCAAATTAAAAAAAATTAATAAAAAAAAGATAACATTGTGGATAACTATTGCAACCCACATTGATTGTGTTTTTCTCTTATTTTGTATTTCCATTATGTTTTAATATTTCTTCAATCTCACATTGTTTTGTGCATTAATGATTTTAAACATCATTTTATAATTTATCAAGGATTAATTTTGCAAAACCGAACTATAATTGTTGCTAAAAATAGTAGTAAAAAAATAAACACCAAATTTTACATAAAAATAGCAAAGAATTGGATGCAAAAACCGAGGAGAGAAGATAAAAAAAAAAAAGAAAAGATGAAAGGGTTGTTATAGCAATACAAGAGAGCTTTTATTTCATGCGCCACTAAATAAGAAAGTCGTGATAATCCATTGGTACCATGAAAGACCATGTCTAGAGCTTGATGGTGGTTGCACATGCCATCATAGTCCTATTTCCTTTTTAACTTGTTGCCACGTATGTTATAAGTGCTAATCATGTTTTCTTTATCTGTTCAATCTAGTATCTGTTTTTTTTTAAGTGTTGAATAATTGTTTCAGAATCAAATTTGATTTTAAAAGCTTCACTTATTTTAAATTTATAATATTGAATTTTAATTATACCTAATCAAGCATTAACCAAACGTAAAAAAATTTCTCAACATCCTGATAGTTCCATATCAATCCAAAGATAAAGAAATTTCATATGAAAAGATTAAATAAAAAATACAAAAAATATAAGGATTATTTAAAAAAATAGAGAAAGTGAAAAAAAATATAGGCTTTTCATTGTTGATATAAATAATAAAACAACTTAAATATTTTAATATTTTTTATAATTTATAATTTATAATGTGCTTCACAAATACAAAATGTTTCATGGTGCACAAAATTAAATATTTATATTCTATTAATTATTTTATAGGCTCATTTAAAAACAAAAACATAGACATAAGAAAGAGATAGGTAATAAAACATATATTACACCTAAAAATAATAAAAATATCTTTATGTAAAATTTCTATTTATATCTTTTTTAAAAATAACTAAAAAATTAGTTAAGCACATGAGCAAGTGAAGGCAAATAAAATCAGTTGCAATTGAAGGCGAGGCCTTACCGAGCCCAGATCAAATAGCAAACAGCCTTTTTCAGGTCCAGTGTTGTTATCAACCTTGTAACTGGTCCGGTGCTGGTCAGCTGTTCTGGTGGTACCATCCTTACCGATCAAAACGCCGACCATCAGTGTTCTACAGAGATTGGAAACAAGCAGACAAAATCGAATTTGAAAAGAAAAACGAAAAAAAAAAATCAGAGATGGAACATAGAGGAATTAGGGCTACTAAAACCTGTAGCCAAGGGTTTTGGATAAGCTTGCTAGTGTTCTTATGCATGATCACAACAACACAAGTGGAGGGATCAATTCATGAGTACAGAAACGAAGCTTTTACTCCCAAGACAAATGCTTTCTTTTTCCATGGTGGTAGTGAAGGGCTCTATGCTTCTAAAGCTCCTCCTGATTCCTCTGCTACCACCCAATCAGGAAAATCTTTCATAAGGTAATTTTTATTTTCTTCTTTTTTTTTAAAAAAAATAAAAATTCTTGCTTCTTTTCTTTCACTTGTTAATTTCACTGTTCTTTTACTCAATTTTGTGTTTTAATTTCTGGGTTTTTCTTAAATCTCTAGATATAGTAATTAGGGTTGTTATTTTTTAGGATGATGGCGTAAAATGGGTATTTTTTTTGTGATTTCTTGATGTTAAGTACTGCCATTGTATTGAGAATTGTCAGATTTCAGTATTTGTGGATCCCACTTGATGGACCGACGAGTACTGAACTCACTGAAATTTAGCCCTGTGATTGTTTTGGGTGTGTAAGGAAATGTGAATGTGGTTGTGAATTTTAGGTTTGAAGGAGTGACATTTAGGAGGACTAAAGAGTCGGCGAGTAGGCAAGAGGGAATGCAGCAGAGTACTGGAGTGGTTGAAGCAATCATACTTGATGTGAAAGATAGGAAGAGGATTGGAGGGGCATTTTTGAAGACTAATGCTATATGTTGTAATAGTACACTTGCGGAGACGGGTTCTTGCAAGTTAGGAGAGGTGATTTTACAGAAGAATCCAGATATTCCCAGCTGGCCGAGGGTTATTAAGACGCACTTTGCAGGAAAAAATGAAGAAGTGAAAATGGGGAGTGAGGAAGTTGAGATAAACAGTAATGGAATGTATTACCTTTATTTTATGTTTTGTAACCCAGAATTGAAGGGGACATTGATTAATGGAAGGACTGTGTGGAAGAACCCGAATGGTTATTTGCCGGGAAAGATGACTCCTTTGATGACTGTCTTTGGAATTATGTCTTTAGCTTATCTTGTGCTTGGATTAGTATGGTTCTTAAGGTTTGTTCAATTCTGGAAGGATATCATACAGTTGCATTACCATATTACAGCAGTTATTGCTCTTGGGATGTGCGAGATGGCTGTCTGGTATTTTGAATACGCCAATTTTAATTCTGCTGGATTGAGACCGATGGGTATTACATTGTGGGCTGTCACTTTCACCACTGTGAAGAAGACTCTATCCCGCCTTCTTCTTTTGGTTGTCTCGATGGGCTTTGGAGTGGTTAGGCCAACCCTCGGTGGCATAACATCAAAAGTGCTTGTTCTTGGTTTGGTATATTTTATTGCTTCCGAGGCATTCGAGCTCGTTGAACATCTTGGAAACATCAATGACTTTTCCAAGAAAACAAAGGTGTTTATGGTACTTCCAGTTGTTTTCCTAGATTCCTGCTTTATTCTCTGGATTTTCTCATCGCTATCAAAAACTTTAGAGAAGCTTCAGGTAATCATCTCTTACCTTTCTTTCCAAAGTTTTAAGTAGTAATCACTGACGATGTCTCATTAATAAAATAAACCTATGAGTTTGTGTGTTTGAGTGGGGATGGATGTACATCTTGGTGCTATTTACTGTGTGTGGACGCGTGAAAAATGGTTTGTGGGCATTGTCTTTCTGCTATTGAATTGCTGGTTGCAATATCTTCTTATTGTGCTTTTGAAATGATTCCTCCTCTCTACTTTTTTGCCCTTGTTTTGTGGCTGCAGATGAGGAGAAACATGGCTAAGTTAGAACTGTATCGGAAGTTTACCAATGCCCTTGCAGTGTCTGTACTGCTCTCCATTGCCTGGATTGGTTTTGAGGTGATATTTATTTTCTTGTTCTGGATCCTAAATTAATCATTCTTTGATCTTCACCGAAAGATGAGATTTGATAGCTATATTATTTGCCGATGTATTTATTAAGAATACTCTTCCTCCTCTGGCCTATCTTGCTCAGCTATACTTCAATGCAACTGATCCACTAAGTGAGCTGTGGCAAGTTGCATGGGTCATCCCTGCTTTCTGGACTCTGCTTGCGTACTTTCTCTTGGTGGTGATATGTGTCCTCTGGGCGCCTTCACGTAACCCAACTAGGTACTTTGGCATCACCTTCGCTTTTGTTGTTTTCTACTTTTGTGACTTAATGTCATGGATACTGTGGGCTCATTTGCCCCTTTCCAATTCAAGCAGGACCTTGGTTCTTTTCTGCTGTTAGGGATATTGATATTGCTACTATTGTTCTGAATTGAATCCATGCTGTTTCATGAACTTGAAACTGATATGTATGTGAATTGAAGTTGTGCTAAATTTGTTGTCATATCAATCTGGCAAGTTGATGCTAATATTCATTTTTTGTTTTTGTTGTTCTCTGTTAAACTTTTAAATTTCTGCATACTTCTTGCAAACTTATTTTTCTTTGTTCACTTCTCTCTCACTCTATCACAGCCATTTATACAGTTTCTGTAATAAAGAAGACTAAAGTTATATTTCCGTATTTTATGTGTCGTGGAAGATTGTAATTTTCACAAATCTAGACAGCAGATGAATTCAACAACTAGAGTGGGTCTTTGGAAACACTGTATTTTTCATAAATTTAGACATGGATTCAGCAATTAGAGTGAGTCTGCTGTTGCATGAGATGCCATGTTAGGATAGTACTTCTATCCAAGTTTTGGAGGTAAGTTCTCGGAAGTTCTGGCTTCAAGAGTTGATCAGGGGGGGAGTATATTATCCTTTTTGGAAATTAATACTATGACTCCTACACTAAAATCCGGTGGTTATTCTATGGTATAGACATAGTGGAAATCCCATGCCCAGAAAAGGGAAAAAAAAAAAAACTAGAAACAAAATCATTTCTTGTTTTTGTTGTTCCCTAGTAACTGTTTAATCTCTGCTTGCTGCTTGCACCCGTCTTTCATTTTTTACATCTTTCTCTCTTCATTTATACGGTTTTCATAATAAAGAAGAGTAAAGATTTATCTATTTTACGGGTAGTGGAAGGCCCATAATTTTCATTATAATTGACCGAAGATGGATTCAGTAATTAGAGTCAGACTGCTGATGGCTTGTAATTTCATAAATCTGGACAGAAGATGAATTCATTTATTAGAGGGAGTCTGCTGTTGCTTGAGATGCCTTTGTTAGCACCAAGGATAATATTATTATCAAAGTTTTAGGAAGTTCTGACTTCAAGAAATAATCACGAGCAGCATGTTCTCCTTTTGGAAAACAATAACATGAACTCGTACACAAAATTCTGTTGGTTCTTCTTTGATTTCTTGAAGGAAAAAAAAACTATTAAGCATTTTGCCCTTTCCTTGGATTTTTTTACAAGGTGAGACGTTGACCATATGCATTGCCTATATTTTTGTCACATGAACCAAAATAGTAAAATTAGTCGTGATAAATATGTTCTTAACAATGAATTTATAAATAGATATGTAAGATGCTGCTGCTAATTGGGGGTGCTCCTGCAGGTATGCATATTTAGAAGGGGAGGACTTTGATGAGGAGGGTATATCATTGACAACTGGGGATATCACGACGAAGCTGGAAAGGAATGCACTTGTTGAAGATCTTGAGGAGGATAAGCAAGAGTAGATGAATAATAACTAGTGGAGGTGAATCTGATTGGCGCTTAAGTTGCATATCCAGGTATTTGTCTGTAAATCTTGGTATGCAATTTGTGTCGTGTACAAAGCACCTGTGAATGAAGTACAGAGATAGAAGAGTTTGATACGAGTTAGATTTTAGGCAAAGCACAAGGAGAAATTGTTGGTCAGGCTCCTATATTACCTGCATTGAGTTTATCACTGCTTTGAGAAATCCGCATATTGTTCGAAATCATCCTCGAAGTATGAAATCCCTCATCCCTAACCCCTGCAGGCTTGGACAAGATACATACCATACCGTTTTTCTCTCTGTTCTATTTATTTTTGTTAAATTATCGCCGGGGTTTTCTGTTATGTGGCACCCCCAGATTCTTTCTTAATAGAGGGAAAGGAATGCTGGGCCTGGAGACCTGATGCTGCTGATTGAGGCCTCTAGAAACCTTCCTCCACGGCAATTCCTGACAATCAATTGCTGCTTTTTGACCTTTTTGGGATTGTGGTAAAGTTCAGTTAGAAATGCCAAAAAAAAAAAAAAATTCAATTTGGTATCTTTTCAATCTAACCATATTAAAAAAAAAAAACATTTTTCTGCTAAACTATGTGTGGACCTAATATTTGATGTAGAGCTGCTATCTCTAAAAAATGTATTTATTTTTTATGTGGATTGGTGATCGAGAAAAGATGAATAAAAAAGGAAGAAGAAAAGGTGAATCCTCGTGGAGATGGCTTAATTGTTAAGAATTTGTTTAGCTAAAAGGTGCATCTGTGGTCAGTTTCCTGCAGTGCTAGATGCAAACAATTCCGATTCTTCCAACTATTTTTGTCAAAACAAATATGAAAAGGATTCTGCTTCAAGGATGATGTGCCATGTGTGGACAGGTTCTCTTCGCCTGTAATTGGAGGTTTGGTTGCTTTAAATGTGCTGAAAATGCACACCTGTAAGATGTTGTGAGCATGGTTTACAATTCTGTTTAGGTTCTTTTTTTTTTTATTAAATTTTTAATTAGAATTATATATTTTGATTTCGAAATGCTTGGTGTACCGTTTCTGAGGCAACATCATAATGTTAGGTCAATAGGGGAAAGATAAGCACCTTTTACCTCAAAAATTTTGAGGATTTTTTTTAATTAAATTGTTTTTTTTTCAATTTCATCCTCGAACATTGAATTTACTTTGTATAGGACATCATAATTTGTTTTAATTTGCTTCTATGGAGTTATCTGGATTTTATGATCCAGATCGCGAGTTTTGTGGGTTAACTATACTAATTCGGGTTATTTTTTATTATTTTTAATTAATGTTTTTTTAAATTTATTCTTCAATATAAGGTTAATTGGAAGTTGGACTTTATTATTATTTTTTATTTGCTTTCTGCAAATTTATCATGGTTTTATGACTCGGTTTGCGAGTTTTACGGGTTAACCATGTGATTCAGATTTTTTTTTTGTTTTTTTAATTTAATATATTTTTTCAATAAATTATATTTGTACATGTAGTCTAAAATTAATACTATTACTCTAAAAATCTTTAAGAACCTTTTTCTAAAAAATAATGTGCCTTTTCAAGTTTTTATTCTTAATATATATATATATATATATATATATAATTTCTTAAACATAAACGTGATATGATATGATCACTTCATAATATTTTGCATGGATTGCTTATAGGTTATTGCTCAGGCGGCGCCAGCAACTTGATTTGATGTTGTAATATAACTTTTCATATTTGTGTTACAACCGTCTTGATGAGCTTTTTTTGATAGGGGACTAGTGTACACAGCGGAGCAACAATTAATTTTTGACATGCTTTTCTTTTTTTTCTTCATGAATATGATATTGATGATTCATTTTTTATAGTAGATTATTGATAATTTTCTTTGTTTGATTTATCTATTGCTATTTTTTTAATTATATTATTAAATTAACCGGACTTATGGGATCTAGTCAAGTCAATGACCCGAGTCTCATATTCTTCTTGCTTCATTAAAAAAAATTATCATCGCTTAAGCATCTTTTTTTATATTAGAAACAATTTGATCTGTCTTGCAGCGTAGTGTGAACCACCAATCTAGGTTTACTTGAGTTATTTTTTTTGGATATTTTTTTTGAAATTTTTTAATTTTTTACCTTCAATATTTAATTGATTAGAATCAGGCTCCCTGTTTTGTTTTGATTTAGATTTTATAGGATTATCACGGTCTCATACTCCAAATCGTGGATTAAATGGGTTAATTATGGTTGGTCTTAGTCGATCTAGTATGTTACTATCTCAATATTTTTTTAAAATAAATGTCATTCAATATATCTTTATCTCTATGTTTTAAAAGTTTTTCATCCAGTGTACATCAAAGTTTTTACTTTCTAATATCTTTACATTTTTTAAAAGGTTAGAAAAAAATAATATAATGTGAACTGTTTTATGCATGGTATAATATATGAATGTAGAAGATCATTAGGAGAGGATCACACTCAATTCATTTTTTGAAAAAGTAAAGGGAAAATTCCCATGATCATACTATAGTTAGATTGTTCTTTTTTACTTTACCTCAATTCTTTCAAAAATTATATAGTTTATATATCAGGTCAATGTAATTTTTAAATTTAGAAAAGATTATGAATTTATCCTTATATATAATATAACACAAACACCACAAATCTCTTAACACTTTCTTCGAAATCAAATTATATGTTGAATTAAATTACAGTGAAATGGGAAACTTAATTTGGATGGTTGTGGATTTTTCTGCACTTTATTCCTTGATGAATTGTTCTGGTGAAATTGTTATGAGATTACATGGCACATTATCTCTTGATGGCAGGCTTTAGTTTAGCCTATTCCATCATAATTTTCTCTGATTCCAAAGTTACCATTAATCTGGAGCCAAAGGACCATCCAGGGGCACCCTCCTGGGCACCTCTTGCAAATCAAAAGGCAACACTCTCCTGTTATTTCGTTCAATCCAAGCATTTCTGGCCAAGAAAGGGATAAATCATGATGCTTTATTGAAAGATAATGCAGATCATGGTGGCATTGGTGTAGCTTGTAGGGATTACAGAGGCCTTCTAATTGTAGGAATAGGCCTTTAAAAGGACAAGTTGATCAATCCTCCTCCAAGGAGAAGCAATGGTGATTAATTAGAGAAGCTCTCTTAAACACAAAAACAAATTAACCTCCATATATCTTGAATTTTACTAAGATTTAAATTGTTAAATGGTACCTTTGAGATTAAGAAACAAAGCCATTGTAGGTTTTGACAAGACAACAATCAACACAAGCCAAAAACTAGATTATAAGTTTTCAAACACAAGGGAGTGAGTTATAATCACGTTGAAAATATTAATATTTTTTATTTAAAAATATATTAAAATAATTTTATTTTAAATTTATCTTTTTATTTTCTACATTAATATATTAAAATCATAAAAAACACTAAATACATTAAAAAAAGAAGAAGTTGAAAGCACAATCTCAAACGGTGTCGCCAGCCGTATCCTTGATCCAGCTTGGAAGTCTATTAAATATTCCAGCATGTCTAACGCGGTGAGATGCTGGAATATTAAGTTCCTAATTTATGACACAGGGAATCCTGGGTGATGGTGCGAAGCAATCTCTTCTACCATTGCTTTGCAACTCTCAATTAGCTGGCTCCTTGGGTTGTTAGGCTTATATTTTATTCATGTAAAAGTCAGAGTCTCCTCTGAAGGTTTCAATCTTTGCCTTCTGGGCATCAAATTGATCAAGAACTCGTCTCTCTCATAGAAAGCCATTCAATTGTTTCTTTCTTTCTTATTCTTATATATCCTACCTTCTGGTTGGTGCAGTTCTTCGTTGACACACCAGAGGAAGATAACAAGGGCTACAAACATACACACAAGGTTTGATCTTTAACTTCAACTTCTTCATACAGAAAACTAATGTATCTGTTAAGGAAAAGGGTTCTTGGAAATATGGTTTACTAGTGTTTTTCTCTTTTCTTTTTATGTGTCTCTGATAAGTAAAGAAGGTCATGGGGCATCACCATCACCACCACCACCACCATCATGAAGATAGCCCATATGATGATCCCTTGTTGGCTTGCTGTTGCTGCCCTTGCTTGCTAGTTTCTTCCATGCTGAGAGGATTTGGGAGATGTATATTTGCAGCTTGTTACCCTCTCTTGCGTTGCTTTGGATTGGATGACCACCACCACCACCACCATTCCTTTTGATCATTGTTTGATAATTTGTTTCTTTCGTTTTGTAGTTTTACAGTCAAATCGATTGGAAAGAAAAAGGATTTGATTCAAGCGAGATGTTGAATTTTTTGAGCTTTGTATTTCAGAATTTTCACTGATTATTGCAATACAGTTGATTTCCTTTTCTTCTTCTTTTTTGGCTTTTTGGTAATGATGAATGGTAACATATTTGTCATAGCTCATTATGAATTTCTCAAACATTTGCCTGAGTGTTTATGAGCATCCGACAAAACAAGATTAACTTCTGGAACATCTTGTCACCCTATCTGCTACAAAAATTTTGCTTTTAGTTTCTTACATCAACAATTTTCCAATTGGGTTGGATTTTACTATCGTATCCCTAATTATTATTATTTGTTTTTGGTAATGATGAATGGTAACATAATTGTCATCGCTTATTACTAAAAGAAAAAACATTTGTTGATTTCACGGTGCTTTCTTTCATAAAACACTGTTCACGAGATTAATATTTTTTTTAGTCTTTAATTAAAGCTTTTTTTTTTAATTTAATCACTATTTTTTTTCAATTTTATTATTACAAGTGTTATTTTGTATTTTGACCTCAGAATTTGTTTCAATTATCTTATTATTGTTATTAATTGTCAAAATGTCAAAAAAACATCTTCATATTTCATTGTTGCTCAATGTTGCGGAAACAAATTTGATTCTATTGATTAAAAAATATTAAAAATACAAGAACCCAAATTGACACTATGGGTGAAACAAACGGTTTTTTAACTATTTAAAAAGCTATTTTTTTCATTTTTTTTTACTTTAGATTTTGTCAAATATTTTTTTTTTACTCTATTAGTTTGAAATTTTTCTTTTTAGTCTAAAATTTTATTTTATTTGCATATCAATCTTTAAATTTAAAAGAGAAGAAATGAAATTGTTCAAAACAATATAAATGAAAGAGAAAGTGTTTGGTTAGCCATATTTTAAAAACTAAAATGGTCAATCTTGGTGTCAACATGTTCTATTCAACGAGAAGAGTACGATGCTAGTAGTTTTATCCTATAAACATGCATGAAAAATATAGATCATGGTCCATCTAGATTTTTTTTTATTTGATTGTTTTTTTAATTATTTTAAAGTTATTTTAGGATGTTTTGGAGTTAATAAATGGTTTGTGGAGATTTTTATATTATTTTTAAGGTGCTATAATGTAAAAATTACTTGAAATTTTGATTTTTTAGATTCAAAACCTTAGACCCAGATTTTACTATAAAAAGAGGTGACTAAAAAACATAATAGTAGGCGAGAGGTTGCGTGCCACAACATGTAACCTCTAGCTCATTCAAAAAAAGATAACAAGCAAGTAGATAACATAAACTACATGGAAGTGTTTGAGTGATCAAAAGAGAATTTATCACCTAGGTAAATTAGAAAAAATGCTCCACTATCAGAGGTATTTTAGTAATTTTAGTTTTGACAGGGGCAAAACGATAATTTTACCCAGACCATGGATATTTTAGTAATTTCTCAAGTTTAAATTTTATTTTTATTTTACTTGTGTTTATAATTAAAAATAACTCTGCTATTATGTGTATTCATGAATATTTACTTGATTGAAGTTTTTGTGGCGCGTCAGAGCCCATCAAACATGAGGGGTCTGAGAACCCTGGTTAATTTTGAAGAGAAAAAAGGACCATCAATGTTCTAAAATGGAACTGAGAAGACAAGATTGTGATTTGACTTTTGAGCATTATCCAAGATGAGTTTTGGTCCTCGTGTTTGCTGAATTGATATTTGAATGATTATCAATCATTGGTTTGCATAATTGATAATTTAATTAATTACAATTGTTGCCATGTATGATTACCTCGTGATTTATTGATTAATTGTGTATCATATATCAACATGATTTATTTTGAGAGATGAGATCTTGAGTTTTGTAATTCAATTTTGATTGTGTGATTTGATTTTTCATGTATGAGATTATTTGGTGAATATTAATTGCTTAATTATTTTTGTTATAATCATTGATATGAGATGAATTTTAAGGATCATCAAATAGATTTAAAAATCCATGTTAAATTGATCTACCTATAAACAATTTATTTTTTACCAATTAATTTTAAAACTTATGTATTTTTAATCGATCAACACATAAGCGATTCATTTTTTACTTTACCAGTTAAATGTAAAACAAGTCTATTTTTAATTAGTTAGTTCACCCTTGAGAAGATTATTTGACCAATTCTTATTTTAAAAAAAATCATGTGTTTAATTGGTCCACCTTGTAGTGGTTTGTTTTGACCAATTAATTTTAAAACCTATTTTATTTTATTAGTTTAGTCATGGGTGGTTCGATTTTTACCGATTATTTTCTTAAAATCTTGTGTTTATTTGGTCCACTCAAGAGTGGTTTGTTTTGACCATTTAATTTCAAAACCTGTATTTTCTAATCAATTCACCTACGAATAGTTTGTTTTTTACCGATCTTTTTCTGAAAATATTATATTTATTTGCTCCCCCAAAAGCAGTTTATTTCTACCATTTGATTTTAAATTCTGTATTTTGTAATTAGTTCATTAATGAGTGACTCGTTTCTGAGCAATTCTTTTTTGAAAATCATGTGTTTATTTCATCCATTCATGAGCAGAGCAGTTTGTTCCGACCATTTGATTTAAGAATTTGTATTTTTTATCGGTCCACCGTAGTGTATTTTTTTACCAATCTTTTTCTGAAAATCCAAGAGTGGTAGTTTTAGAGAAACGGTGCGGTTATCGTTTCACATCTGAAAGTAAATGTAAATGGCACCACATGGTGTTGTTTTGGTTTTTTCTTTTCTTTTTTTTTTTTTAAAAAAACAATGGTCTTTTTCTCTGCATGCAAAGAAACAAAGATGTATTTAATGAAATTTCACCTTCGTGCTTTCAGCCTGACTTTGATCTCCCTGTCACGCAAACATTAATGGCCAAAAGTCATGTCATTCTCTTCCTCTGAACTTGTAATACATATTTAGCCATAGAAATGCTTCATTGTTCCCATGTGCCGGCAGAAAACAGGTGTCAAAATGGCCAACTCGAGCATGATTGAGTAAAATGTTCAACAATGGTGAGGGGTCAAGATTGATTCTAGGGAATCAACGAACGGATTGTTCCACCTAGCAAGGTTCTAGGACCTTCCCCCGTGGCCTTTAAATAGGGGTGTTTGGCCTGTAAAAAGGAGAAGAATTCTAGAGAGAGAAAGACTTGAATTTTGAAGAGAATGGGTGAAAGATTGGTTTGAGCTGAAATAAATTCTATAAAAGCTAGAGGGGGAGTGATAAGAATTATAAGAATAGCAAATATATATATATATATATATATATATATATATATATATATATATATATATAGTAACTCATTTTCTTTTTATGTTAAAAAAATGAAATGCATAGACTGGTTTGCTTGATAGCTTTTTGTCCAGATATTAATTATCAAGATATGGTTTAAACTCTCCAAATAATTAAATTGATGAAATTTTATTTTATGAAGTAATGTCAACAAGCTTTTTTTTAATACCATGAATTTTGTGATTGTTTTTACATATATAAAATACACACACACACACACACAATGATTTGTTAAGTGCAATTATGTATTTGGTGACATAATTTAGTTTTATTGTTAGTAAAAAATCTCATTTTTATTATTTGCAAATAATATATATATATATATGCGCGCGCGTGTTTGTAAATATATTTTATATTTTTATTTGCAACTTGTTTGCATATATATAATATGTTTATGTAAGATATATAATCAGTGGTGCAATATTTTTTGACATAAATAGAATTGTCATGATAAGCAACCATATTGGCATTTTGTAACCTACATAGTTTACCTTGAGATGGTTAAAATATAATATTAAATTATTGGTAAATTATACAGTTGATAACAAACAACAAGCATAACAGGTCACATTGAATATCATATTATCAACTTCTATTGAATTTATTTTGGTTATGAATCATAGTGCCTAGTTCATAGAGTAAGTTCATTATTCAATAGAGATTATGGTACTTATTGCACCCATATTAGTATCTTCACATTACATAGTGGGTATAATCTGATATGTTAATATCAAAAGGTAAACTTTGGTGCCTTCATGTTCATGGATATTTAGTGCAATCATAAGCATAACAAACCTATGCTCTAAAAGGATAACAAACCAAAAAACCCAACACATATTATGCACATATTAAAACAAAATGAAACCACATAAATAAGCGCAATTTTACTGTACAAGCAATTTAAAATTAATAACATTGTGAACAATTTGCATAATCTATAAAATTGGGTTTTTTTTTTTCATTTACCCTATTAAACATGCCTAATTAGATAATTAGGCTATAAATATTTAAATTAAAGGTTTCAATCAACATATTAGCAACGTTATAAGCAATGATTTTAAAATTAGAGTTTTAAATAACCCTAATTCTCAAATTGGTACAATTGCACATGCCTAACTATGATAAAATGAGTTGTTTGCTAAAATAAAATAGATTAAGGCGTTTGATAAAAAGTATTATTTTTTTTTGGAAAGTAATGTAAATGAAAAATAGAATTCTGAAAAGTGAATTATTTCCCGATGTTTGGTAATGTCATGAAAAATAAGTTAGAAAACACTTTTCAGTTTTTCGCTATATTATATAAAATGAGTTGAAAAATATATTATTAATTCTTTAATATATTTTTTTCAGGTTTATTAACATATTAAAGACCAAATCTAGTAGATAAAAAAAGTCAAAAGATAATGAAATTGAAACAAAAATTCATAAATTATTTCAAATAAAACAAATAGCAATCAAAATAATGGAGACCAAATTTGACATATAAAAAAGTTGAAAGATGATGAATTTTTTTTTAAAATCAATTTTTTAAATTATTTCAAATAAAATAAAATAGATAGTAATTAAAAGAATGAGGACTAAATCAGATAGATAAAATAATTTAATCAATAAAAGGATAAAAGAAAAATAAATAACAATAAAAAGTAAGGACTAAAATTGATATAAAAATCAAATTTTAATGGGTGAAATTGAAAAAAAAAATAAAACAAAATATATAGGATCAAATTTAATATAATGAACAAATAAAAAGATTATTTAATTTTTTTTACAATTTCTGAAAAGAGTTTTTTTTCTAAAATAAAAAGAAAATATTTTTTTGAAAACCAAGTCAAATTTTTTTAATTAAAAAAATATTTTTTATTGATCAATTTTTTATAATAAATAAACATGGAAAAATTTAGAAAATATATTTTAAAAAAATTATTTTTTCATAAAATAAACGGGAGAGAGAATTTGGACCATTCCTTTTTTGTTTTTTTTTAATTAACGGTACCTATCGATTTTAAATTGAAATTTGAAAGGGCTTTGACAAAAAAAAAAAAAGTTGAGCATACACGTGGATCACATGCAAGGTAAAAATCTCTATCATGAAAGGGTCCCCATTATTTTGACAAATTGACAACGCAAACATGCCAAAAAAGAAAAATTAAAATAAGCTATTTAATTTATAAATAGATGAGATAATGTTTTATTTAAACCAAAATATATATTTTACTTGACATATTTGTTCAATGATTTAAAAACTATATATATATATATATATATATATTTTTTTTTTTAATATTTCATTACAAGAACCGACTCATCACAAGAATCCCATAGTCTCAGAACTTTTATAATGGCACTATGATAAGCATTCATGTTTCTAATATCTTGCTCTTTATTTACATTTAGGGTTGAAATTTGATATCAATTCTTTTAATCAATACAAATAGAATAACTTTAAACCATAAAATTAAATTAGATTGACAAAAAAAAAAATGAAGACGAGTTGTTGATAATTTGCTTATTTCTCCTCCTCTTCTTTTTTTCATGGAAATTCTAAGAATATGTTAACTTTTGTTTTAAAATATGTTTATAACTTGAAAAAATATTAAATTAATTTTTTTAAATAATCTTTTATAATTTTAATATGTTATTATTAAAAATATTTCCAAATAAAAAAACTTTTAAAAACTATTTAGCCACACATTATCAAACTAACACTAAACTTTGATTTCACATTCTAGATAAAAAGCAAATAAATAAATAAATTATAATACAACAATTATCCCTTCTTTAAATATATTACCTTTTATATTCTTTTCCCTTTCCAAAAATAAAAGCTCCCTCCTGCTTTTGTAAATTTGGCTCTCAACACCCAGCAGGTAACTTGCTTGTATTTCCCAAAAAAAAAAAAGCTGTTTCTTTGTGGAAATTTACTTGTAGTTTACATCTGGGTTTTTCAATAAACAATCTTTTTATCCACTCAATTTGCTTGAATTGATCGAAAGTTTGTCTCTTCTTTATTTGTTTTATTTATTTCCTTTTCTTTACCTTTAAGATTCCACTTTTTATTTGTTTTACAGTGGAAGAGAGAATAAAACTAAAACTGGGTCTTTTCTTTTTCTTTGATTCATTGAAATTTTGAGTGAAAGATTGGATTTTTAGTGTAAAAATGAGGGAAAAGTTAGGATTTTTAGTTGGTGTATGGCTTTTGCTTTGTGGCTTTTGTTTTGGTAGGTTTGTAGTCGAGAAAAACAGCTTGAAATTAACATCACCTGATTCATTGAAAGGTGTTTATGAATGTGCGATTGGTAATTTTGGAGTTCCTCAATATGGAGGGACCTTAGTCGGTACTGTGGTCTATCCAAAAGCTAATCAAAAGGCATGCAAAGGGTTTGATGAGGTTGATATCTCTTTCAAATCTAGACCTGGAGGGTTACCTACTTTTGTCCTTGCTGATCGTGGAGGTTAGCTTCTTGAATTTCACTTCTTTGATTGCTTTTTAGGCTTCCAATTTAGTTGAGTGTGTTTTTTGTGTAATTTTTATGGTAAGTATTAATTTTTGGTGGAGTGTTTATACTGATGATAAATTAATTGTGGGATTCTTTTTTAGATTTGATTTGAGTGGTAATTATGCTATATATGGCATGTTAAATTAACTGGAATATTCGTAACTGATTTTTAGTACTTTTTTGTTTATTATGCTGCAAATTTGTTGGCTGCTGCTGGATTTAAATTGTTATATAGCTCTCAATGAGGGTTCGGATTTTCCATACTTCCTTTCTACTTGTTGATAGTACAATTGGAAAGACAGCAGCATAATTTATTTTAGAAATGTATTTGCTTTTCAAGAAATTTTGAACCATGCTTGTTCTCTACTTCAGTGAAAATCTTACCTTGATTCTGGAACCAAAGGTAATTTTGTGACTGGTGGTGATGAGTGATGTTTTGGATTATATGCTGTCGTGGTGTGGCTGATATTCCTATGGAAGTAACTATGGCGTTCTTCTCTCCCTTTTGGATGAGCGCATCCGTAGCAGTAATTATGTTCTTCTTGCCTGCCTATAAATGTAGCTAATATATATATATATATATATATAATGCAGATTGTTACTTCACCCTGAAGGCATGGAATGCACAGAATGGTGGAGCAGCAGCTATTCTTGTAGCAGATGACAAGGATGAACCATTGATTACCATGGACACCCCTGAAGAAGAGAATGCAGATGCTGATTATCTGCAGAATATTACTATCCCCTCAGCACTTATTAGCAAGTCCTTGGGGGGATAGTATCAAGAAAGCTATATCTAATGGAGAGATGGTTAACATGAATCTTGATTGGACAGAGGCTCTTCCACATCCTGATGAGCGGGTTGAGTATGAGTTTTGGACAAATAGCAATGATGAATGCGGGCCAAAGTGTGACAGTCAGATTGAGTTTGTCAAGAAATTCAAAGGTGCAGCACAGATACTTGAGCAGAAGGGTTATACTCAGTTCACCCCTCACTATATAACATGGTATTGCCCAGAGGCATTCGTTCTGAGCAAACAATGCAAATCCCAGTGCATCAACCATGGGAGATACTGTGCTCCAGATCCTGAGCAGGATTTCAGCAAAGGGTATGATGGAAAAGATGTTGTAGTTCAAAATCTACGCCAAGCTTGCTTTTATAAAGTTGCCAATGAAAGTAAAAAGCCATGGCTTTGGTGGGACTATGTGACAGATTTTTCAATCCGTTGCCCAATGAAAGAGAAGAAATACACCAAAGAGTGTGCAGATCAAGTTATTCAGTCTATTGGTGAGTCAGTGGCTCTATCATATTTATTTTCATGTCTGCCTTTCTGTAGAAAACAACTGCTCTCTATATGTTGTTTGTTTAGACAAAATTTCCCAAATGTTTTGCATAGCTTTGTTAATAGCTATTACTGCAATGTTCTTGACCTTTTGTGACATTTTCTGTTCTCCATGTGTTGTTGGTGACTGAAGCCATTTATTTTCTTTTGGACAAAATGCTTCATCTGATTCTTCTGTTCAGAACAAGAGAGGCTTAGTTAATTTATTTGCTTCTGAATTAACTTCTATGTTTATTGAGAGCAAAGAAAAGCAAGCTTCTGAATATTGTTGTTTTGCAAACTTAGGTGTTGATCTCAAGAAGATAGATATATGTATAGGAGACCCTGAGGCAGATGTGGAAAATGAAGTTCTTAAAGCTGAACAACTTGTGCAGGTTTGGGTCATCAAAATTTATTTGCTCTAAACTCCCATGCTATCCACTCCTTTTCAAGGTTTTATTGTTTGGATAATCAGTTGACTATTATTTTTTGGGTTTTGAATTTTCAATTTAGATTGGAAAAGGTTCTCGAGGAGATGTGACTATACTTCCAACTCTCGTAATAAACAACAGGCAGTATAGAGGTTTAACTCTGTGTTCTTATTGTGATGCTGAGCTATCTAATTGCTTGAATGGTCATTTCCAATCTGTACTTGTCACTGGTTTCAGGTAAGTTGGACAAAGGAGCAGTTCTCAAGGCGATTTGTGCAGGTTTTGAAGAGACTACGGAGCCAGCCATTTGTTTAAGTGAAGGTTATCTTTCAGGCTTTGAGTTAACTACTGTAATATGTTTACAAGTGCTGGCAGTCACCCATTTGTTCTAGTCCTGGTGTGCTAGTTCACCGTGCAGAAGATGCTCAAATTGTTTAACACATTAAAAGAGCACATTGTTGCAGTATTGGTTTTTTAGTGATGATGACAGCAATTCCTTTTCAATAACAAAATCTAGTATGATTAACTATGCTCATATAATTTCACTGCTGATTTTTTGGTGGAGACTTGTCAAGATGGAAGTCTTTATTTGTTATTTTTTCTTTGCAGATGTAGAAACCAACGAGTGTCTAGAAAATAATGGTGGGTGCTGGCAGGACAGGGCTGCTAACCTTACTGCATGCAAGGTGTCTACAGAATTTCAACATTTTGTTGGTATCATGTTTGCAGTACAATTACTGATTCTAAGTTTATTTTGGTCCTGGGATTTCATTGTTATAGGATACTTTTCGGGGTCGCATATGTGAATGTCCAATGGTACAAGGTGTGAAGTTTGTTGGTGATGGTTATACTCATTGTAATGGTAAATTGCTTTCATGTTTATCCCAGGTTCAGTATTGACTCAACTTTAGGAATATCTGTTTCAATTTCAGTGCACATCATCTTTCTGCTTATTTGTTCTCCAGCTTCAGGTTCTTTACGCTGTGAAATTAACAACGGAGGATGCTGGAAGAAAACTCAAGATGGCACTACGTTTTCTGCTTGTGTTGTAAGTCTTGAATTTGATGGAACTCCTCCGTCTTTCTGTTTTCTTGCTCACATCTTTGATATGATTATTTCTTTTGTGATTCTTTGTTCATTGGTTCTCTAACGAGTTTCAGGAAGATCGTTCACAAGGTTGCAAGTGTCCTCCAGGATTCAAGGGTGATGGAGTAAATTCCTGTGAAGGTACCTTCCTTCTTTTCTTTGTTATTGTGCTAGCATTAACTATTTGGTGGGATGCAGTTAGGATTTGCTGGCTCAACTGTATTATTGTTCTTCTCCTTGAACCATTATTGTTGATGTTTTTTAAGTCCTAGAGAAGAACTGCTCAGTGAAGATTATGCAAGTTTCCCTTGGCCGAGTTACTAGATGAGCAAATTCAAGATTTCATAGTCCTTTGATGTAATATGTGTTTCTTCCATTCCAAAATGTTCGTGGAACCCATCCATTGAACCTTGCCATCAATAAATAACTTGACAACAGTTTTGGTTTCTGGTTAAATGATTTGAGGAAATAATATTCTTTTCATATTTTAAATTTCCATGCACTTTATCAAAATTGCATATAGGGTATTAGTGCACTTGCTTCTTTATAAATTGCAAGCAACATGTCATTTTCTGTTGATGAAATAATGTAGATTATGAGGCACTCACCACATGTTCCATTTTGGCTTTTTTCTAGACGTGGATGAATGCAAAGACAAGGTAGCTTGCCAGTGTCCAGAATGCAAATGCAAGAATACCTGGGGCAGTTATGAGTGCAGCTGCAGTGGTGGTTTATTATACATGCGAGAACATGACACTTGCATAAGTGAGTATCCTCTGAGGGTTTCAAAAACTTGCTCCGTTAACCAAACAATCAACTTGCAGCTCAGTACTTGCACCACGTACTGCAAAGACCTTATTTTGAAGCATTTTTCTTTATTGATTTTACTTTTTAACTATGGTACAATTTTTCATTTTAAATTGATTGATTTGAAGGATGTCAAGATTTCCTTAATAGCTCTTTATTTTTTTTCCTTATTCTGTCACTGTATTTATCACACAAAGAAATGTGTGGTGAAACATAGTTTATGTTCTATTAGCTAACATAGAAGCTCAAATCTTATTGGAATCTGCTCTTAAAACTGGTAGATACTCTTCTGTATTTGGTATGAACCTGCATTTGAAAATACTGTAAAGCACACTAGAATTCATTCTAAAAGTGTCAATTTCAAGTTCACTCCAAGTTGGCACTGCTTTTGGTTGACTATTTCTAGTATTCCTTTGCATTTCAGTTCTGCTTTGGCCACTGCCGCCTTAAAAGCAATTTTCAGTTTCAACTAAACTCAGAGATGAGACTAATTTCAGTTATTAGCTCTTGGAATCTGCTATGCTACATGGGATCACAAGCATTCCACAATACATTTGCTTCTGTCATGTTAGGTTAGGCCCCCATTGATTTATGTTTTACATTGATTCAGGTAATGCTGCTAGGGCAGAGTACAGCTGGAGCTTTGTTTGGATTATTATTCTTGGCTTGGCTACTGCTGGAGTTGCTGGATATGCAATTTACAAGTACAGAATTCGGGTATGTTTCTTTGAATTTTTATTCTACTCTATAATTTTCTGTAATGCAGAAAAACACATGGCACATGCACCATTTGTCAACTCATAGTAAACAAAATGGAACAGAACAAAAATATTATTTATGTATATCTTCTTTTGTGTGAGTGTGTGGGGTGGGGTGGGGATTGAAGGAAGGTGTAAAAGTGGGAAAAATCATGATGTACATGCCTGTTCATCCAAATTCCTAGAGTATTTGAGCCTGAAGATGCTGACTTACTAACAGATTTTATGCTGTTGAGATCACTTTACAGGATTTGTTTACATTTGAAATTATTGGTTGACAGGTCCAGTTTTTTATGCTAATAACAATAAACTGAATTTCATCTGTTATGAACTTTTGTGCAGAGATACATGGATTCAGAGATTCGGGCTATCATGGCACAGTATATGCCATTGGATAGTCAAGCAGACATCCCTGTTCATCATGCTCCCCGTGGGGACATCTGAAGGTGAGCTAATGCATCTAGTAAACCAGCAGCATCTGCAAATTATAAAGCTCTATCAGCTTTTATTTTGTTACCATTGAGTGTAATGTTTTTAAGTCGTCACTGGTAGCTATTTCAGCCAGCATGCTGCCACTCTTATATGTAAAAAAGTAATGCTAGTGGGGCACATAATTCCCAGGAGCACAGGAAATTTTCAATTTGATGTAAGATGCATTATGGTTAGGATTCAAATTCTTAGGCTATCTTCGGCTTTGCGTTCCAGTTTCTTACTGCCTTGGTTTTCAAGGGTTTTTCCTTTTTTTTCTACTAGATGCTAAATGAATTCCGAACTGCCCCTCTAGCTGGGAGAGCCATCATATGTCCTGTGAAGGTGGGCATTTTACATTGAATGGCCTGGATCTTAATAATAGTGTTGATTGTTTTTTAGATCAAATGTTTCTCCAGCATGTTCAAGGTAACTAAGAAACTGTTTGATCTTTCTTTACTTATCTGTGACAGTTGACCTGGCAGTAAAAATTTCTACCTTGATGACATTTTAACTTGTCTTCTAAAATAACAATAAGATGATGCTGCTTGCCCAAAAAAGGCAATCATGACTGGTTTAAAGCTTTTACTGGAAAACCGTATGGTATAAATTTATGCCTAAATGAGGTACCAAGTTCAAAAAATTACAAGGCAAACGCTATTAGCTTTATTTGCTACGTTTTCCCACCACTGGTAATTGCAAAGAAGTCTCCTACTAATTGATTTGTGATTTTGTGTCAACTCTAGAAATTATTGAGGAAACCTGAAGTAATGTTCTGCAAGTTCTTAGGAGCTATGACCGTCTATTTCTCCAAGGGCAGTGGTTAATGATAATTAATATTTACAGGGAAAGCCTTCTGGCTGGAAACAAGATTCTGCAAGCATTTTATATACAAGTAGGAGCAAAAACAAAATAACTAGCCACTATGTGATGAACAGATATCAATACAACCCTATGGCATTGGAGGGAGAAAACACCGGTAATTTCAGCACATCGAAGGAAAAGAAAAATCCACCAGAGCATTGTAACTTCTCCCATTCCCTGATAACACAAACTAAAATTGATAAAACACCCATAATCTGTAATCATATGCTCCAGAACCAAGCATTGTTTTATGGGATCCCATCTTGCTCTTCCAGAGCTACTTTAATCTCGTAAACCTTCTACCTGGAGGTCATAGGAGAAGTTATTTAGATCAGCTACCATATGGAAGTATGGAAGACCAACTTGGCAGCAATCTTACCAAATTTTTTCTAGGCATAACATTAATGACAGCAACTTGAGAGTTTTTTTTATTAAAGAAAATGCTGGAAAGAGTGGAGAATCATATTTGATGAAGTTTGCATCGCATACAACTATTAGTATTTGTGAGCAGGTGGACATTATACACACATTTACAAGTATGATGTCATTTGTTCAAGAAAAGAGTGACGGTTGGGTTGGAGGGAGGGAGAAGAAGAAAGACAGGCAATTCAACTGACCCGTGGAATAAATGCATCAACCTTCTGCTCCGTGTCCCAAGTCTGACCCTTTACTCTGCTTACCATCCAAGGCAATCTTATATAGATAGAATGCAGCCATTGCACCACTGAAAAGCAAAGCCACTTATCAGAAAACCAAACGCACATACAATGAAATAAAGGCCACTATTTATAAAATGCTTGACATTTTACATGTATCTGAAAATGGAGATAGTCATGTAATCTTATGGAAAGCCCCCAACCCCTCCCTCTATCCAAAAAATCAAGCATATACATAATGCAAGTCCATTCAGCCTCACAACTTAGAGCAGAACATGTGCACGACCATGCATGGATGCAGCAAGAACAGCACAGATACACCAGTTCCAGAAGCAGGATTTCTACTAACCAAGATGAAGAAAACAAAAGGTATAGCCTTAAAGTATCAGAAAAGGATAAACTCAGGGATGCTACGAGTAAAGAACTTGGCTAGACTGAACCATAATGAATACTAGATCTCGCAAGAGTTCACAAGGTATGAGATTAGCAACAGTTCCAGTATTGGATTGAGACTACTTTTGGTATTGGAACTATGTAACTTGTCTGGCGATACTGTTGTAAGGCAAAGTACATTATTTCTATCTTAAACAAAAGTGCAGTAGAGGAGCTAGAATATTAACCATACACATAGCAATTCTTCTTTCATTAGAGAACAACTTTCATCAAAGGCTGCATGATGCAACTCCTGTGTAAAGCTCTCAAGAGAATCAAGTTGCAGATCCTATAACTTTTCCTATAAAATGTTAACCTAGAATTTTCTCTCATCAAAGTTCACACACTGTAGCTCCTTGTCAATTGTTGGTTTATACTTAATAAGTTTTACTTTTACAAGTGAGCCTTCCCATCTGCAACAATTGAGAACCTTAGCAACCTAAATACTAACATAAATAAAGGAAATATGATAACAAAAAAATTGGGGAACAAGGAACCTGATGAGGGTTGCAAGAGGAGTAAGAAATGAAGTTCTCTGCAAAAGGAAAAAAAAAAAGGACAGATTGTTAGAAATTAAAACATAACAATTATACAGAACACCCTATAAACAAGGATAGATGATATGGCTGTTTGAAGAACAATTACCCGAGTCAGTATGATGCTAATGTCCGAAGAAAGATGATAGCTGCTATTGCTGCAGGACCAAACATGCCAGTTAAATATACAACAGAAGATAACACTGAGAAAAGATATATATATATATATATATATATATATATATATATATATATATATATATATATAAAACCAACGATCATGCAATGACCCAAAATAATAGTTATTCTTTCTCGTCATGAAGTAGCTCACAAACTATTATTATCAGAAAACACAATCAAAAGGCTTTAAGGGGAAGAGCAAGAAGGAAAGAAAAGAAAATATCAGCCTACCCCAAAGCACCAAAAACATGTACTCACAAAACCTACATGGTTAAAATATGCAATGGACGCAAAAACCTATAGAAGCGGAAGAGCTAAGCTAGACACCAAAGCTCCTATCTACGATAGCACCTCATCCCTATGCTCTGAGACATTCTACACAAGGCACATGCTTTTAAATTCATAACTTGAGAGCATTCTTCGTTACATATGATATCATATTCCAGAACTTGTAAAAATGACCCGACCATGAAACTAATAAATAAGAAACAGAAAGCAGCCTGCCAAAGCCAAAATAGTTTAGAAGCTATCCAACAGAAGCAAATTGAGATTTTATTTCTTTTACATGTATATATTTTATTATAGAATATAACCACATACTAACCTGCCTGTCCTTTCAAGGCTAAGGAATATGGCTCTGCTCTTTTGTAAGATTTTAAACTTGATACACTTAAAGCCAGAAGCATGCCGCCAAGAATGACACCAAACCTAAGGGAAGAGATGCTTCCGGACAACATGAATGAGAGAAATCCAGAAGTAGAAAGTAATAAACCTGTGAAGCATAGGCAATAACATAAAAAAACATTGAAGCCATTTAAAAAAGTAAATACACTAAAAGGCCATTACCCAGTTCAGAATAACCAAAGTGGAAGTTGATATGGGGGGGGGGGGGCAATTCACATAAAATCCTTACCTATTCAGTTAATAACATGGGTGTTGCTATTCCTAACAAATTCTAATTTACAACAAAGAAGGCCCATTCAACAAATTTGTATAAATGAATTCCTGTGGCGCACCACTCATACCATATGGTATTCCAAGATGGAAATCGCGGACTTTAGAAACATCGTTCAAATTATCAGTCGAGGAAGTTAATGTTTCAACAACCTCCTTCACTGATTCTGGAGAATTCTCTGTAGCCACCGTGAGTAACTGTATACTATCTTCACCAAATTCCTTTGCTAGCTCGCCCAAATCACTCTTTGCCTTCTCTGCTTGAATTTTTAACGTCTCTGAAGTTTCTTGCAAAACAACCATGGTTTTCTTTGAGTAGATCTCATATGCTTCTTGTGAAACACTTTGCAACTTCAAAGCTTGTTCTTTGAATGACTCCAGTGTCTGTTTCCATACTTCCTCTGATTCTTCGCCCCCTAATTTTCTATCTTCGCTTTCCTTTTCCACTTCAATCTTTGAATGCTTATAGATATTGCCCGCAAGAAAAAAAAAAATTAAGAGAGAACCCATTTATATCTCACTCCAATTCAATAGTGAAGAGAACTCGTTTTAAAAATCTCTCTTAAAATGCAAAAAGATACAAAAAGCTTTAAAATTTGGCACGGACAAGATGGAATTGATTAAAATTCAAAACCAAGTCAAACCATAAAAATTTCAGTGTTAATCAAATAATACAGCCTTTTCACGTTCAGCAAAAAACACTAACATCCAACTCAAAATCAACATTCAAAAAACAGAGAGACCCAGTTGAAAAACACATGAAATTCACTCAAAAAGAAATCAAATTTCAAAATGAAAACAGTAGAGACAATCAAAAGAACAGAAATGGGAGTTCTTACAGAATCCTCGTGAGAGGCAGCAAATGCCACGATTGGTCGATTCAACGAATTCCCAGAAAGAAAACCAACACCAAGCCCTTTTGGGACAAAAGCCCTTGAAGATTCAAAAGACAATCTGTGACCACTAGGTTTAAGCAATAAAGATTTGAACTTTAAAGATGGAGCTAACAAAGCCATTGAAGAAGATGAACAGAAAGGGGGTCTTTTCAAGGGCAAAGTACTACAGCCAGCAGATAACAACTCCATTGACACACTCATTTTCTTCTTTTTTGCTTCTTGTTTAGAGAGAAAGAGCTTTTGAGGTTTACTTAGGCGAGTGTCACGAGGAAAGAAGAGAAGCGAGGGTTTTAGGGGAGGACGAGGGTTGCTATAATTTAATTTAAAAAACAAATTATTTTCTTTATTATTTTAATATAATAGTGTTAAAAAAAATTTTAAAATATTATTTTAATATATTTTTAAATCAAAAATATATTAAAAAACAATCACATCCTGCCCTTAAACCAGCCATCACATTATTATCTTAATTTTATTGAGGAAATATGTTCGGTGATTTTCTTGAATTTGTCATCACATGAGATAAAAGACATTATTTTGATAGTGCGGTAGTTTGATATATATATATATAGATGTAATTTTTAAAAATAAATTTTAAAAAATACATGTTTAATTAAAATTACTATAAAATAAATTTTTATATATAAAATAAAAAAAAATATTATTTTAATTTTAACAAAATCAAAATTTAAAAAATAATTATGTGTAAAGCCTAGTACAAAATACATAAATTATTTATCTAATCAAATTATTTTTTTCTCTGTTACGATGAAACCAAATAGTCTGAAATGATTATCTATTTGATAACTTTTTCAATGAGATAAGATTTAAATTTCAATAGTTGGTAACAATTTTTTATGATGTAGGGAGGGGGCGGGCTGGGTTAAAGTTTAACTTGGTCCTTGTAGTTTGAAATGAATTATTAATCCTTGTGGTATAAAAAATAATTACAAGTAGGTAGTCCAGTGTCGATTATTCTCAATTTTGTGCTATTTTTATTTATTTATTTATTTATTAAAAAAAAGCATTATTCACTCATCAAATTTTCTCGTCTTATCTAATTCTTCTTTTAATTTTTTATTTTTCTAAAAATAAAAAACAATTAAACAGATTAGAGAACAACATGAAATTGATGGAAAACCAGGTTATGGGAGGATTTATATATATATAATTAAATATGTATTTGTATAGAGATTAATTGATTAGTTTTGTTAAACCACAAAAATCAAATTATTATTTACTCCTCGAAATAGTTCAACTTTCAGTTATTTTATTTTATGTTGTTTATGGATGAAATTAGCTAATCTCATTATGTAGAGGTCAGCTTACTAGTATTGTTTGCATGAAATTAAAGGTCATTAATTTTTTTAATTATTAAAAAAAAATAATTAATATTTTTTTAATTATAATATACATGAAATCATAGTTTTAAAACTCGGACCGGCCAGGTCTGGGACCGGTCCGGGTCTAAGTAAAACTCTGTCGGAGAGTTGGCCCGGCAAAACCCGATCGACCCGGCGGGTCAACCAGGAACCCGAGAGACCCGGGAGAGACCCGGCGTTTTGGAGTTCGATCTGGGTTTGGGATCTTGAGGAATGGCGTTAGATTCCCATTTTTTCCTTCTACCCCTAACAATTGATGACTGTAACTTGAAGAAAATTAAAGGTTAAATAAGACCAAACTCACCCTTTCAAGTGGGAGAGAGAGAGAGAGAGAGAGGCAAGGTAATAGAAAGAGGCAAGATAATAGTACCAGCACCACAAGCTTTATTACCATCAACAAATCCACAAAAATTTACAGGGAAAAGATGTAAAAGGGAGAGGGTTTATATGGTGTTTTTAAGCTTTAAAGCATGGAGGCATCAAGGAGCTAGGATCGTGCTTCACAATTTACCAGTGAAAAAGAGAAGAAAGAAAAGAAAAAAATAAGAACCTTTATGCCGACAATAGCATGAAGGAGGTTACTAAGACATTTCAAAAGACTTGCATCTGATTCAATAGTAGGCAATAAAAGTAGATTCGTGCAAAAGAGCTTCTATGATTATGAGCTCAGAAGCGAGGTTTCTTCGCCAAATAGGAGTTGCAGCAGAGGTCGAGGTTTCCACCTTTATTTGGTTGTTCTGCCATGATGTAAGGTGTAGTCGTCCCGAGACAACAGGATGTATGGTGTTCACCATAGGGGAAAGTCTTTCAAAAAATAAGGTGAGGCAGATTCAAAAAAAGCTGAGCTCTTTTGCTATGCAATAAATGAAAAGCAAGAAGGAAGGAGTGAAAGAGGAGGTTAAAGTGATAGAGAAACATACAATAAAGTGATAGTTAAAGAGAGGGTTGACCCGGGTTAACTAGGTTGACCCATAAAACCTGGGACCCGGTTCTTTAGCCAGGTCAACTCCCGAGCTGGGTTTTAAAACATTGCATGAAATACAGAGATATTCTGTTAATATTAGGTGACGCTTAAATTCAAAATTCTCTCTATCTGTTTTTCAAAATATATTTAATTAATAGAGCATGTTTTTTTCTTCTATTCTATGGTTTTAATTTCAATTATTATTAATATTAATAATAATAATATTTAAAAAATTATAATTACGCTTTCAAACACGCTCCATGTCTCTCTAAAATGAGCTCGAGCCTGTTTTTATTTCTTTTATATTGTCTCTCCCGCTCCAAGTCCTCTTTTTGTTAGGAAGTAATTATACAAGGAAGGAAAATGTTTTTTATTTACTCTAGAAATGATGACTTTGTGACTATATACGTGTGGGGCTTTGGCTATTTTGAAAACGGTAGAAATGATGATTTTTATAATTATAAATGACATTGATGTAATTCTCTACGCTTCTTAGTTTTTTCTCTTTAGAAAAAGAATCTAGTGTTATAAGCTCATCCTAAAAAAATAAATATTATATTAACAAAATAACACTTTATTCTCTCTCTTCATAAAAAAAACAAGATTCATGAGTTATAAATACCGCATAAATTCTTAAAGTTTCAGATTCAAAATCTCTATTATATAATACACATATATTTTCATAACATCTCTTTCTAAAATATCATTATATTTTTTTTCTCTCTGAAAAATATTTATTTAAATAAATAAGAGTTTTCAAATACATCAAATAAAATCTTTAATCACGACCAATCCTATGTATTTTATGTTTTTTTTTTTTGTTGAAACTAACCCTCTGTATTAATTTAAACACAAAGTTACCACTCTATAGTCCTAGGTTGGTGAGGTTGGCTACGAACCATCCAAGTGGAGAAAAATGCCAAAAGAAGTAGGTTTTTTTCTTCTCAGGTTACAAAACAATAATTTTAAATTTTAAATTTTTTTTGATAATTTTACAAGGAAATCTTACAATACAACCAGGTTGGCTGCTGGATAATACATACAACAATAAAGAAAATATATATATAAAAAAAAAAAACAAGGAGGAATTTTGGCCACATTGTAGTGACTGGTGACCACGCGTGGATCATTGAAAACTGCGACCAGGATTTGCCTTCTGTCGTACTTTGCAGTCCAATCTTGGAGCCTGAATTAACAATGGCGTCACAGAACAATGTACAGAAAGAGGTGCTGTCTTCCTAGCATTTAAATTCCTCTTCTTCGTTAGTCTTTTCAAATTAGGTGAGTAATGTGGCCAGTTGATTTCAGTTAATTTATTCTCTAATTACATATTAACCTTGATAACCATTGTTAAATATTTTTGCCTTTTCATATCAATATTCTCAATTACATTCAAGATTTCATATCATTTTGATTTTTTTAATCTAAATTCTAGTGATGAGATGTTTCGAGTTTATTTTATTTGTTATTGTCGAGAAGAAAAAAGTTGACAAAACTAATTAGAGTGCTGTCCTAGCTAATATCCATGCAAAAACATCAAAAACCCAACGTGCAACCTGAAACATCAAAATCAAGGCCATGGCATCACTGTCAACCTTTGCCGCAGCGCAACCAGCCACCGTCAAAGGCCCTGGTGCTTGCTCCCTCGGCGGAACCAAACTCCATGTTTAAGTCATGATCTCGCCAGGGTTTAAGACCCAAAAGCTTGAGGTACCAAGAATAAAATATCCTGACAGCAGACATTGGACAAGAAATTATTAAAAAAAAAAAAGAAAAAACATGAGAAGAATTGAAGAAATGCCACGTTGTATCTATAGACATAGGATTCTCCTTTGACCGTCAAAATATTAAAAATTAAAAAAAGAAAAAGGAGAAGAAAACAAAAGGGAAATCCTTTCTGCCCTGTCTTCTGTTTTCTCTCCGGCGGAGTATAGTTTTTATTTTTTCAAAAAGAAAGATAGCAGCATTCCATAACAGCACAGCATTCTTTACTCTTTCTTTCCTTTCATTGCACCCACCAACACCAAAACAGAATCATTACTGTTTTTTTCTCTCCTCTGACACCATCCACCATTAAATGCTCTTGCCCCCCTCTTCTCTTCTTCTATTCCCTTCAAAATTTGTTAAAGATATCTCTCTCTTCCTGTGGTGTTTCTTTCTTTTGGAGATCCGAGGTTGTGTTTGTAAGTATTTCTATAATCTATATACTAAAGTGGGTTCTGCAGCTGTGATTTTATTTTTTCTTGCTTTGGGTTCCTTTTCGGTCCAAAAATATAGCCACCCCACCCACCCACATTCTCATTCTTCTTTACTCTCTCTCTATCGTGTTTTTCTTTTGTTGACCCTGTAAATTGTTCTAGCTTCTTCCATTGCAGGGCTTTTAGCTTCACCATCTTTAGCTTCTACTAGCTGTGTCTGTTTATAAAGACGGAAACTTTCTACGCCCCCCGTCTCTCTCATTTATCTCCAAAGATTAAAAGAAAGAAATAAAGAGAACAAAACTTTCTTGTTTTTACTCCCTCCCTGCCATTGTTAGGTGTAACGTCCACCTTGTTTTTTGTCGTTTGACACGGCAAGCGTTTGTTGACATCTTTGATTGCTCAAAAAATCTCCCCTTTTCAAGTCATATACCCCCTTCGCTCCACTTTTTTGCTTTCTTTCATGGGGTCCTTACTTTTCTAGCATCAAATGTATCAAAAGTTTGGATTGAATTGAAAGAAAAATGCTACTCAAGTTCTTATTTTTAGTTGGTTTAGCTCCATTACTGGTGGTACAGTGTTTGGACTCAACGTTCAATGATGATGTTCTTGGCTTGATAGTATTCAAGGCAGGTCTTCAAGACCCGGAATCTAAACTCTCATCGTGGAATGAAGATGATGATAGTCCTTGTAGCTGGGTTGGTGTCAAATGTGAACCGAATACCCATCGGGTTACTGAACTGTTTCTTGATGGCTTCTCTTTATCTGGGCACATTGGTCGTGGTCTTCTAAGGCTACAGTTTCTTCAGGTTCTTTCTTTAGCTAATAATAAATTCAACGGGACTATAAACCCTGATCTTCCTAGACTTGGGGGTTTACAAGTTATTGACTTGAGTGATAATAGTCTATCAGGGTCAATCCCTGATGGGTTTTTTCAACAATGTGGGTCGTTGAGGTCTGTTTCCTTTGCTAGGAATGATCTTACAGGGATGATTCCTGGTTCTTTGAGCTCTTGTATGACGCTTTCATTGGTTAACTTCTCGTCGAATGGCCTTTGTGGTGAATTGCCATCTGGATTATGGTATTTGAGAGGGCTACAGTCTCTTGATCTATCTGATAACTTGTTGGAAGGAGAGATTCCTGAAGGAATTGCAAATTTGTATGATTTAAGAGTCATTAATTTGAAAAATAATAGGTTCACTGGGCAGCTACCAGTGGATATTGGAGGCTCTCAGGTTTTGAAACTGCTTGATTTTAGTGAGAATTCTTTGTCTGGTAGTCTTCCAGAGTCATTGCAGAGGCTCAGTTCATGTGCTACGGTTAGACTAGGAGGAAATTCATTCACTGGGGAAGTTCCTGGATGGATTGGAGCGTTGACAGATCTTGAAAGTTTGGATCTTTCTGCCAATAGGTTTTCAGGCCGGATTCCTGTTTCAATAGGAAACCTTAATGTCTTGAAGGAATTGAATCTGTCCATGAACCAGCTTACTGGAGGGTTACCTGAGTCGATGATGAATTGCCTAAACCTTTTGGCTATAGATCTTAGCCATAATCGGTTGACAGGTAATCTTCCTTCGTGGATTTTCAAGTCGGGGTTAAATAGAGTGTCACCTTCGGGCAACAGATTCGATGAGAGCATACAACATCCTTCAGGTGTATCGTTGGCGGTGTCTATTCAAGGTCTTCAGGTCTTGGATCTATCTTCAAATGTCTTCTCCGGAGAAATTCCATCTGACATTGGGGTTTTAAGCAGCTTGCTACTCTTGAATGTATCAAGGAACCAACTATTTGGTTCGATTCCATCGAGCATAGGAGATTTAACAATGATTCAAGCTCTGGATTTGAGTGATAATAGGCTAAATGGAAGCATTCCTTCTGAAATTGGAGGAGCAATTTCACTCACGGAACTGCGACTGGAGAAGAACTTACTAACTGGGAAAATTCCCACTCAAATCAAGAAGTGCTCATCTTTAACATCTTTGTGAGTTCTTCCTCGCCTGCTTAACTTTTACTTTGAAAGCTATCCATTTGGTTCTTCCCTTAGTTATTTCCGAGTGTTTTGTGCTTGCAGTAGTCTGAGAATATAACTCTGTTTTTACAACTCAATTTGCAGTCCTTTGGTAATTTCGATTGAGAGCGATTATAATCAACCATTATAGATTAAAAAAATTGCACACTCGTATTGTTCTAGAGGGCAGGTGGTTGCTTTCTTTCTTTTGAAAGTTTTACATGAAACAACTTGATTGGTATATATACTGCTCTTTGTTTACTTATGCGCGTGTTGGTGCTTAGTCTGACCTATGTGGGCAAACTTTATTGCCATTTTGGTGTACTATGAAAAACCATCTAGGTTTTGTAGACTCACCAGATGAAAATTGACATATGAGCTAGCATCTATGCACCAGGACCTGATTGGGATGATTATTTTAATAATTTGTGTTTAAGGGTGTTTGTCTTAGCTGTTTATTCAGTGGCGTTTGCTAGTGCTTAGTATATTATCATTTGGTGTCTGTTTTAAATCTATCAAAGAGATTCGGTCATTTGATATAATATGAAGTTTCTGTTAAATGGTGAACTGCAGATAAAGAATGAAAGAATACACCAACTAAAAATCTAGACTCTTGATTCGTGGTTGATTGTATTTCCATTTTGTAAGTTATAAGTTATTGAACCTACATTGTTCTGACAATTTCTCTCTTTTTTTCGCCTCAACTGTACAGAATTCTATCTTGGAACAACCTTACTGGTCCAATACCAGTAGCCATTGCAAACCTAATCAACCTTCAATATGTAGACTTATCTTTCAACTGTCTCTCTGGAAGCTTACCCAAAGGGCTGACTAATCTTTCCCATCTCCTATCCTTCAATATTTCCCATAACAACCTTCAAGGTGACCTCCCACTCGGGGGTTTCTTCAACACAATTTCCCCCTCATCTGTCTCTGGTAATCCATCCCTGTGTGGCTCTGTTGTCAACCTATCCTGCCCTTCTGACCATCAGAAGCCTATTGTTCTGAATCCCAACTCTTCTGACTCCTCCAATGGCACCTCTTTAGATCGCCATCACAAGATTGTTCTCAGCATCTCTGCCCTCATTGCTATTGGTGCAGCCGCTTGCATCACCCTTGGTGTGGTAGCTGTTATTTTCCTCAATATTCATGCACAATCTTCTACGGCACGTTCTCCTGCTGCATTCGCATTTTCTGGCGGGGAAGATTTCAGCTGTTCCCCAACTAATGATCCGAACTATGGCAAGCTTGTCATGTTTTCTGGTGATGCTGATTTTGTTGCTGGGGCCCGTGCATTACTCAACAAAGACTCAGAACTTGGTCGCGGTGGATTCGGAGTTGTTTACCGAACAATACTTCGAGATGGGCGTTCAGTTGCTATAAAGAAGCTAACAGTTTCAAGTTTGATCAAGTCTCAAGATGAATTTGAAAGGGAAGTGAAGGAACTTGGAAAGGTTAGACATCATAATCTTGTCGCCCTGGAAGGTTATTACTGGACTCCAACCTTGCAACTCCTTATTTATGAATACGTATCAAGTGGAAGTTTGTATAAGCATCTCCATGATGGGCCTGATAAGAACTACCTCTCCTGGCGACATAGATTCAACATAATTCTTGGAATGGCTAGAGCTTTGGCCCATTTGCATCACATTAACATAGTTCACTATAATTTAAAATCTACCAATATTCTAATAGATGATTCTGGTGAGCCAAAGGTGGGAGATTTTGGCCTGGCAAAGCTGTTGCCTAAATTAGACCGTTGCATCTTAAGCAGCAAAATCCAGAGTGCGCTAGGATACATGGCTCCTGAGTTTGCTTGTCGAACTGTGAAGATAACTGAGAAATGTGATGTGTATGGGTTTGGGATCTTAGTTTTGGAGGTGGTGACAGGGAAGAGACCAGTGGAATATATGGAGGATGATGTGGTTGTGCTGTGTGACATGGTGAGGGGAGCACTAGAGGATGGCAGAGTGGAAGAATGCATTGATGGCAGACTTGGAGGAAAAGTTCCAGCAGACGAGGCAATTCCTGTGATAAAACTTGGTTTGATATGTGCATCTCAAGTACCATCGAATCGGCCAGACATGGAAGAAGTGGTTAATATTTTAGAGCTGATCCAATGTCCTGCAGAGGGTCATGAAGAGTTGGAGTGAACTGGACTTGTAGAGTTCAAGAAAGAAACACATAACATGTTTTCTCCTATGAAGATGAATCTGGCTGGTTTGTTCAAAAGAAGAAGAAAAGAACACATTGTTCAATTTACTTCACAAAATTTTTGTTGTTTTTGTGAATTCATTTTTATACCATTTCTTTTTATGACAATATTATTTACAGTTTCCACGACCGGATTCCTTTTCACCGGAATATTGGGCACTTACAATGCTGCATCAATGGTATTTCTCCTTATGGAGTATATTCTTGACTGGCTCCTCATCTTTGTTTTAATAGTATCTTATATTTGTTTCATGTTGTTTTATTGTTCACTCGAATTGTAACAGAAAAGTTCCACATCTGGACATTCTTTCTTGTTCGTATATAGACAGGAGTTTCCACAAGAAAATGAAACGAGAACAAGAACAATAAGCTAAAGAACAGCTGAAGTCAGTATCAAATGACTTTTTGGGAAGTATTGAATGGTATGATGCTCATGAAAAAAGCACTCTTTTGCTTTATTCATACTTCTAAGCCTGAATTTATCTCTGCTTTAACCTTTTGCTTTTCTGGGAATTCATGGCACCCTTAAGCAAGATTGTCAAAATCATGAAAAAATCATATATTCTACAAGTTAATTTGTATTTAGTATGCAAAACCAGATAAAAAACTTGAAAATTAATAAAATCATACTCGAACTTGAGTAAATCCGGTTAAATCATGCAAATTCGTGATTTTGTATTGATTTTATGAATTTTGATGGAATATAAATAGTACCTTAATTAACCCTGTTCTTCCAAATTAAACCAAAAAAACCCTAGCCCACTCCTCTCTATCTCTCAAATAACCCGACACCCTTCTCTCCCCCCCTCTTTTTGTTGTGTCTTGGGATAAAAAGGACCTAGGTTTTGTTTTGTGATTTCCAGGACCCATTTTCCTTTAGAGGAACCTATGCAGTGCAATTAAAAAGGTAGTGCCTAATCCGTTCTATAATGTTTTGATTGTTACACTCCGAGAGTTCTAGTCTTAGCTCAAAGAGTGTGTTCTCCAGGTAGATGAAAGACATGGAAAGACAGTGACAAGGAACTACTTTGTATTTTATTCTCTAACAATGTTGCAAGTGTTGCTTTAATTTGTGTTTGGTGTTTTGTACAATCTCCATGGGACAGGAGACAAGATTGCGATTCATTCATGCATGCTTTTCCAGGATCCCATCATGTTACAAAAGAGATGTTCGGACCGAGATAAACTAGGAATTAATCGGGTTTGAGATTGCAAGTTGTATCGAGTTTTTACAGAAAAGCAGTTATATTTTTTAGTTTCAAGAGTTCTTGGAACTTTTTGGCACCTGATTATAAAATTTAAAGGCAGTTAGTATGATAAATGTCTCTCTGTCTTTAATTTCTGGACTCTAGGATGCAGATTATGGTTCCCCTATCCCTTGTTTGTAAATAAATTTCAAGATCTCTGACAAAAAGAACCGACAAAAATATTTGTACCTATTTTCTCCATTATTATTCCGAGGAAAGTTTTTTTTCTGGGACATCACTCGGCGGGATATGATTTCAAAGGCATCATCTTGCAGTAAGAGGTCTTAACAGGGGTTGTTTCGATGTCTTAATTGCTCTTGACATTCCTTGCATTTACTGTCCTTCGAAAGAGTTCGGATGATCTACATATGCATATTTCATTGTCTTTCCGGGTTCCTGTGTGTTGATGGATGCTTGTAACTCCACCTGCTTTGCATTACTCAGCTAACTGCCGCTTACAAGCGTGGAGTAAGGAGGAGAGACACATGCGATAGCTCATGCAGCATCTTGCATGTTCTTTTCAAAAGTATTTTTCGATAAATTTTACGATCCGATTTTTTCTACTCATTGCGGAGAACAATCATGCTCTCAATGTACCAACCGATGCCAATTAGACTACCAATGCTCTCCTTGAAGTTGGTCACACGGTTTCTAATTTATTTGGATAAACAACCTGTATATCTGCAAGTAGAGCAAATAATTAACCCTTAGATTTGAAGTTTGTATAATCAAAAGGTGTTGGATCCCAAAGGGAACCAAATGAAGATGGACATGGTAATCATCAAAGCACATCATACGGGGGTCCTGAAAAGCACCCCCGCGACACTTTTTGAGTGGAAATATTAGTGCATGGCGATCATGTTGTATTTTCAAGTGGGAACTTTTCATGATATTCATTGGTAATATGCCCTGTGAAGGGAAAAAGTTTAGCATGCATGCTCTTATGAAATAGAGTGCTCATACCTTTTGATTTACATCTTAATAATTACCAGTGATATGAAAGGAAAGTTCTGAAACCATGGAAGAGAAACAAAGTTAATGAGAGTTTCGCAGATATGTTCCCCCAGGTTGGTTTTGCATCAACCATCATCTTAATCAATGGCCATTTATTATGTATAGAACTTGGAATCCAAGAAATTCTTTTGCAGGCTCTGTTTTTTTTTTTTTTAGCAGACCAGTTTGTATTTCTAATTTCTAAGGATGGTCCAAGAGATCCAACTCGATTCGAAGCCATGGTGCTTTTGTGTCGTAATAGTTACTCGAGGAAAAATTATACGAGTCATTTGATCCAGTAGAAAAGAAGAATAGTTTACCTTCGCCTCTAGGCTCCTGTTTGAGAAGAACATGCAAAGGATAGTTTTGTGGGGGAAGTCGGACCTATTACCATCCACTAATGATTTATTTGGGTCTTTGAGGTACCGATTTTCTGACCACCAGAAGTGGCCAAAAAGCCAACCACGACATATTGTTTGCCATGTTTTTTTTGTCACCCGCCCAACAAATTTAACAGAAAAAAATATAAGAGAGCCAGGAGCCGGGCCTGGCCTTGCAGACCTTTTGCTTTGTGGGCCAAATAAGCTGGTCCATGTAGGTCCAACTGTCTAGCCCACTTTGACCTATATTTTCTTTATATTTTAATTTAGATACATTAAAATAGATGGATTAAAAAATATTTATCAATTTTTTTTATTAAATACCATTTAATTTTTACTTTGTTTTATATTGAGTTATAGCTTTTTTTAATGATATTAACACGCTTTCTCTTTGTAGAACCCTTCAATATATATCTCTTTTTCTTAAATTTTATTCATGCTTTTATTGTAGTATAATTAAACCTTCTGAATACATGAATCACGTTATATATTTAGGGAGTTAATTTGGATTGATTCAAGTATATCTAAAACATCGTCATCTTAATATTATTTTTTAAAAAGTTAAAACAGCAATTGTTTGGAAAAAAAAAATTTTAAGTTAATATAGGTTTTTTCTGGTTTGACTGGGTTATATTTGAACTTGCTTGGTTAATAGAGTTATATAAGGACAACTCCAACCTGATTTAATTTAAAACTCGTGCTAAACAAATGCTCAACCTAAGGTGTCTTAGATTTTTATTAAAATTCATTATAATAAATTTAATAAAAGTATATTTGAGATATTATTTTATTAAATACTCAAATATATTCAGAATTTATTTCATTAAACATAGTCCAATTTTTACTTTGTTTTCAAATGAGATTATAACATTGGTGTTTTTATATTAACAAACGCTTATTCTTTACAATCCTCCATTATGTTTTTTTTTCTAAAATCTTATTCAATCATATTCTTGCTTGTTTATGTTTTTATTATTATGTGATTAAAATGAAAATTATTTCCAAAAAATAAAGTTATTAAACAATTAAGTTGATGACCCGAGTCGCGGGTGTGGCGAGTTAGCTTGACTTGATTATGGTCAATCCAAACTATTATCAACTTAATATTTTAAAAAATACTAGAACGACATTATTTTCATTATTTTTTGATCAAATCAATTCTAAATTTGTTTATTAAATCTTGTTTGGACCTACTTGATTAATCAGGTCATATAAGATCAACTTATATCAAGTTTAATTTGAAACTCGGGCCAAGGAACTGGGACAGAGGGTGACATAGGGTCTTTAAGTTGACATAATGGATAAGGTTGGGTTAAATAGCACTTCCAAAAAGTTTTCTAATTTGAAATGCATTATGTTTTTTTTTAATTTATATTTTTATGATTATGATTTGGTGTTTTCTAAAAAAAAACAAATATTATGCTTAAAAAAAGCTGGATGAAAAGGTTAATTTTATTATGTTGATTTTACATTGTTCTCACTTTTTTTATATATTTGTTTTAATTATTTTTTTATTTTTATTAAATAGAGGAAAGATTATACTAGCATATTATTTAGTTTCAATGGGATATAAATTATTAATTTTGTTATAAAAAATGCCAAAATACCTAATTAAATAAGATAAATTAAATAACTCCTCACGGCTCACGGCACGAGATCATGTATCTTGATATGCATGGATCTCTCGGTCTTTCAATTTAATTTTTAATTTGGTAAGCAATTTTATATATTGGCAAGTGTAATTATCAACTATTTGTGTTTCACAGTTAAAATATTTTTTGATGATAAAAAAATAATTAACAACGCCTAAGGATTTGTATTTATTTTTTTGGGCGTTACAGGAACGTGGATACGTTCACTAGTGAATAGTCTATTTAAGATGGATCCAAGTGATAAGAGATTTGATTTTCATATATGAAAACCCATAAAAATAACATGACTATTAAATACTAACAATAAGAAAGGTTTGAGATAGAATATGCAATACACTCACGGGACATTTTGACACGAGAGTGTTTAGCGTCCGGACCCAAGTCAATCAGCATGCTCGCCATTGTTAGCCTGAAAATTGACTTCGAATCAGAATAGTTGAACGGACGACAGGGAGAAACTTTTGTCCACGGTTCAATCAAAAGATGATGTGGAGAACAGAGAGATTCTGGGTTGCCTGTTCTTGATGCGACTCTAATTCATGGGACCTGCTGGTTAGAGAAAAAGGTAAAAAGCACAACCATATCCACAATCCATGACTGGAACATACCTAGTACGAGTGGGGAGTTGCATTTTTGGACTGAATGGCAGGCACCGCTTCTTTTCCTGCTTCTGGGTCTCGACCTCTGTATATATGGCACTGATTCTGCTACACCCAGTTGGCTTCAAGCAACAAATATGACAAATAAAAGGAGATCATCCTTGATCGTCTTCCCGTGTTTATCAACTGCCCTTTTAGGCCTTTTTATATGTCCCAACTCCTGTGTTGTTTCCCTTCATATGCTGGACCGAAAACAAGGACTGGGTTCCCCTCCACTGAAGAAAAACAGGGCTTGCAATGAAATACATTTCAGGGTGCTTGTTAAAGAAAGCAGATTGCACAAAAACAAAATGCTAGCCAAAAACAATTTACATTTCACAAAAAGCAGAATGATTACATCATCTTTGTGTTTTCATTTCCTCTCTGGACTCTCACTGTTAAATGAAACTACAAATGCCAAAATCACTCGTGTCATGATTTACAATCAAATTTTCGTATCTCCTAAGTTTTGTTTATCTATTGATTTTCTTGTTCCCCTCCTTGTCCAAAACCTGGGGAAGGAAGAACTTTCCTCTTTCCCTTCTCCCTGCAAAAGTCCTAGTCATCCCAATCATTTTCCCATCCATCTTTGTTTAGACTCCTAGAGGTAAGGCCGTTTGCTGAGACACTCGCTGAGTGACATGCAGCTGGTGACTTTATTGCATTTTCTTCATCCCAATTATCATCCCAATCATTATCCCAGCCTTCTGCTGTTTCGACAATATTTGCAACACCAGATTCTGGCATAGCCATTTCAAGCTCCCGATAAGCAGTTCCAGCCTCCCGTCTCCTCTTCCTAAACATGCAGCAAGTGAATGTCCCTCCAAAGACTACTGCTGTAACAATTAGGAAGTAAGCACCATTGATGGGGGTAATTAGCTGGTCATAAGATGGGAAGTGCAAGAAAAAGTTTCCATGAGATTCAAGAGGATCCAAGTGTAGAACACATTCCCCGTTTTTAGCATTTAATATCACCTCTGTGTTTTCACCAACAGTCAAAATGATCTGAAAAGTAAACAGTGAAACTCTCTTAAAAAGGAGGCCAACAAATGCACCTGTAAATTGCTACAGGCGACGCACATGAACAATGTTTAGGTCACCTACATGAAACATCACAACACAAACCCAACCAGCAAGAAAATATCCCAATTTAGTAGTATGTTTTACCCTTGCTCCATCTGATTTTTCTACAGTTTCTAGTAAATTTAATCCTGTATCTCTATAATTTTCTCAGTCATGTCTTTCCAGCCATTATATATAATAATGCATTCAGTAAAGCTAGTGGAGACAAGAGCCAGTAACACCTCATGAGTTCTTGCTGAATTTCGAAACTGCTCTTACCTGTGCCAAAGGCATGTTACAGAAAGAAGCTTAACCTAACTTCATTTTCTTACTCTGTTTTGCTTTTATTGTTTCCAGTTTTTTTAAAAGTATTCCATATCTTATGCCGGTTTTAAGTCAGACCATAGAAACAACACGAAAAAGCAGGAAAAGGATCCATACCTTTTTAGTTTGGTGTTTCCCTACTTCAACCAAAGAATTGTCAACAGAATTTGGGGCACGCACATCCACTGACAAATCACGTTCCCCGGAATTTTGTATAAGAACAATCCACCTTTGGGATTCTACAAAGAGAAAGGGACATTAGATGATGAATCACATAAAAATAGTAATATTGAGTACCCCTGAACATATAACAACATAACTTTCTAAGTAGATTAGAAAATGTGTAACACGTAATTAAAAGAAGTTCTTCCACCGCGTGGCTTTAACTACTTGCAAGAGAGGTAAAAAAAAAAATTTGTTGGACAGGCAATTGTAACCAAAAGTTTGCAAAGTAAAATGCTATCTGAACACAGCCCTTGCAACCAAAAGCACTTGCTTTAGCTTATTGATAAATATTGGCTGATACACTGCTGCATATAATAGCATAAGCAACAATAAAGTATTTGAAACTGCAGACAAAAACTCACCACCTGATATGGTTAACAAGAGGAAACTAGCCAATGACACATGTTAACAAGTATATAATGATTATGGTTAGTGTCCATTGATCCAGGTCGCATGTTGCAGTCACATATACTATCACTGTCCAGAAATTGTGAGATGACCATGCAGAAATGTGTTTGTCTTAGCTTGTACACTAGATATTTTATGTTTTGAGTTTAAGTCTGTTTTGCATGCAGAGAACTGTAAATAAAGGGTATAATCTACTAGTTTCCATGGCAATAAAACATGATACACTTAAATATTCCTTATGAAGCAGAAACAGCAAGAGTATCCACCACAAGTGGAAATGCCGAGGCACACCAGCTGTCCCTAAGAGAGACCTGCAACTTATGGATTATCAATAGCTAAATTGCTCAACATCTATAAGAAAGATGCCTGAGGCTTATCAATTTCATAAGAAGCCAAGCTTTAAGGGCAAAGAAACAAAAATAACAATTCTCCTGTCTCCACAAAGCAGCCTTCTAGAGTGTAACAATAAGAGAAATGGAAAGAATCTGAAATGTTGAAAATATCACAACTTTTAAATATTATTTTTTTTAAGGAACAATTGATTCATGAATGGAGAGAAGCAATTTCTGGCGCAATACTATCCACAATGTGCAGCCACCAAGGAAGTATAACATCCTAAACCAAAGAAATGCTGCTTCTGAGCAATGACAGAGGACTAAACCTGTCTATACGAGGATTGGGATCTGGACACGGCAGATCACAGGTTGAATTTGATGCACCATGTCTGATTTAAAGTGGAAGTGGCTCAGCCCAAGAGCAAGATGACAGTAAGCAGTAGATTGGGAATTTCTTAAGCACCTCCTAAGGTGCTTGTGATGACACTTGTCCTTCATAAGTTCCAATAAGATAGCTTTCAATCGAGCATGTGCTCAAATCTCATCTTGATACCAAGACTTAAAAACATTTCTAGCATCTGTTGACAAAACCAAGTGAGTGCTTGTTGGTGTTGTCACCAACCCCTATAATCCATAGGTGGTACTCCTACTCAAATGGGGAGGCCTGTAATTGAAGTTAAGAAGAAATATCTGGGACTTAATATTTTCTTTTGTTCCAGAAAAAAGGGTCGGCAGTTATTTATTATAAATCAATCAAATAGCCTCAGGGGTTGTGAGTTATAGCATGAAACTCTTCATGCCATGACAAAATAGCCATTAAAATCCAAGAGTCATAATTTCCAGCTAAGGTTTCGGTGCCCAAACTTGTAAATAGTTAAAAAAGAGGAAAGAAAGGCAGCCATAAGGGCTTCTGAAAATCAATGAAAATACACACAACTGGAGTCACTTAAACATAGAATATGGTAGTAAGGGGGAAATAAATTTTAACTAGATATCTTGAATGAATGAAAGTATTACATGGTTATGCCCATGCCTATCATGAGACTACACATAGGAGTTACAAGAGATCTTTTACAATCTCAATGGGCTTGATGCAAATTTGAAATATGAAGACTTTGTTTAAGAATAGACAAATGAGTCTCCTTTTGGAAATATGCCATTATTCTGATATCGTAAGTCATCACACAACATAGACCACAAACTAATCAAGGTAAATGCCTCAATAATGTATGCACAGAGTAAAGCAAGCACTTCGAGTGTAAGCTTCATACATTTATTACTCTTTTATTGTTCCAATGGAGGCGGAGGTGTGCTGAATACTTCATTTACACTAAGCATATATAATAATATAAATGTTCCACTAACTAATTGATGGATTAAATGTAAAATAGTTTGGATTTGCAATTCCACAGTTTACATACTATCACTTATTTAAAATAAGAACGAGTGAAAGCTATCATAACAAAATATCTACAGTGCGATTCTAAAAAATAATATAAAACAAAATAAAACACTACTGTAGCAATCAGTTGAACCTACCAAAAATACCACATCGCTGTCTACCCTTAACATACTGTTTCGTTACTACCAAGCAAACAATTCAATAATTTTAAATTTCAACATAATTGCATAGTAATCAACGACTAATTCCCTTGAGCTATTCAACATCACATATGAATTTGTACACAGCCACTCCAGCAATAGCTCTTCAGAAACAAGTAATCAGATAGGAAGGTGAGGTGACCTTGAGAAAAAGCTATATTGAATCGCAACAAAAATGCTAGGACAAAGTTAAACAAATATGACAGGAATTATATGAGATTTTAGAATTCCAATGAGTTTAAGGCAACTTGAAAAGTATAAATGAATTTGCATTTAAAAAAAGAAAGGGTGAATATGCAATTCTAATACCATAATCCTACTTGATGACTTTACATGAACCAAGAAATACTTGGCTATCAATGTCGATGATAGAAGTCTGAAAGCGTATACTCCACAAGCAATACTCTTGCTACCATAAATTCCTATATCCAGGAAGCTCCAAATTGTTTCTCTGGAAATATCAATGTTGCCTCCTTTTAAAATTGACTCCCATTTTCATGAGATCAAGGAACTAGATTTACATATCTTTTAAATTAGGCATGTCTGCAAACTGCACCTACTGATGGACTGTAAAACAGTTTGTATTGTCAATACCAATGTTCACATATAGTCCTTATTTTTTATTAGAATAAAAAAAAAAAGTGAATGCGACCAGAGTAACTACACTACTACAGTGATCAGTTGCAACCAACACAAATATAGCAAAATTGCCTGCCACCTATCTTAAATGTTGATGTAGCTACAAGACCCAATCCAAAGATAATGCCAGACATAGTAATCCAAGATTGATTCTCTTCTACCATCCCACTTTACGAATCAAGTTCTATACCACCAAAAGGTCCTGATTACATTCATCGTTTGGGCTCAGCATTTCACGATACAAAAAGTTCATTTCATTTCCATTTTCATCACTCACACTCCTAAAACCGCACATATTCGAAACCATTCACTCGCAACTAGCAGCACACATAATATGCATCATTAAACTATCAATTTCATATAATAAACTAAACATTGCAACTAGAAATGGAAACTAAACAGCTGAAAACAAAACAACGTCGCAATATATAAAAAGTCATTACCATTATCAAACCCAAGAATGCAAGCAGACATCGACTTGCGGTCCGTGCACCTCTTAGTACCCACTTTCGTACAATTCTCCCCGCCAACCTCCGATTCCGAATCCGTCTTATGATGATCCTTCTCTTCACTCACTTTCTTTTTTTCATCATTATTTTTTTCAGCTTCACTATGCGATTGATTCCCCGGAATCGAGCTTGGACCCACAATTCCCGTGTTATTATTATCACTTTTATTACTGCTACTACTATTATTAATGCTTGTCGAATTATCAGCTTTCAAAACAGAATTTTCCTCAGTGTTTGTCGTATTCAGTGCATTAGCAGGATCTGGACTTGGCGATGGAGGTACCTTAATTAAATAAAACAAAAAAATAAAAATAAAACATGATTAAATTACTCTCTAAACAACCAAAAAAAAAAACAAACAGAGAGAGAGAGAGAAAATTTACTTGGATTTGGACGGAGTTGCTGTCGTCTTTGAGAGCAACCGATTGTCGAATCTTGGAAAGAAAAGAAGTGTTAGAAGCATCAGAAAAAAGCAAGAAGAGCAGCCAAAGTAGTCTCAAAATCCCATTTCTATCCATCGCTGAAGAGAAAAGAATTACAGATCGTTGCTTTATTGTTACTTCTTTTTTTTCAAATTAACAAAATCCTAGTACATGCATTTTGAGAAATTTTAAAAACTGGAAATCTAATAGGGTTTTGGATTTTTGCAGGTTGGCTTGTCTGTCTCTGTTTGTCATGTGTGAGAATGGAAGAAGGAAGGTACGAGGCGCTACGCTACCAAATTCGCTGCTGTCTTGTCGGCCTGTATTGCGACACTAAACAATGGGCTATTTATGGGCCAAACGTATTCAAATTTTACATGGATCAGACATTTCTCTGAGGCTCAGTTTGGATTTGGTCTGTTTACGGGCCTGAACTAAAAACAACGGGCCCTTGAATGGTATGAGTGAGGCCTATTTTTAGTGAGCCCAGGAAAGCGAAATTCTTACTTTTGTGTGAGAGGAGGGTGTTGTTAAAGGAGGAGAGCATGTTTATTGTTTTTTTAAAGGAATAAAGCATAATCTCTTTCAAACAAGGAGGAGGCACGAATAAAGCGATAGTATTTAGCTCTGCTTGAAGTTGAATGGCTAGAGGGCTAAACTAATGACTTCCTCCATGGCTTACGACTACAGCCTCCAGGAACAATAACATCTACCCTCTTTGTCATCCGCAAATTAGTAATTATTAAAAAAAAAAAACTAAAAAGTGTGGCGTAAGGGTATTCATATTACAAATCTTACTAGAATTGCCCCCTTTTTTTTTTATCAGAAGTGTGTGATTTGGTTTTAGAAGCAGTAAGTAGGAGAAAACAATTCTTAATTGATGGAATCAAAAATAATTGTTATACCAAAAATAAAACAATAGAATGAGTAGCGCGGGCTGTAATAAGAGCTCGGTGCTATTATGTTAATAAAAAATAGTTAGGCTGCCTTTTAATGAATTGATCCATGGCAGAAATGAGACTTTAAAATTTCATGAACTTCAGAATGGAAAAAAAGACAGGGGGAATCCACCACCTTTTAACTAATTGCTTGTACACACTTACTAGATAATATTCATTATTATATTATTGTTTTGTTTTTTATTTTTTTTTAATTTTATTCTTCAATATTATATTGTGTTTGGAAATTGTGCTTCGTAATTTTTTTCAAATCTTTTTTTCTTAGGTTATACATCAATCTCATTAATTTAGTTTTCTTCTTCTTTTTGATTTCAACATTAGATATATTGGAAATGGAGTTTCATGATTTTTTTTCAATTTCTATGAATTTATCCTAATTTTATAATTTAGGTCGTGGATTTAATAGGTTAACCAAGATTTACTTGGATTTTGTTTTTCATTTTTTCTAATTGATTATATATATATATATATATATATATTTTTTTTTTTTTTGACAAAAGAGATCTAGAAGAATTTGGTACGCATTTGAAGGATGAGTGCTAGCAACTTGAGTTGCACGCTTGCAACTATTGATCTTACAAGCTAGATCAATTGCATGCCCAATGGGTTTAAATGGCATATAAAATATCTATGATTTCAATTTTTCTTGCATTAAAATATCTATTAAAATAATAGTTGTACATATGATAACGGTTGTTTTTTAAAGTGTTTTAAACTCGAAAATATATATAAAAAATATTTTTTATTTTAAAAAAATTATTTTTAATATTAGCACATCAAAACGATTTAAAAATATAAAAAAATTTAAAACCTAGTGAAATATAATTTGAAACGCAATTATAATTAAACTCAACTAATCATGAATTTATAAACTTGTATAAAATCTCTTCCAATTAACATGACACTAGTTCTAAAGGAAATTAATTTTAACAAAAATAGGAAGAGAAGTAGCATTGTCCTGCATTCGGATATCTAAGATCAATTTCCTTTTTTAGAATTATCAAATTCAATGTAAATTGGAACTCAAGTATCGTTGTGAATTCTCTAATCCTAACTTACTTTAACTAATTTGAATAACAATTTTTGTTTGTAGATTTAGTTCTAGCAATAAAGTGAGCTTATTCCTCACATTATTATTTACTATTTAAATTTTAATAATCATAACAATTCACAATAATATAATAATTTATTTAAAATAATAATTCGCTTAAGGTTCAATCCGTCGTCCTTCGATTATCAACCAAAACATTCTCTTTCATTCACGACAGCAGATACCACTTGTCCGAACCAAGGGTCAACCGTATTCGCGACGACGACGTGGAAGATCAGGAATAAAAAATAATAGGGGCAGTGGACACGCGTGCATCGACGAGCACGGTCAGATGTCAGACGTGACGGGTCATATCTTGAGGCGCGTGAGATAGCGTCTCTCTATCAGTGTAGTAGGTGACCCCGCACTTACAGGTACTCTAACATCATCATCTCATAAATATACCGTCATAAATATCATTTTCACAAATATTTTTAAAAACGAAAAAAAGATTCAACGGCTGAAGAATACTGGTCGTTGACAGTTACAATGGCATGGGTACGTAGAAAACATTAGACTTTTAGGTGATTTTGGTAATTTTAAAGATTCATATATGCTTCTTGCATGCGAAATATGCAATTGGATAGAAAAGCGACTTATTAGTGGCGCACTTTACGGTGCTGTCCTGCCGCCGTATTTTTATATTCTTTTATTTCAGCTCCTTCAACCAGCACAGCTTTTATTTAACAAACTAGATAATTGTACAATTTTTTTTCCCAGCTCCTCCAATTTTTAACGTAAAAAAGTATTTGAGTGTTATGATTTTGTTTTCTGAATGGAAAAAAATTAAAATGAGATAATTTAACGGGTTCAAAGAATTTGAAAAATTATTAAAAACATAACTTGACTAAGGGCAATTCAAGCTGATATATTTTTACTAAAATATTAAGATGAAAATATATTAAATCAATTTGGGTTAATTTTTTAAATCCGCAACTCAGATCATGGAACCGATATAACCTCTTAGAAAGTAAATCAAAATCAAATATGAAACTTAATTTTCAATTAAATTAATATTGAATGATGAAATTTAAAAAAATAATTAAAAAAAGACTAAAAAACAAATAACTCGAGTAAACTCGAATTAACCTGTCAAAGCTACAACCCGGGTCATGTGACTAAGATAAATTCATATAAAAAAATCAAAACAAATTATAAAGTTCAGTTCTTAATCAATTCAATGTTAAAGGATGGAATTAAAAAAAGATAAAAAAATCTCGAGTCAACCTGAGTTAACCAACCAAACTCGTGACCTAAATGATAAGATTAGGATAACCTTATAGAAAGCAAAAGCAAAAAATAAACCTTAATTCCAAATTAATCAATCAAATATTGAAAAAAAAATTGAGAAAAAAATTAACTAAAAAAGAATAAAAAAAACTAAAGTTAACCTGCAACTCAGGACAAACAATCTCAATATTGAAGAATGAAATTAAAAAAGATTAAAAAAAATAACTTAAGTCAAACAAGGTTAACCCGTCAAATTCATGACTTGAGTAATAAGATCGAGATAACTCCATAGAAAAAAAAATTGAAGCCTAATTTTAAATCAACCAGATGTTGAAGGATGAAATTAAAAAAAAATAGAAAAAAAATTAACGTGATTTAACCTGTCAAAACCATGACTCAGGTCGTGAGATCAGGATAATCTCATATGAAGTAAACAAAATAATGATCTAAGTCAACCTAGGTTAACTTGCTAAACCCGCAATTTAAATCATGAATCTATGATAACCCCATATAAAGTAAATTAAAACAAATTATGAAGCCCAATTTTCGATAAACCTGTTGTTGAAAATTGAAATTGAAAAAAAAATTCAATTTAAAAGCAAGACACAATAAAACAACCTCAGTCTACACGAGTTAACTCACAAAACACGTGACCTGAGTTATAAAACTGAGATAACCTCATAGAAAGCAAAACAAAATAAATTATGAAACCTAATTCATAATCAACTCAATGTTGAAGGATTAAATTGAAACAATATCAATAAAAAAAAGACAAAAAAAAACTTGAGTTAGTATGCCAAATACACAACTTAAGTTATACAACCAAGATAACCTTATAGAAAATAAATCAAAATAAATCATGAAGCATAATTTTCAATCAACCCAATGTTAAATGATGAAATTGAAAAAAAAATAAAAAATAAACTCGAGTCCATAAAGTTAACTCGTCAAACCTATGACTCAGGTTATAAGACTAAGTTAACCATGTATTAAAAAACCACAATAAATTACGAAGCTTAATATCCAATAAAATAAATATTGAAATATAAAACTAAGAAAATAAATATAGATTTAGAAGGAAAAAAAAACATAGTTGAAATGAATAATAAAATCACCATCTCTTTTAATTTATAACTAGATTATTAACCCGTGCTATCCTGTGGATTAAGACAAAGTTTTCTTGAATGTAAAAAAAATATTTAGATGTTTCTAATTCTTTTTTTGTAGTGAAAAAAAATTAAATCGTTTAAGGGTTGACTTTGCAAGTCTAAAAGAACCTGGATAACCCGTAAAAACGTAATTTGACTAAAACAGTTTCAAGATGACATCTTTTTTTAATATTAAGATAACAACATATTAGATTAACTTGAGTAAACTTGGGTTAACATGTCGAATTTGCGACTCGGATTATGAGACTATAATAACCTCGTAGATAGAAAATTAAAACAAATTATGAAACCTAATTTCCAATTAATCCAATGATGAATGATGAAATTGAAAAAAAATTAATTAAAAAATGGACTTAAAAAATGACTCAAGTTAACTTGTTAAACCTGCGACTAAACATATAAAATTGAGATAATTTCATAGAAAATTAATCGAAAAAAATTACAAATTCCAATTCCTAACTTTTAATCAGTTCAATGTTGAAGGATGAGATTAAAAATAGAAATGAATTAAAAAAAAAATAACCCAAGTCAATTCGTAAAACTCATAACTCGAGTCATGAGATTGAGATAATCACATAGAAAGAAAAAAAAATGATATATTTTAACTCAGGTTAACCTGTCAAATCCTTAATTTTAGTCATGAGACTGATATAATACCATAGAAAGCAAGTCAAAATAAATTATAAAACTCAATTTTCAATTGATCTTGTCGGACCCAATGTTGAACGATGAAACTTGGAAATTTTTTAATTAAAAACAACACAAAAAATTGAGCCAAGTCAACTCAGGTTAACCTATTAAGTATTATTTTTAGGTAATGAGGCTGAGATAACTTAATAAAAAACAAACAAAAATAAATGATGAAGTATAATTCTCAATCAAACACAATATTAAATAATAAAATTAGAAAAAAAAATTAATTAAAAAAATAATTGAGTTAACCGGGTTAACTTGCCAAACCCGAGACCTAGGTCATAAGACGGGGATAACCCGATAAAAACAAATTCAATGTTGAAAAAACTATAATTCAAGTCATGAAACCGAGATAATCTCTTAGAAAAAAAACGACACGATTTAACTAGGGTAAAAATGTCAAAACCTACAACTTTGATCTTGAAACCAAAATATGCCCATATAAAGCAAATCAAAATATATTATGAAACTCAATTCCCAACGAAACTAATATTCAATGATGAAATTGAAAAAAAAATCAATTAAAAAAAAGAACATAAAAAATGATTCGAGTCAACTCGGGTTAAACCATTAAGCATTATTCTCAGGTCATGAGGCCAAAATAACATAATAGAAAACAAATAAAACAAATCATGAAGTTAATTCTCGATCAATACAATATTAAATAATTAATTTGAAAAAAAATTAATTTAAAAAAATAAGACAACTTAGCTAACCCGTTAAACTCGCGATACATGTAAAGAAAATGAGTAACCGAATAAAAAATAAATTTAATATTAAAATATAAAATAAAAAATATTAATTAAAAAAAATCAAAGAAGATAAAAAACAAAGTAGAGCTTTATGAGCCTTCTTCTCTTTTAGTTATTTTTTGTTAATACAATAATATAATATAAATGATGAGTTATTAGCTTGACTTTGTTTTTTTATATTATTAAAATTATTATTATTTAAAATTGAAAGTAATATAATAAAACATATTTTTTAAAACCATATCAATATAAGTATAGGTAATTTATAAAAAAAATTAATTAAAAAGATAAATTCGTCTTGGTATATAAAACCTATTGGTTTGTGGATATCATAACAAGAAAAGCTCCACACATTTTTTTTTTTAAAAGAGGTTTCCAGTAAATCAACTATGAAGCAAGTTGCTAATTTGTTTTTTTGAAATCACAATCGATATCTCACTTGCACATACAAATAAATAAAATAAAAATATTATCAAATAAATAAAATAAAAATATTATCAAACCAAAAATTTATAAAGAAGTTTCTTTGTAAATATATAATTGATAATCGATATCTCACTTGCACATACAATCCGCTATAATAATTAAAAACTTTTTAGCGAAGGAAAAGTCAGACTAAAATTTGATAAGTAAGTAAATAATAGGTTCTATAAAATTATAAATTAATAATTTCAGATTGAAAATGTTAATTTACTGATAATTAGTTAAAATCTGGCGTGGAATAGATTTGATAATATTTGTTTTTATAATTAATATAAATATCCAAATTAATTTATATATATTTTAAATAATTTTATAAGCTTTAAAATTAACGATTAAAAAATCCTTTATTGATCATGATATTCATTTTGTTATATGGTGAGGTGAGTTTTAGCGTATTGAAATTGAGCAAAAGATTTATTATCCAGGAAGTCTTAAAAAGCAATAATGAAAAAATATAGGGGAATTGATATACAAAAAACAAGAGGGATAAGTAGGGAAAAAGAAGAAAAAAAAGAGAGAGAAGAAATTAATAAGGTGGGCGAGTTCGCCGAGTCTTGAAGGAACATCATCGTGCAATGCATGCATCGTTTTTGTTTTCCAAACTCACCCTCTCTCTCTCTCTCTCTCTCTCCCCCTTCAACTGTTATTTTGTTACTTTGCATGCACATCATCTTCTTCTCTCTCCACCAGAAAAAAATTAAAACCCCCGTCGTCAATACCTCCCTCCTGTCACCGGTAACCGACTTGTCTCCTGATCCACGCACTTAATTCACTGTCTTAATAAATCTCAACTCGATCAATACCATACAGTACTTCAACTCCCAAACAACATGTCGTCGTCGTCTCTTTATAACAGTCAACAGACGTAACCAGCTGTAGTACTCTGCCTCCTGTCTTAATACGAGGTTAGTTTTTTTTTTAGTTGTTTTATTAACAAGTTGAATTAGAACTAACTAAACGTGATTGATTTTAGGGATTTAAATTTAATCTTGGAGATTTGATTGTGCTAATTTTGTAGATTAATTGAAATAAATTATAAATGGCGTCCTCGTCGTTGTCGATTAAGAGTTGCATGAATGCAACTTGTGGAGTCTCAACGTCAAATTCTGGCGGGTGGAGAAAAGGTTGGGCACTGCGATCTGGTGATTTCGCCATTCTCTGCGATAACTGCGGGTAAATTTATCTTAATTCTTTGATATTTATAGTTTTCTTTCCTAGAATGTTTTGATATTTATCGTTTGTTTGGGGTTACTGTTTTAAACGGTTTTATTTACTATTTATTTCCGGGTCCAATTTTTCCGTTTTTGGATTTTTTGTCATGTTAATATTTCAGTGGGCATTATTTTTTGCTCATTATTGGGAGTTTTATTTAATATGGCGTGCCATCATTTCCAATTCATCTATTTCAATTACTTTTATTTTTCAATGAAATTAGGTGCGTGAAAAAAGAGTTGAATTCACGGAGATAATGTTTTCGCCCCAATTTCTTGTTAAAATATAAGGGTTGAATTTCATTGTAAACTTAGAAATTGAGAAGGAATTGCTCAAAACGAGGCGCCTGACTAAAGTTGTCCTAATGATACTTACAAGGACTAATGAATTAGTTTTTTTTTTAATAAATTGTATGAAAGTGAAAATATGGCAACAATGGATTTAGTACATCATTTATGGACTGTCATATAATAAGTTATGATGAGAAAACATGGCTTCCTTTTATATGATGATTTTAATCAATAGTTATAATTGAGGATTCATGTTTGATATAGGTCTGCATATGAGCAATCGATTTTTTGTGAAGTTTTCCACTCAAAGGATTCTGGGTGGAGGGAGTGCACTTCATGCAGCAAGGTAAGTTGGTGATTTGTTTCTTTCATAGCCTGGATCTTAGTGATTCGTTGCATAAATCTAATTGAATTTGGTGTCGGCAGCGTCTCCATTGTGGATGCATTGCTTCCAGGTCCCTGCTTGAGCTACTTGATGGTGGTGGTGTGAACTGTACAAGCTGTTCTAGAACTGCTGGAGTTGGTCCTGTAAGATCAATTTTCATATGCATTTGTTTATCTTTGTCATCATATAGATGTCTGTTGTAAAGAGGATTTTCTGTTCTATCTTTACCTTAGTGTACAACACCCTACACTGGCACAGGAACCATCCTGGATCATGTTTAAATATGCTCAGAAAAAAAACATATTCTTTTGAATGGCTCCAATATGGTTTACTTTTGGTCTGTTGACACTTGTCATCTGCATGCATCTCTGGATTATAAAAACTATAGGGTCATCAAGGCAAGAAAGAGCTCTTTGTGAAAAGAAGTAACTATCTAGTGGTCAAGATACTGCTGATCTGGATCCACATTTTCTTATGTTTGTTTATGGCACAATCTTTTAGGATATGCCCTGCTAATGGTCATGTTTTCACTATCGCTAGACAATGCTTGGTTTCAAGCCCTGCAGTTCTCACAGGCAGAATTTGGGTATTTTGAGTGTAATGAATCATCTTTTTATGCAGATGAATGGTGATGAAAAACCTAATGGATTTGGCAAGCCAAAAGTTGATACCGTTGGGGAACTGCATTCTGCATCTGCCGACAGCCAGTTGGCAGCTGAAACAAAGCTTATGCAGTTAGGCAATTGTATTGATGGTATAGGCACGAGGAATTTGCTTCAATTACAGAGTGATGAGACAAACGGGTCTTACAGGAAAATGAAACAGGAGGATATACTACCTCCTGTGGGAGAAATTGCAAGCGCAATTTTCTCGAATTTTAACCAAGCATCCAATGCATCATGTCAAACTGCCAAACCGGAGATTCATAGAACAGTTACTGCAGCAAAAGATTTATACGAATCACTAGCGCAAACAAACTTGAGTATGAGCCTGGGTTCTTCTTTAGGAAATCCAAATCCCTTTCCTGGAGGTGTTGTTGATGAAAGGGTACCGAGTAAGGCATCCTCTCCACTCCAACAAGGACCCAGGTCTCGCCATCTATTGCCAAAGCCTCCAAAGTCAGCCCTTTCTATGGATGCAAATGCTGGCATGGTCTCACAGATACGCGTTGCTAGGCCACCTGCTGAAGGACGGGGAAGGAATCAGTTGCTTCCTCGTTATTGGCCTAGGATTACAGATCAAGAATTGCAGCAAATATCTGGAGAGTATCCATCATTCTATTGTTTCAAAATCCAATATCATATTTATTTTCTTTTCCTGCTGTATCATGTATTTTTTGCTTATGCTTTTACCTTTTTCAAGTTTTTCTGATGACTCTGATATCCTTAACCATGTTATCTTTGAAGTCCAAATTCCACCATTGTCCCATTGTTTGAAAAGGTTCTCAGTGCGAGCGATGCTGGTCGCATTGGTCGTTTGGTTCTCCCTAAAGCATGTGCTGAAGTAAGTTTGTGTAGTCTTGTTCTAGCTTTGCCATGATATTTGATGGTCATAATGTTTGCACCTAAGAAGTCATTTTGTTGATAAACTTGCTGTGTATAAGTTGATATTGAACCACTGTGCAGGCTTATTTCCCTCCCATCTCTCAACCTGAGGGTCTTCCTCTACGGATTCAAGATGTAAAGGGTAAAGAGTGGGTATTTCAGTTCAGATTTTGGCCTAACAATAACAGCAGGATGTACGTCTTGGAGGGTGTAACTCCGTGCATACAGTCCATGAAATTACAAGCTGGAGATACTGGTATCTCTTAACCCTTTATAGATTTCTGGGAATGTTGTCATTATTTCAAAATATTTATGTTATTTTCTCTAGTTTTCATATTTCTGTTAGAACAAAGTAGATAACATCTCAATTGTTTTGTATTATAATCCGTACTTGAGAGCTTTTCAGTTGTGCCTCTAAGATATAACGAAATAGTTCCATGTGATATTTGTTATGCTATAATTGCCCTAAGCATCTTTACTTTCACAAATCACTGTTTAAGTTTGTTCTAAAATCTTAACTGTAGATAGTTTCATGGGAGATAGTGGTGCATTTACTGTCACACTTAAATAGTCCGTCATTTCTATTGCAGTAACATTTAGTCGTATGGACCCAGAAGGAAAACTTGTCATGGGGTTTAGAAAAGCATCAAACTCTATAGCAATGCAGGTAAAAACCAGTGTCAGCTTTTATGTTAGCAAACTTGAATATATAGTATTAATGCATAAATTATTAAATAAGCAGGACACCCAACCATCTGCCATCCCTAATGGTGTTCCTTCAAGTGAAAGTTACTTTCCGGGTGTTTTTGAGAACCTGCCTATAATAAGTGGTTACTCTGGCCTTCTTCAGTCACTAAAGGGAAGCACCGACACACACTTAAGTGCATTGTCCAAACATTTGCATTCAGCTAGTGGTGATATTAGCTGGAATAAATCTGAGAAGCAAGAAGACAGGACAAGGGATGGCTTGCTGCTACCATCATTGATGGTTCCTGAGAGAAAAAGAACACGCAATATTGGGTCTAAAAGTAAGAGGCTACTAATTGATAGCCTAGATGCTTTTGAGCTGAAACTTACATGGGAAGAGGCACAGGATTTGCTTCGCCCAGCACCAAGTGTCAAGCCTAGCATTGTCACCATCGAGGATCATGATTTTGAAGAATATGAAGTGAGTAGTCTCCCTGAAGCTTATAGTTGTTATATTCATACCCACGTCTATATATGCATTCATTTTCTCTTTCGCTTGTACATATATGTATGAACATATGCACACCAGGGTTGCTTTCTGATGAAAAATATTCTCAAATAATTAATTTAACATTCTATTAATTTCTTTTTCTGCCCATACTTTATGGTGGATAATCAAAAGTGCTACATGTAGATAAATATGTTTTACAGAAGCATGGATATTTGGCAATTGGAACTGGTATCGGATATGAATAATATATGCCATATTTGTACTGCAGGGCCCTCTCTACTGAAAGTCTTAACTGTTGTTGAACACATATTTGACCCCTGGAATATGTCATATACAATTTATTGGTGACAAAGCCTTTCAATTGATTTCATGATTATACATGTTTTTCCATGCAGGAACCTCCTGTTTTTGGGAAGAGGAGTATCTTTATAGTTCGTTCAGTTGGGTAAGAATCACTGTCAGCTATATCATTAGTCTTTTTATTTAGCATGTGAAGGTGATGCACTCACAGATTGACCTACTGTCCTGGTACAAGAACTAACCTTCTGTCTCAGGGTCTCGAAACTCTTATACGATGAGCAAACCAAGTTCGATCTTTAAATATAGATGAAGTCGATTCCTAATCAAGATCATCGATCTGTTCCGTGTTAGATACAATACATATCATTTTTAATGATGGTTTTCATTTATGTCTGAACGGCACGTCCTTCTGTCAGTTTTTGGATTTAAAACTTAAAATCAAGTGATGACAGGAATTTACATCACTGAATGATAAGAATAATAATTAACAGCTATTACTGAATCATTTATCAACAGATATCTAAGTTGACAAATGAAACTATTCAGGATGTCTTGCTAGTTTGTTATGAAAATGATCTTCTGGCTATGCCAGATTTAATTTATGAAGAAGGTCAGGACTTTGTGTGTCAAAGGACCTATTCACCACATTTGCTTTGTTTATAATGACCTCAATTTTGACTCAACCTCTGCTGGGGAATCATAACCCCTCCCTTTTTCCAGGCCTTTTTTTCCCCTTTCAAATAGCATATTTCTGTTATTTGTGATGGAATTTGATTGATGTTTCTTTTAGTTTTAGATATATGTAAATGCATCTAATATTTTAGATACTATGCTCTGTTGTCAGGGGGCAAGAGCAATGGGCCCAGTGTGATAGCTGCTCCAAGTGGCGAAGGCTGCCAGTTGATGTTCTTCTTCCACCGAAGTGGACATGTGTGGACAATGCCTGGGATCAAAGCAGGTCAACAACATGTCTTTGTCATTGCTGGTTTTTATATTTTTCCCCACTTTGTACCAGACTTGATTTACTATAATATGATTTTGTGTCTTCAGGTGTTCTTGTTCTGCTCCAGATGAATTAGCCCCAAGGGAATTGGAAAATCTTCTCAGACTGAACAAGGGTATGAACTATGATGCCAGCAAGTATTCCCTTTTCTCCTTTTGTTGGAAGCTTACATGTCATTGCAGCTTAAACTTCTAATCATTCACGACAGGGTCGTCATTTTTATCGAAATGAAAGAAAGAAACAAAAAAGGAGTTTAAGCTTCATCATACTGAATTGTTGCATAGACTTGGTCAATGTAGCCCAGACCAATCAAATTGATTGGTTCAGTGGACCCTATTGCTGGTAATTTGATTGTTATGGTCTACTGTCTACATAAACTTGGTTTATGTAACAGTTATGTGGATCATAGTATCATTCTAGTCTTCATGTTACATGACCCCATGTGGTTGCTTCTCCTAGATTCCAAGTTGGATGGATAGTTCATCACCTGTCCAAGGTTCATGTTGTCATTCCTTCGTTTCACTGTTTTCATATTTCTCTGGGTCTAAAACCTCCCAAATACATCAATATGTGCAATCCTTTTTAAGGATTTTGCATGCTCTTTGGTGTGGTCTTGCATCTGCAATTTTACAACTTTAAGTAGGCCAATTTCAAATATCAAAACTGATAAGTTTTGACAGAAAATTTCATCCATCTATCTGGGATAAATGCATGAAAGCATGGTCATTTAATTAGTGAAATAAAGAATAGAAGGTTCAGTATATATAGTGGTTTGGTGCATGTGTGTTTTGTCTATTATCATGTCCTTTATGAAATTGTTGCGTGACCTGCACATTGAGCCATCAATTTATAAATATCCGCATGATTTGTATTAGTTTTCAAATGTGGCAAAATATCCTCACGTGTATCCTTACATTCAAAAGAATTATATTAATATTACCGTGGCCTTGATTATTTGATATAGATTTCAAGAAACGGAAAATTACTAGCAGTCACCAGCCAGCCCAGGAACTTGAATCTTCTGGTCTGGATGCACTGGCCAATGCTGCAATCCTCGGGGATGTGGGTGAGCAAAGCACTACTGCTGTTGTTGCAACCACAACAAAACACCCTAGACACCGTCCTGGCTGCTCATGCATTGTGTGTATCCAGCCCCCGAGCGGGAAGGGGAAGCACAAGCCTACATGCACATGTAATGTCTGCATGACAGTAAAACGCCGTTTTAAAACTTTAATGATGCGCAAAAAGAAGCGTCAGTCAGAGCGTGAAGCAGAGATTGCCCAGAAGACTCAGCATTTGGTGGGTCCCAAAGATGAAGCTGAAGTAGAGAGTAGCTCTAAGCTTGCATCAATACCTAGAGATCCTTCGGATAATGAAGCCAGGTCAGGGAATGAGTTAGAATCCAAAGGCCAAAGCAATAATCTGTCAAACAAATTGGCTGACTCAGGCAAGGGACATCTAGATTTAAACTGCCATCCTGACCGTGAAGAGGACTCACAAGCAGGGTTAACCCGAATGAGCATGACGAGTTTTCTTCAAGTAGCAACCCTTCCATTGGACACATATTTGAAGCAGAATGGTCTTGCAAGTTTATCTGAGCAACAGGCAAGTTCAGCATCACATGTCCCACCGCAAACGGGGGAAAATGAAGGGAAAATTAATGATGATTGTCAACCTGCCACTGCTGCACCAGAGCAGGAGAGCGGAGGTGAAGAGAATGATGAACCCGGACCAGACCAAAGCCAAAATGACCCTGTCTAAAGTGCCCTTTTTCTTCTTTTTTTTTTTCCTTTTTTGTATAATAACAAATTCCTAGCTTCTTTTCGTGTGAGATGAGCATCCCCCCCCCCCCCTTCCCTTTTTAGGGTCTTTATTCATTATATATTATGTATAATACGTACACTATTTTTTTTTCCTTCCTTTTCCCATACGTTTAGAAGTTTGGAACTTTGGAGGGGGGCTCCATGGGTCCACATATACAATAATCTGTACGGAGTTATTGAGCGAGCCAAAAAAAAAAAAAAAAACAAAAAAATACAGGTACAAAAGACTTGTTTGACATTTCATTTTCCCTGCTGTTTGTCTTGCCATTCACATCTCATTAAATCTCTTCATTTCTCTTCCACTAGTTTGCTTCATGTCCTGTAAGATACCAAACTCCAACTGCGTTTGCATTCCCTAGCAGATGTTCACCGCATACAGTATACTCATTGTCTCCTTGAATCTCATGGATAACCTTTCCAGGCAAACAATAAACGGAGACCAAGGAGTGGAGTTTCGCTATTTCATTCAAAACTGATGGGGGGCACGTTCATGCAATGATTTGTAATCAACAAATCATTGAAGATCATGAACAAGCATGAGGCATGAGTTTGGAACACTAATCATTGTATATGGCTTTGTTGATTACAATGAAACTAATTGAATCCAGTTGAACTAGGGTTTGCACTCTATCTACAGGCTAGCATCCACTCTTTTTTCAACATCTTAGGGGATGGGAAGGTGGAAGATCCACATCTTTATCTTTCTATATGTTCTGTTGAATCACCAAAAGGGGTAAAAAAGAAAAGCCATTCAAAAAATGAAAAAATGCATATATTAACAATCAAAATCCTTCAACACTTGGCCTTCGAACAGCTGATGATGATGATTTCCTGCTTTCTTGCCGTTCTAGTTCCAGTTCCAGTTCCTCAAGACAGAGAGTTGAGGAACAGGCACGAGGAGGAAGAGAGAAAGGTAAAGCACGAGGCCTAGTTGGGGAAATGGATGGCCGGGCTCTTGACGGCGGAGATTGTGAGAAACTTAACCTTGGTGTTGGGGTAATAATTCCATTAAGACTAGGTGATCTGGACATTTGCTTTCCAGCAACTGCAGCTGGTTCTTGCAGAGGAAAGCGACTGGAGTATTTCATGTCTTGTATAACTTTGAGATGCTCAACAATGGTTCTCATGGTTAGTCTTTCCAATGGATCCTTCTGAAGACATCTTAGAGCAATGTCAGCCAATGTCCGGGCTGCTTTTGCTGGGAAACGGCATTTTAACTGAGGATCCATAATCAGCGATAGTCGACAGTCATCAGCTAGAAAAGGCCGGGTCCACTTAACTAAGTTTCTCTCTTCCCTAGGATGACGGCTATCAAGATTCTTCCGGCCAGTGAGTAGTTCAAGAAGAACAATTGCAAAGCTCCAAACGTTGCTCTTTGGAGTCAATAACCCTCTCTCTACTGTCTCCACTGAGAGATTTGCTGCAGCCTGTACAAGTGAAAAGAAAGAAAAGTGTTAAACTCCACGAAGAGAAAAAGGCTTCCAGAGTCTTGAGAGATCAAAGCTTGCAAATAACTGGAAGCCATCTCAGCCCCCAAGCCAAGTTATGGAGGTAAAGCGAACTGTCACTAGTTTATGCAAAACAAGAAGAAATATAAGCAGGCGAGATAAAGGAGCTTACCACTGAACTGTTAGAGATCTCTGTTTCAGGAATATGGCCAACACAACCATATCCTGAAAGCTTTGCACTAAAGTCTTTGTCGATTTGTATGTTGGCAGTAGAGAACTCATTGTACATTGCCTGAAATGGAAGGATAGCTTCAGCAAACATAAAACTCATGGAAAACTAAAAGTGTTCAACACCGTGCAGTCTCCCACATATTTCCCTTCAGGAAAAGAAGAAGAAGAAGGAATCATAGCAACAAACAGATGATTTATTTCAATTGCCACTTAACATTCACAAAGCAGGATATATTGAACAGATTTCAATCAATTAAAAATAAGTAGTACAAAAGGGAAAAAAAATGATAATCTAATCATTCTTCAGGAAGTCTGGAATAGTCTTGTGAGCTACATATAATATAATATGTTGTTTCGTCGTTCACTTTGTTTGGATCAAAGTAGCATTTTACCTGGAAAGGTCCTTCTTCATGCAAAAAAGTAAGACCTTGTGCAGCACATAAGGCAATTTTCATCCTGGTGTTCCAGTCAATGGGAGGCCCATCAGATCTTCCATACAGCAGCCGATCCAAGCTTCCATGATAAAGCCTCTCATACACCAGCATTCTCTGGTCAGACCCATCACGTGCATGATAGCCAAGCAATTTGCACAAGTTTGGATGTTGCAAAGATGCAAGGGTATTAACCTCGTTTATAAACTCTTTTAAACCCTGTAAGATCAAATACAAGGGTCTTGCTTAAATACTCAAACATTATAATGCTCTAGCACTTTGCCTTTTCTTTTAAAATATCAAGACACTTCAATTGTTTGCAAAGAAAAGGCAAATGATAAATAAACTCCATATATCTTCTCAAGTACAAAAATTATAAGCAAATAACGCATCTAAGTTCTAGTTGTATTCTTAAGCTAAGACTTAAAATCATAGTGTTAAGTGTGGAATCCTCAAAGTTCAACTATCAGCCATTGTCAACTAGAAGATCTAAAAGAAAGCTGTTTTGTGGCTGTGCAATGATAAACTGTCAATTCATACACTACCTGAGATGATGAATGAAGGCGAGTAACACTAGCTTCGAACCTCTTTGAACTTGAAGCATCATCCCCAAAGGAAGCCCAGAACATTATGGATGAAAGACCTTCAGATACACATCGATCTGAAGAGAAATTGCGGCAAGCAGATAGAATTTCTTCATATGAAAAGTTTCTCAGTGTACCACCTGGAGGACGCGGTAATGGTCCAGAAGCATAGAGAGGGCCACTGCAATTCACTGCTTTAAAGCTACTCATAGGCTTCAGTACAGCACCACCCTGAGGTGAAGGGAGTGGAAGGGGTTGTGGACCTGGAAGCCGTTGTTCCTTTGCAATTCCAACTCGGTTTTTTGACTCTTCATGCTCTTCATATTCAGATGATGCAAGAGCATCTTGTTCCGCTGCATCAAGGCTTTCTGGAGCTGATAACGCCCGTGCCCTATTGCTAGTTACTTTGATTTCTGGTTGAACAGGCTTCGCTCTGGTCCTAAAACTAGGGGGTGCTGACTGCAATGACCGAGTTTGGACCTGGGGCTCAGGCAGAGTAGTTGGTATTTGCTCCTTAAGATTAACACGCTTGATGGAAACTGACGCCTCTGGCCTTTTCTTTTTGCTCTTCAAAACTGTGAAACAGCCCATCTTAATACATTCAATCTTTGAAAGCTGTAAGGAAGTCTTCTATGCTTCTGCCAAATAAAAAGAAGCATCATATCAACACAAACTTCTCAATGCTGATAAAATATTTGGAAAAGAATCCATGTGTTCAATACAGGATTCATTTTTCATTCATTCACATTAAAAAAATAATTCAAGGGCTCAAGTTGCAGGAATTCGATGTTTGACAACAATGCCAAGTGGCATTATCATCCAAACGGATAACTAAAATGAAAACAATCCCTAACCTTCAGTTCTTTTATAGGGGACAACAATGCTAATTTTCGATGTAGGCTATGTATACATGCTTATTCTAGGTGTGATATAACAACAAAGAACATTCGAGGACCTCCATCAATGTTTCAATAAAATTTACATCTTTTCAAAGAAATGACAGCTCAAATTACACCTCGGTTAATCACAAACACAGTAATGCAAGTAAAATCATAAAGGAAATAAGTTGATCTGTGGGTGAATTTTACACACCCCTTAATCACAAGGAGATCAAATTTCACTAAATTCAACACCAAATCACCAAAATTGCCTTGCAATCACAATCAACCTCGTATAACATACACGGGTGTTGCCAAAAGAAATTAAAATTATCCAACTTTAAGCTCTCCACACACAATCAAAATGCCTTAAATCTCCTAAAATGCCAACTAGTCAATATATTCCCCAACAATGACCTCCAACCTTAAATTACTAAAGGATTAAAAAAAAGAATCCCCATTAATGCAATTTCAAAATAAGACAAAAAGCTACATAAATCAGCATCCCATCAACTGAACCAAACTACCAACACCCAGATCCAAAATCACCCCGAAATTTTCAAAACTATAAGCACCCAAAATTTCAAATATCAATTCTCCTATCAAGAATTTTCCACATAAAAACAAATAGCAATTTACAAAAAGAACAGAAAATCAAGAAGCAAAAAAAAAAAAAAATTGAACCAAAAAAGGTCACTGCTTTACAATCCACTAACAAAAACGAAAGGAGCCCAGCATCTCCAAACTTAAAACAATCACAATTCTTGGGGAAACAAAAAAACAACGATAAATATCAAACCTTCAAACACCAGCTCATGCAAAGGTTCCAACATGAAAGAGGAACGAATAAGTATTGGGAGAGGAGAACAAAGAAAAGCGAAGAAATGGGAAAGATGTGATTTTGATGAGGAAAAGCAAAAACCCTTAACAAGTCAAAGAAAGCAAAATGAGAAAAGGCAGAGAGCGAGAGATTTTTTAATTAATAAAAAAAGTAGCAAAAGAGATGCTGAGGAATATTAATGTAATAGAGAAGAGAGGGGCGGGGCCATTGAGGGCAGTGGTCAAACCTACCAAAACCCAGGATTTAACTACTCCATTAACATGTGATTATTACCAAGATAGATTTTCTCTCTCAATCCTCTTAGACATCTTTAACCTCTGTGTTGTTGTTATTATCCAATCTATTTTTTGTATTGAATTTGTGTAAATTGCCCTTTCCATCTTCTTTTTCACTATGAAGATCATGGGATTAGTCTTCTCGTGCTACATATTTTCTTGGTTGAGTTTTAATAAATAATTCATATTCAAATCAATTTATTCACATAAGCTTTAGAAATATATTAATTAACTCACCAACTAGGCTAGATTCTAAAAAGTTTGTGTAAAGTCAACATAACTTATGTTAATAGGAAAACATAAATCTATTTAGTTAGATATAGTAAATTTAATTCATTACTAAAACACTACAATAAAGTCTTCCACTTGATTCAAAATCCAAATGGGTAGTATAATTCTTTCACTAGTTTATTTTAAGAAAAATCATATCATTTTTATTATATTAAGAGTTTGTTTTGGAATATGACTAGCTGCTAAGCTGGTCGTATTTTTAAACACATACTAAATATATATTTTTTAAAATATTTTTTGCTTTAAAATATATTAAAATTAAAAATATTTTTTTAATTTAATATTTTTTAAGTTAAATATATTTTTAAAACTCATTTAAAAAAGAAAAACTACGGCATTCTAGACACTCGTCAAGTAGTCTTAGATGGCTAGTGTAATAAACTTTCCACCTACAGTCCCACTACAATCCAAAGGCAGCTTGATGTACATTAATCACTCCAGATATTTATTCTAACAATGAGCTTGTGAGATGCATGAACTTGTTATATCCAATCCTCTTTCTTCCATTACCTTCCTCCTTAATTCGGCTTCACCAACCCAGGAGGACTTTTTGGTCATTGTGGAAAGCAAGAAGAGGGGCATGCAAATTTGGAGAGCGCCACGCCCCTAATTGTAATTTCACAAGCCACCTTGATGTTGAGGGAGGAGTGCCTCGATTGAAGTGACAGCTCAGTCAAACTTTGGAAAATTAAATATATATTTTTCTTAAGAAATTTTAAAGTTTCAGTGTGGTCAAAGAGACCTATCAAGATAGGTTCTTGACTCCAAGAATTTGTCCCCGTCAGATTCGCTCGTGGCGGAGAGATCAACGGCCAGCTGAGTCCATTTAAAAAGCCAACGAGGGTCCCACTGACATCAAACTTAGCAAGTCCATCACGCGCCGTGTAAGCGTGGGACTTCACATCATGGTAGGGAGTCGTGGGGGCCACATGAGCGCTTTTAAACTGTTCATTTCGGTAGCATGTGTAATTTACACTGTCTTAAAACAGTTCGAACCTGAAACACCTGTTTGATATCGAGTCCAAATCTAGATGGATTAAAATTCATTTATTTTTATTTAAAATTAATTTTTTAATATATTTTTAGATTGTTTCTATATATGTTAATATAAAAAATAAATTTTAAAAAATAAAAAATAACAATTAAATATATTTTTAAATAAAAAATATTTTAAAAAATAATTATTACAAACTCCCGTTGCTAGTGTTAAAGTCAGTCATTAACCTTGTTTCGACAGTATAAGAACGTACTGCCTTGATATTAGACTTTGGTAAGAAAAATCAATCTTTCTACAATGGTTGATCTTTTCCAAATAGAAATGGGCCAGACATTGCAAGCCCAAATCAAGATGATGTTGTCTTTAAAGGTGGCAAGCAATGGGTCGGGTTCCTTCATACTCAATTTGGATCCACTCGGATTTTAGTTCAATGCTAGATAAATGGTTTGTGAGATGCCGCAAATGAGATTATTTTTATCTAACATTAAAAAAAAAAAATAAATTCAGGGATACTAATATTTTTAAAAAGCAAGAAAGATACGACATCTAAGTTATTAACCTGATGAAGTTTAATAGATAAAATTAATTTAATAATATGATTAAAAGATTAAGAGAGTGTTTAAAAGTATGATAGTAGTGGTTTTTTAAAGTGTTTTTTGTTCAAAAATATATTAAAATATTTTTTTTTAATATTCATGTTTTGATATCAATACATTAAAACAATTTAAAAATTATAAAAATATTTTTAAGCAATTTGTTTTTTGGCCTAAGCTCTACGGTAAGATTGTTTTTTTTTTTTTTATTATGACACAATTATCTTTTTTAAATTATAAGGGGTTAGATTGATAATTTTGTTTTGTATAGTAAAATTACTAATTTAAACTTAGAATAAAATAATCTAATACCTACAACCCAAATACATTTTTTTATTTTTAATTTTTTTAGAATAGCGTAATTACTTTAACATTTTTAAAGATAAAACCAATTGAACTCTCACCGAGGGCTTTTTTTCATTATTTTACCTTGTTTTTATTGTAATTTTCAAGTGTTTTTAGGGGTACTATTGTAGATTATATTTATTAAATATAATTAGAAAAACATGTTGGCATGTGGGCAGCACACGCCAGAGTGTGAATGACCCTCGTGCCATTCATGTAGCGCGTATGGAGCTGTCCGACCATAAAACATCGTCTTTTTAGGTGGCGTTTGAAAGGTCTCGGCGTCCTAGATTAGATGAGGTAGTGCAGGTGCCAAGATTTGCGGTGGTTTGGTAATGATGACAATATCTTTCCCCTTTCTTCTCTCTCCCCCACCTAGATCTTCCCGCCACCCTCTTAAAAATTCAAGAACAACCCTTTAATTTGTTACTTCAAATTTGATCCCTTTTTTATTATGATTTTTCTTATCTTGAATAATTTATTAAATTTAGTTTTTATTTTTTTGTTGCTATTTTTTTGTTTGGAATTATTTTTTCAATTGATTTTGTTTTACAATTTCACTTTTATCTGCTTTTTTTTCCTATCAAATTTAATCTCTCTTCTTTTAATTATCAATTTTTTAACCTTAGCAAGTTTTTATTTTAAATCATAAATAATTTTATTTTATAATTTCACCCTCATTTATTTTTTTTTATATCCAATTTAAGGATTCCGTGCACCATGGGGAACCTTTGCAACTTAAAAGCATTGAAATTATCTCCCAACAACTTTATGGGAGAAAGCATCGGCTATGGACAGGAATATTCATCTTGTTGACGTGGTGAAAATTTGGAGGGATTGTGTTTGTCAAACAACAAACTTTCAAAATGGTTTGGCCAAGCTTAAACGAAGTATCTTGAAACTTGTTTGCATTGAGGGCCGACTTGGTCTTGATCATAGCCACTTCAACTGTACATAGTTTAATTAGAAGTATTGGCCAACTTGCTGATATGGAAGAACTGCATAATGGAGTTAAATTTTGCTTGTGGTTTTGCATCAGAAACTCATTTTGCCAAACTCTCCGTTCTAAAATCCCTGAACCTTTCCTCAAGTGCTTTCGCTTTTACTAGGAATCCGGATCGGATTCCTCCTTTTCAAACTATAAGTTGTTAGAATTAGGCCAAGCAGAGCAGCAACTGGGTTCTTAACGTGGCCTTGAATGCATAATTCTCTTTACTTTTTGGTTCTCTCTTATGCTGGAATTTCAGATATCATTTCGAACTGGTATTGGGATTTTGCTTCAAACATTTCATTTATTAGTCTCTCTAAAAGCCACTCCATGGCTATTTATGAAGTGTATAATTAAAATCCCAATTCGAGCTTCCACGATTATACATTGAGGTTCAATTTTTGTTTCTATTCAGGATCTTTATCATCCTTCTTGTTCAAAAGTTTGGCAGGCTTAATAATTTGCAAGTTCTTGATCTATCAGAGAACCTTCTACCTGGAAAATCTCCCGAGTGTTATTAGATGCACTAGAGAAGATTGGTTAATGTGGACCTGGAAAGCAGCAATTTGATTGGAGAAGTTCCAAGATCATTTGGTTTCTTGTATTCACTCTATCCGTTTAGGTTACAAAATCAATAGCTTTCTTGGAAACTTGCCTTCATCCTTGCAGAACTCTACGAGAAAATACGCTCTTTGAAAATTTGCCAAAGCTGATGGTAACTCGTTTGTTATTCAATAAATTTAATGACAACATTCCACAACAAATATGTGATCTTACTCCCCTCAAAGTTCTTGACCTTCCACACATTAGTCCATGAGTCCATCAGAAACAATCCTCACTGTCAGACGCTGAAGCTGATGGTTAAAGCAAATGAACAAAAGCACGGGCCATCCTTCGAAAAGTTAAAAGCGTAGACCATTCAAGCAACAATTTATCTGGAGAGATCCTACCTGAGATTCCAGAACTCCAGCCCCAAATTGTTGCCTTCAATTGATTCTCCAGCATTTCAGCAAAAAAATTCTAGCAATCGCAAAATTGATTCTCCAGCCATCCCCAGAATTTCAGCCCATAATTCCAGCCTTTCTCTACTTTTAAAAGCCAATCACACACAAAGAGGCAGCCTCCCTTTCTTTCAACTCAAAACACAAGAGGAGGCTGCCAACAACAACCCGCTCCTACTTCTTTTAACCTCCACAAACCACCGATTCATATCAAACCTTCTGTGAGCTAAAAAAATCAAATAATAGGCATGCGAGGCTCTTTATATATGATTTTGTAAAAATTAAAATTATGTCAGATCTATTTTTAATTGGGCTTGACACTTAGCCAAATCCAAAATTAATGGGTTCAGAAGGTCGCCAAACCTATATCTAATTAGATGGCTTGGCTAAAGGTGATGAGTCTACCAGTTCGCTAGACCCATATCCAATTAGACTTGACACATAATTGATTTAAAAAACATTGAGTCTAACAGTTCACCGAACCTATATCCATTTGAGCTCGAAACATTACCAAGCTTAAGAGCGCTGGGTCTGGCAGCTTGCCAGATCCATGTCTGCTTGGAATTTGCACGTAGTCGAGCCCTAGGATGTTGTGTCTGACATAACACAAGAATCATGCCCAACTAGGCTTGGCATGTAACCAAGTCTTAGACTGATGGGTCGAGAAGGTCGCTAGATCCATGTCCAATTAGGCTTGGTAGTCAAAGCCTAATGGTGATGAGTCTAGCAATTCACTAAACCCATGCCCAATTCAGCTCGAAACATATCCAAGCTCAAGGGTGTCGAGTTTTGCAACTCGTGAGACCCATACCCACTAGGGTTTGACACGGTGCCAACCCCAAAAACATAGGGTCTAACAACTTGCTAGGCTTATATCTGCAATTTGATAACTTGTTAAATTTATGCTCACTTGGGCTCGATTCATAATCATACCTAAAGGTGTTGGGCCTAAAAGCAAGCTAGATCCATGTTATTTGGTATAATATTTTGCCAAATTTAAAGTTATTAGATGTAAACACAAGCTTTACCCAACTGTCAATAGATTATCACTGTATCTTCAGACTTTCTAAACAAATATTTAAGCTCGTAATTTATTTTTTCATAAAGTATAAAAAATACCGATCCATTAATGTCCTTTTTAACGTTGGAAATCTCATTAGGGGTAAAGCCGTAAAGGGTGTTTTTTTTTGGTTAGTGTGGCAACGAAACTCTAAAATACTACCCTTGCAGACAACATTATTGAAATTGGTGCGTCATGCTTGCATATCAAGAATGATCTATGCGTCATGCTTGCATATCAAGAATGATCTATTAAACAACGCTATGAAGCATGTTATGGAAAACTGGTATTTTTCAGGAATTATGACGTAGCTCAAAGCACTATATGTGTTAATTTAAACTATATTTGGGTCCCGGTGGCTGCTGCATGCAGTTCTTTTATCCGGCCGTATGATTTGCTATGGACTTACAGTGAAGGGTTAAGCCTGCAAATATGGAGGGGAAATTAATAAAAGGGAGACAGAGAGATAAGATAAGCATAAGTGTTTCTTTTATTTTATTTTTAATGGCATTTATGACATCCAAACAAAAGATACTTGGATCGAAAGACATAGATAGCAGGGATGGGAGACTCGCTGATCAAGTGGAGACTACCCTTCAAGAGTACAGAAGCACCCTCTTTATTATACTCATGGAACCCTAAAAATCCTCGACCGTTGAAAATCGCAGCTATAGCTATCCACTTCACTTGATGCTAAAACACAAGAATCGAAGGCAACGTTAGTAGTAAGAAAATATTGCTCACTTTTCAAGTAGTAAAGAGTAAAAAGTTACAGAACATATAGAAATTCTTACGAAAATTCTTCCGTGCAGAGAAGATAATAATATAATTATAACGATTGACTGGTTATATTTTGTTGGTCACACGAACACTAAAAAAAACAGTGTTTTTTTTTTTAAATGCTTATATATATCACATAACTCTCAGTAAGTAGTAGTAACGGGATATTGTTACTAGCATTTATGGGATTACTAATGTAAAAGGGTAAAATAAAAATACTAGCTGTAAGAAATCCTAACCTGGTGCAGTTAGTGGAGGTGCTGATATTATAGGAAATGTTAACTCTGCACAAGCGAGGAAGAGCAGCCGCGAAGACAGCATTAACCCCACCAACTTTGGAGGCGGTTTGTTTCATGCAATTACAAGCATCTTGGCGATCTTGAGTGGTTTCAGCAGCGCTTTTGAGAGCCACAACTCCTTTGCAACAAGCCGGAGGAACTCGCCCACCCATCTTCAGGTAGGTGAGGCACGGTTCTAAATCAACAGCCACAACACCACATGACAAGGCATCAACGTTCAGCATGGGGGCAGAGAGCACTATGCATAGCAAGAGAGCACATACTAACTTAGCACTAGCCATGGTTGATATAACTTGGGGAAGGCTAAATTAAAAAAACTTTTCTTCTGTCTTGCTTGAGAGAGAAGGAGAAGTGGAGTGAGTGATGTGGTGGCAAGAAGTCGTGTTTATATAGAAGAATTAAGTAAGGAGTGTGAACGCAGGGAATTGGATTCGTATACAGTACTTGGTTGTTGGCTCCATTTAAGGACTGAGAATCGAGACCACACTACTATTTTTATTTTATTTTATTGTATTAATTAGAATTTAAAAAAAAGCTTGGGATTTTACAAAGAAGATCATCATGGAAAACTCAAAGTTCAAGATACAAGAAGAAAAGAAGGAATAATGAATGGCGGATTTCTGATAGTTGAAATTAAAATGGCGGAATGGAAAATAGTACGTAGTCGCCGCTGCATTAATCACAACTAGAAAAGCATGCTCCACCTTTTAATTTCTTTGATTTCTTTAATTGTATCACTAGGCAAAGTCCCACTAATTAAAAATTAGATGCTAAAATTGTCCTCGCGACCTAGCTAGATTGCAATAACTTCTGATTAGGAAAATAATAATAACAATAACAAAGTAATTGGATAGCAATAGATAGAGAAGCAAGGCTGATTACATGTAAATCCCCACAATTGTTGGCTGTTAGTATAAGAACCATATATCCCGTTCCAAAGTATGCAACTTATTCAAAATATTATATGCTTGGTTAAATTTGCATTAAATAAAATTAAATGACTTCAATGGATTGACTTTTAGGTTTATTAATATTGAAGTGGCTTCTATATTCGATAACATCTATGATGAAATTATCTTTTAAAAATTCACACTTTGAATGGAGTTAATTTCAAGATCATCTTAATCGAATGAATATGGTAAATGTTTGGCAGGGAAAGTCTAAGTTTAGATAAATATATGTAATTTTTATATAGTTTTTTAAAATTTTAAAAACTAAAAACTGTAAGAATTGATTTTTAAGGAAAAAAGAAAAGCTTACTGGAACACGAGAAATATAATGGAGATCATGAAAGTGTGGAAAACCACAGTGCAATTAGGTTAGTATCAAACAACCAAATATTATAATATCATAAAATTGTAATAATTTATTTCCTTGCATGATTTCTACTTAACAAATCTATGTACTAGATTACATGATTTTGTAGTATGTTGCCCATAAATATACAATGAACAAAGCTAGCTCTAATGACGTAGCATTGTGGCACTGCGAGATTTCACAGCTTTACCAACGGACATATTTCGTCGGTATGTGTTTAAGGTTTCGTCCGTAATATAATTACCGACGTCATCACCGATGGAATAATTCCGTCGGCTTTCCTTTCGTTGGTAATAATATATTCCGTCGCTATATCGGTCGGAAAAACAAAAAAAACATTTGCCGATGGTTTTACAGACTGACATTGCGCGAAAAAAAAGTTTCCCGCTTGAAATATACTGACGGATTTTAGCCTGTCGGTGATAGTGTAACATACCGACGGATAAAACCGTAGGTAAAGTTATCGGTGAATGATTGGAATACCGACCGAATATATCCGTATGTAAATTCATCGGTGACTGTGGCAGCTACTGTCAAATGCCGACGGATTAATTCCGTCGGTAAACCCCTCGGTGATTATTTTAAAATATGTTTTTAAAAAATTATTTAGAATACATAATATAAAATTATATAAGTTAATGGTAATAAAAACCAATTATGCAAATAAAGTTTTTATTAAACATCAAAAACAAAAGAAATAAAGTTAAATTATTCATTACAAACTGAATGTGTTTTAAAAAAATAGTAAAGTAACTATTAAAGTTAAATAGTATTCATTACAAATTAACGTAACGGTGGAGCTAGAGGAGGAGGAGGAGGCTGGTTGTTATACGGCCAAAAAAAAGGAGGCGCACATGTATCACCACTCTGTGATGCCATGTTCATGACAAATTCACGAAGCTGGTCATGCTCCGCTTTTTGTTGTGCATACTGTTGTGCGTGCTTTGCTTTGAGTTATGCATACCGTTGTGCATCCAATGCCTTTTTTTGTGCATGCTCCGCTTTGAGTTGTGCATGCTCCTCTGATAGGTGGTTGTATTTTTCGGTGAGTTGAGCCATGTGTTGCTATAAGGCCACGAACTCCTTAGATTGGGTGCTCGATACTGATTGGGAGCTCCCAACGGTTGAAACATTACGGGCCGCCCGCAAGTTATCGGCTGTAGTGTTGGAGAGCCCGTAAACCCGATTTTTATTGGGTCCAGCAGACGATCCAACCACCATCCACAAATCCAGATCGAATTCTGAATGGGTCAAAGGATCGTCCCCATATCTCTCCCTCAACCGATTATTATAGGTCTCCTGAAAATAAAAATAAAAATAAAAAGTAATCATCATATTCAATTCAATAAAAATAATAACTTACAAAATAAAATGGTTGAACAAACATACCACAAAGTTTTGAGCACGGTTGTCAACGAACTGTTGCGCCCCCTTTTGGCGGTCTTGACTTTGCACGTGCGTCTCCACAAACAGCTCAATCGGGCTCGGCTCACGTCCAAGAGACGTAGCCTATAATGAAAAAGATTAATTGACAACAAATTAATTTAATGATATATTTCATTTAGATTAATCTTACTATCCGTTTCGCACGTGCAGCAAACGGAATGGAGCCGCCAGTGTGCGTTGTCACCGAGCCATGAATTAGCCGATTCCGGTTGCCAGAACCGGACTGTGAGCGTCGTGTGAACCGCTCAGACATCACGTGCTCAAGATAGTGCGGCCATATATCTTCCGGGATGTATATCGGTTTGAAATCCCTCCAAACTGCCACATCGTTCAAGCCTTGGAGACCCCTATCTCTCGCGGTTTTTTTTGCCTTTTTTGTGCTTCATACCAAATGTTGTTACTCATTTTTGGACCCCATGTTTGCTGGAAGATTGACAAAAACAGATGAAAGAAATATTTTTTCGAAACCCTGTTTGAGCTGTTTTCTGCTCTCTTTATCCCTCCCCTTTGCTGCCAAAATCGTCAGGTTTTCTTAGATTGATCAGAAGTCTTCATAATGCCAAATTCATTTCTTTTTTAGCTGGTCTTTAAAGTTGAAAATATCCCTCAGAATTTGCATAAAAAAAATAGTTTTGCTGTTGTCATAATTTTTTGTTCTAACTTAGGCTCTGATTCTGACTCGGTTTCGTATGATATCTGACCATCCTAGGTATATTCTGTCACTCATAATATGTTAAAAATTGATGTACACCTTTATTAGGTCTTAGGGATCATTGTTCTTAGAGGAAATTCTCAGTCAGATTTGGATGCTCAGCATCATCAGATCAAGAACCTTTTTGACCAACTAGATTACTAGCAGATTCTGTTCTCTAAAATGATTTTATCTCACTTCAACTCCTTTATCAAATTTGTAGTCCGGGACACGTAGATGAATTTGAGCTTTTCAATTGCTTGATTCCGATATCAGAAACTTAAGATATTCTTGTTTGAATTCTAGCGTGAAAACATAGAATCTTGCCGCGAGAAGGTTTCCAGCCGAGTTTGGTTGCAATTCTATTATTCAAAACGAATTTATCTCACTTTGAATCCTTCATCAAAGTTGTAGTCCGGGACACGTAGATGAATTTGGGCCTTTTGAATCGCTTGATTTCAATATCAAAAGCTCAAGATATTCCCGTTTGAATATCTAGTGTTGAAAGTAGGGATTCCTGACCGCAAGAAAGATTTTTGCCCAAGTTCGCGGGACTGATTCAAAGGATTTTTTTTGGACCAAGGACTGAATCGAAATGCGCTAAATTGAGAGATTGAATTGAAGAAGGACATTGATAGCTGGAGAGGGGGGCTGGATCATCATAAATGACAGGATTTTTACCACACCGAATAAGGAAAATAGGACTTTGCAGCTGCACCGTCCATCTGATTTCTTTCCTCTTTTTTTCTCTGCTGTTTTCCTTTCTCATCACGCCTGATTTTTGGAGCTGAAGACCATGTTTTTGTTGCCTCATTTCAAAGGGAGCAGCTAGCCCTATAGAAGGAAAGAAAAGAGCCACACCATCCTCTAACTAGGAAAGAAATCACTGCTGATCACAAAATCAGAATCAAACATTTTGGTTTCCTATTTCTGCTCACCCGAGAATACACCCTAGAGTTAATGTAATATTTGTTTCCTAAATAAAGCCGTGTATAGGCTATATAGAAGCCTCGGCTGCTGACCTAAAAGAGGAAGGGGAAAACGCACAAAGAAAGAGCATAAAAGGGGGTAGAAAAAGGGAGAAGACAGGAGGAAAAAAAGAGGAGACGGAGGCAAAACAAGGGGAAAGAAAGGAGGCTTTTTTTTATACTAAAAAGCCTGCACTGGAACGTGAAAGAGGAGAAAAAAAGCAGGAAAGGGAGAGAGCAGAAAGACGAAAAAAGGAGAGAAAGAGGAAGAGAGGAGGAGAAGAAACGTTTGGTCTGCACCACAAGCTCTGCTGCTAAATATTGATAGAAACTTTCATCTGTCAAAACCAGTGAGACCTGCAGAAACGGGGGAGATCTGCAGCATATAGAGAGGAAGTTTGGCTTCTAAACATTAAGAGAAACGTTCATTTGAGGTTTTGTATTTCATCTTCTGCAGCTAAAACTAGTGAGACCTGCAGGTATAAGTCTCCACTTTCTCCTCCCTTGCCACATATAAATCTCTGATTGTTTTGATGTTTTAAAAAATACTTGTTTTGTATTCTGGCTTTGCACTTTCATTTTCTATTTTCTTTTTGCCATACAATGAATGCTTGTCTTCTGTTTCTTTCCGTGGCTTTGAGTTTAGACGGTTATTTGTGTTAGAGTTATGGGTTCCTTATTTTGTTTTTTTTCTTTCTCTGGTGCATGAGGAACCGTTGGGGGCTGTCATTAGCCCACTTTTCAGTTCAGATGTTTTTTTTTTCCCTACTTTATAATCTGGGATGGGGTACCTTTGCTCCTAAATAAAGTTTTGGCCCGGAGAAGAAATTGAAATACGGGGAAACCCTCAGCGTTTGCAGTTCTTTCGGGTAAGTTCAGGGAGGCGTTATCCTTTTGGCTGTTGAATGACAGCATTTGTGTTACTGTTCAAGTGAATTATAAATCACTTGAATAGTGTCTGAGCTTGATTTTTAGGGTTTAAGAATGAACCAAATTTTATTTGAGAAAAGTTAGTTTTGATGGGCCATCTTTGTTTTATTATATTTTATTTATTTTTACAAAATTTTTAGAGTATATGTATAATTGCACGATTTGTCGTCTTTAATTGTGATTAACCGTGATGCTTATGTTTCGATAAAAAAAATTTGTTTTCTTGTGTGTTGCATATGACCAATACCCTAACATGTTTTGAACGTTATTTTTAAAAAAAAAATATTGAAAGTTTTGAAAATGTGTTTTTGTATGGATTTCTTAAACACAACAAAAATTATTTTCTTGCATTTCTGGATTTTACAACATGTTTGTAAAACTCCAAAGGGTATTGGCCAATATTCCAAAAAATATAAAAATCTTATTTTGGGGGGAATTCATCTATTATTCACTGCTAATGTTTGGATAAAGAAATCCTTAAAGAACGAATATCCAAAATATTATTGGGAATAATTTGTTATTATTCACTGTTAATATTTGGAAAAAGAAACCCGGAGTGGTAGATATCCAAAATAATTTTTTAGGAATAATAAATCCGCACACATCCTTGAAAGAAGCCTTGATTATAATCGATGACATTTCAATTTTTTACTCCACGGTTTACGAGCTGTAAGAGTATAAAATACTAAGACAAAAAAAATAGGTTTTTAAAGCACCCTAGATTTCTAAATTTTTCCCCTCTTCCTTGCAATTTACGAGTCGCAAACTCTAGAAATACCAAGTGAAAAATGAGCTTGTAAAGCACATAGAATCTCCTTGGATTTCTATCTTAATAAATTTAGTTTGAATCAAACCTAGAAAAACTGATGAGATTAGAAAACACCAACACCATAACAATTATAAAGCAAACCAAACACCAAGCAGCTTACCTTAGGTAGGGCGTACTAGGGGTGTTAATACCTTCCCTTTACGCAACCAGTCCCTTGCCTTAGAATCTCTAAAAGACTAGTTAGGGTTCCTAGTGACCAAAATACTAGGTGGCGACTCCCTTTATAAAAAACAAAAAAAGACCCCGAAACCAATCAAGGATCGCTATGACTCCGCGCTCCGCTCGCGAGGGTGCGACACCAAAAATCACGCAACCTACTTCCATAGCGAGAAATTAGAAGTTGAAACATAAATTTTTTTCTAAAAAAATCTTGTATTGTTTTCAATGTTACCTAGTTGCCGTGTGATTTTCCCACACCCTCCTCACAACTTTGTCATGCGCTCCGTCTTAGTCGAATTTGTGCTGTGTATAAATTAGATAAATAAAAATGATAATTTATTTACAATTATATTAATAAATTATTAGAAATAAGCTGGAAATTAGAAATTAACACCAACCTCAAATTTGTTAAACCATGCATTGATTTAAGTTATCCATTCAAGATGTCTGGATACCTGACTCTATTGAAATAATAGAATGTCCATCGATGATTTGAACACCGATGACATTACTCGGGAGGCCTCAATGTTGGTGAACCTGAAAATATATTAAATTCATGAAATATTGATTAGTTCATAAATTATGTTATAATTTAAAAGAAAAAACTAAAATCTTAACAAACTTACATTGAAAGGTCGTCCTTCCACTATGCCTCATACTTGCGGGTGAACTGATTTTGCTGTGATGGCACGCCACCTCTGCGCTATGAACCCGCGCTGGAAGAGGCAGCATCGGTTGACATTGCAGGTGGCGTAGGTGTCGCTTCTTGAGAGGCACCTAAGGATACGGCATCCTCGCTGCTAGAAGAACTAGTTGCGACCATACGTGAGCGACCAGCTCTTGTTTTCGTTCTACGCATCTACACAATTATATATGAATAATTATATAATTAAATTCGAATGTATAAAAAAATTCAACAGCACCTCCCCTATACTGGATACTACCCAAATCCACAAACCTGCAAATATTGACAAAGCCCTAACCAATTGACTCCATCTCTACTAATATTGTATATAACATAACATCTATACATATAACATTCATTCTAATTACAATGTAAATTCAACATTAACAACATATTCAATCATTATATAAATACAAACAATAAAAAATATTCAATAAATTCAAAAAAAAAACTATAGACTAACAATTAAAATTAATGCAAATAATTAAACACAAATCATGCAATAATGTAGTAAAATTATTAATTGTTCCAACATATTCAATAACTTATTCTACGGTAAATTCAACATTAATAATTACAATTCAACAAATTAATTATTCAATCATTATATAAATACAAACAATAAAAAAATTCAAAAAATTCAAAAAAAACTCTAGACTAACAATTAAAATTAATGCAAATAATTAAACACAAATCATGCAATAATGTAGTAAAATTACTAATTATTCCAACATATTCAATTACTTATTCTAAAGTAAATTCAATATTAACAATTACAATTCAACAAATTATTCAATAATTATGCCAATACAACAATAAAATATATTCAAAAAATTCAAAAAAAAAAAAACTATAGACATTAGGAATGAAACATGCTTACCTTAATAATGTGTTGATTTCAAGACTTTATCTACATTTTAAATATACACGAAACAAAAAGCACAAAAAAAAAAACCTAAAACAAAAAAAAAACCCTTAAAGCAAATGAAATAGAGAAAACACATACCTTTTAATCTGATGAAGAATCACAAGAACACTTGCTAGAGATTGTAGGTGAACGCCTTGAAGAAATCAGAGGAAAAAATTCGAATTTGAAGGTGAAGAACGGAAGAAATGAAAAAATAAACTGAAGGGGCGGTCACTGGAATTTATAGTGCAGTTTTACCGACGGATACAAAAAGAAATATTATTTTAATTTATTCCATCGGTGACTTTTCCAAAATCTGTCGGAAAGTTTTGAATTTCGCACCAACATTTTTAATTACCCTCCATATTTTTCGTTGTCCGTCGGAAACTTCACGCGGTTAGAGATGCATTTAATGCACCGCCCTTTGAAATTCACACTGTCCATCGGTGATTTTTTCAGAAATCCTACCCATCGCCAAATGACCGACGGACTTTATTCCGTCAGTAAACTAGTCGGTGATTGTGGCATTTCAAGTAATTGTTTTCGAACTCTCTATGAAATGCCGACGGATAATATTCTGTCGATATTGACGTCGGTGATTGTGGCATTTCAAGTAATTGTTTCCGAACTCTCTGTGAAATGCAGACGGATATTATTCCGTCGGTATGGACGTCGGTGATTGTGGCATTGTACAAAATGGTTGTATTTGTATTGCCTATTTACCTTCCTGCAAAAACTTAAATGATAAACTGTCCATCGCACAAAACAATAACAACAGTGCTTAAACAATAAATATTTCGTGTTACAAAATATAGCATCCATAATCTAAATTAGATGAAAAAAGGGTTTTACACAGGGTTTCATTCTGATAGTTAGTCAGAATTTTCTTCTTCTTCGTCATCAATTGAATGATCATCACATTCATCGCAATCTTCAATATGGATATCATCATCTTCATGAACATTTGCTTGCCCGTTAGAGCTCAAAACAACATTCAACTCCTCTGCGTCACAATCAACAAGACTATCATCGAAAACATGAAAATTTGAATTTTCTTCCAATTCAATCGAAGGAGCAACTCGATATTGTTCAACCAACTCCCTAACTTGAAAGACTTCATCTCGCACACTTGTGTCTTCGTTGTCATCCTAAACAACCTCGACACGACCCCAGGGTTTTGTTTTTAAAACGGACAACCAATCCACTCTTGATCGATCCTTTCTAAATGAAGGGGTGCATGTGTAATAAATTTGTTGACATTGCTTTGCGAAAACAAAGACATCGTTTATATTGTGGAGTCTAGATTTTGAGTTGATTTCGACCAGACCATGGTGCGGATCAACTCTGATTCCTCTGTCAGTCGTGTCATACCAATAGCATTTGAATAAAAACACTCTATTCTGATCGCTATAATATTGCAGTTCGATGACCTCTTCTAATCTACCATAGTAGTCAACTTCTAACTCACTACTAGTGAATCCCTTAACACATACACCGCTGGTGTATGTCTTTCTTCCATGCCCGTATTCTTCAGTATGGAAAACATATCCATTAACAAAATAGCCGTTGTAGTACTTAACTTTTCTTTCAGGCCCCAGGCTTAGTCAAGACAATGACTTAGGCGCACTCCTTCCCATTTGATAAACCTTGTATGTAATGTACATCAATAAACAATAAATGAACGATAATCTCGTAATGACATGCATACTTACAGTAATTTTGCAAGTTAGAATGAGTTTGTGATAGTGCTTACATGTGTTCTGAACCATGTGGCAAATTATTCATCTTGTAATTGAAAGATCTGGGATTCAGTTAGTTATGAGTTATTGGAGAGCAAATATTATCGATGTTGTCTGCAAGTGATAATGAGTGTATGATATTACAATATATAATTAACAGTATATTACTGACAAAGTTTAATTAGTATTATATATCACAAGCTTGACCCACTTGTCAATAAATTATCTCCATATCTTTAGACTTTTTAAACAAAGATGTAAGCTCGTAATTTATTTTTTTCATAAAGTATAAAAAATACCGATCCATTAATGTCCTTTTCAACGTTGGAAATCTCATTAGGGGTAGAGGGTTTTTTTTTTTTTTGGTTACCGTGGCAGCAAAACTCTAAAATACTACCCTTGCAGACAACATTATTGAAATTGGTGCGTCATGCTTGCATATCAAGAATGATCTATTAAACAACGCTATGAAGCATGTCATGGCTAATATAAAGTGTGATCTAAATTCGATCCTTCCTTTTTGAGAATGTAAACTCGAATTTCATTTATGCATGAGGCGGGTTTAGAAGATGAGCGAACCATCCCATTCTTGTTTATTCCAAAATTAAAGCACAATGAATCTCCCAATAAATTCCAAACATTAATGATAAAAAAGAATTAGGAGTCTATTCCAAAATAACAGCACGAATATAGGACCCGTGCTCGGTCTGCAAATTAAAGATGTTGCAGAAATACAACCATTTCCACCCAAAAAACAACACCAACAGATTTAATTGCACCTCCTATTCACCATATTCATGTAAATATAAAAATATTGTTTTGTGTTTTGAGCAGTAAAGGGGTAATATGTGTTAGTTAAACACATGAAGGGGTAATACTATATAAAAATAAATTTCTATACAAAATTCCATGTAAACATGTGTTAGTTATATAATTGCTATTTTATAAAAGAACAATTATTTATATATTATTTTTGGATGAACATTTTATGATTTATTACTTTATACATCATCTTGTATAATAATTTAGGGCCTAAGATTTCTTTGTAAATCATTTTCTTTTTAGTGCGATTATTTTGTCAAAATAATTTTCAAGGTGCTCGATTATTAAACAGCGCCCCACCTACGAGTACTGGAACAGCTGCAGCTCTAAAAGGAAAACTGGTATTTTTCAGGAATTATGACGTAGCTCAAAGCACTATATGTGTTAATTTAAACTATATTTGGGTCCCGGTGGCTGCTGCATGCAGTTCTTTTATCCGGCCGTATGATTTGCTATGGACTTACAGTGAAGGGTTAAGCCTGCAAATATGGAGGGGAAATTAATAAAAGGGAGACAGAGAGATAAGATAAGCATAAGTGTTTCTTTTATTTTATTTTTAATGGCATTTATGACATCCAAACAAAAGATACTTGGATCGAAAGACATAGATAACAGGGACGGGAGACTCGCTGATCAAGTGGAGACTACCCTTCAAGAGTACAGAAGCACCCTCTTTATTATACTCATGGAACCCTAAAAATCCTCGACCGTTGAAAATCGCAGCTATAGCTATCCACTTCACTTGATGCTAAAACACAAGAATCGAAGGCAACGTTAGTAGTAAGAAAATATTGCTCACTTTTCAAGTAGTAAAGAGTAAAAAGTTACAGAACATATAGAAATTCTTACGAAAATTCTTCCATGCAGAGAAGATAATAATATAATTATAACGATTGACTGGTTATATTTTGTTGGTCACACGAACATTAAAAAAAATAGTGTTTTTTTTTTTTTTTAAATGCTTATATATATCACATAACTCTCAGTAAGTAGTAGTAACGGGATATTGTTACTAGCATTTATGGGATTACTAATGTAAAAGGGTAAAATAAAAATACTAGCTGTAAGAAATCCTAATTAACCTGGTGCAGTTAGTGGAGGTGCTGATCTTATAGGAAATGTTAACTCTGCACAAGCGAGGAAGAGCAGCCGCGAAGACAGCATTAACCCCACCAACTTTGGAGGCGGTTTGTTTCATGCAATTACAAGCATCTTGGCGATCTTGAGTGGTTTCAGCAGCGCTTTTGAGAGCCACAACTCCTTTGCAACAAGCCGGAGGAACTCGTCCACCCTTCTTCAGGTAGGTGAGGCACGGTGCTAAATCAACAGCCACAGCACCACATGACAAGGCATCAACGTTCAGCATGGGGGCAGAGAGCACTATGCATAGCAAGAGAGCACATACTAACTTAGCACTAGCCATGGTTGATATAACTTGGGGAAGGCTAAATTAAAAAAACTTTTCTTCTGTCTTGCTTGAGAGAGAAGGAGAAGTGGAGTGAGTGATGTGGTGGCAAGAAGTCGTGTTTATATAGAAGAATTAAGTAAGGAGTGTGAACGCAGGGAATTGGATTCGTATACAGTACTTGGTTGTTGGCTCCATTTAAGGACTGAGAATCGAGACCACACTACTATTTTTATTTTATTTTATTTTATTTTATTGTATTAATTAGAATTTAAAAAAAAAGCTTGGGATTTTACAAAGAAGATCATCATGGAAAACTCAAAGTTCAAGATACAAGAAGAAAAGAAGGAATAATGAATGGCGGATTTCTGATAGTTGAAATTAAAATGGCGGAATGGAAAATAGTACGTAGTCGCCGCTGCATTAATCACAACTAGAAAAGCATGCTCCACCTTTTAATTTCTTTGATTTCTTTAATTGTATCACTAGGCAAAGTCCCACTAATTAAAAATTAGATGCTAAAATTGTCCTCGCGACCTAGCTAGATTGCAATAACTTCTGATTAGGAAAATAATAATAACAATAACAAAGTAATTGGATAGCAATAGATAGAGAAGCAAGGCTGATTACATGTAAATCCCCACAATTGTTGGCTGTTAGTATAAGAACCATATATCCCGTTCCAAAGTATGAACTTATTCAAAATATTATATGCTTGGTTAAATTTGCATTAAATAAAATTAAATGACTTCAATGGATTGACTTTTAGGTTTATTAATATTGAAGTGGCTTCTATATTCGATAACATCTATGATGAAATTATCTTTTAAAAATTCACACTTTGAATGGAGTCAACTTCAAGATCATCTTAATCGAATGAATATGGTAAATGTTTGGCAGGGAAAGTCTAAGTTTAGATAAATATATGTAATTTTTATATAGTTTTTTAAAATTTTAAAAATTAAAAACTGTAAGAATTGATTTTTAAGGAAAAAAGAAAAGCTTACTGGAACACGAGAAATATAATGGAGATCATAAAAGTGTGGAAAACCACAATGCAATTAGGTTAGTATCAAACAACCAAATATTATAATATCATAAAATTGTAATAATTTATTTCCTTGCATAATTTCTACTTAACAAATCTATGTACTAGATTACATGATTTTGTAGTATGTTGCCCATAAATATACAATGAACAAAGCTAGCTCTAATGATGTAGCATTGTGGCATTGCGAGATTTCACAGCTTTACCGACGGACATATTCCGTCGGTATGTGTTTAAGGTTTCGTCGGTAATATAATTACCGACGTCATCACCGATGAAATTACATATTTCGTCGCTATATCGGTTAGAAAAACAAAAAAAATATTTGCCGATGGTTTTACAGACGGACATTGCGCGAAAAAAAAAATTTTCCCGCTTGAAATATATCGATGGATTTTAGCCTGTCGGTGATAGTGTAACATACCGACGGATAAAACCATCGGTAAAGTTGTCGGTGAATGATTGGAATACCGACCGAATATATCCGTCAGTAAATCTGTCGGTGAGTGTTTGAAATACCGACCAAATATATCCGTATGTAAATTCGTCGGTGATTGTGGCAGCTACTGTCAAATGCCGACGGATTAATTCCGTCGGTAAACCCCTCGGTGATTATTTTTGTGAGTTATTGGAGAACAAATATTGTTGATGTTGCTTGCAAGTGATAATGATTGTATGATATTACAATATATAATTAACAGTATATTACTGACAATGTTTAATATATATATATATATATATATATAAACTTACTAAATAAAAGGTCTCAGCTCATCACATGTATATAGAACATAGTTGTGTGCTTGTTTGAACTCTATTTCTGACAAATATCTTTCTTTTACAGCATTTTTAGGTGTGGGTCATCCAGTATTGGAGAATATTGACAAGTTACCACTGGAAGGCACTTCACCACCATCATCATGCCGTGGAACGCGATTGATTCTCGTTCTCAGATGAGGTTCGAAATAGTACGAGATAAATTTTGAGATCTCCTCAATAATATAAGCCTCACATATTGAAGCCTCAATATGCATCTTGTTCTTAACCTTTTTCTTGAGATTAAGCAAGTACCTGCATTGAATTAATCAAGTATTTTCAATTAAGAAAAACATAGAAAATACTTTTATACATGAATTACATTGCAACTGTAATATCTAACCGTTCGAATAGGTACATCCATCTATATTGGACCGGTCCTCTAGCTTTTACCTCGAACGGTAGATGTATAGGGAGATGCTCCATTGAGTCAAAAAATGATGGAGGGAATATCATCTTAAGTTTGCATAGTGTCTCGACGATATTCGTTTGAAGCCTCTCAATGTGTTCAGTATTCAACTTGTTGTAGCATATATCTCTAAAGAAATGACTGATCTCTGTGAGTGCATCCCATATTTCCTTTGGCAACAAATCACGAAAAGCTAATGGGATGAGTGTTGGCATAAACAGGTGGCAGTCATGACTCTTCATTCCATACAATCTGCAGTCGTCTATATTAACCAGCCTTGATATGTTCGATGCATGTCTATCTGAAAAACACAAACTTTTAAGCCATTTGTAGAATAACAATTGTGTATTTTTCTCTAACATGAAGCTTGCTCTTGGTTTTGCGACCCGTGACTCATCATAAACCAACTCCATATTTTTACAATTACAGTATAAAGCTATATCCAATCTAGCCTTGACGTTGTCCCTTGTCTTCCCCTTCACATCTATGACGGTGTTGAAAATGTTTTCAAACAAGTTCTTTTTAATATGCATGATGTCAAGGTTATGGTGGAGCAGATTGGTCTTCCAATAAGGAAGCTCCCAAAAGATACTTCGCTTTACCCAATCATGGGTCAAACCAAAACCAGGAAACTTTCGCTTACCTGATTAAAGGCCAAACACAATGTCACCGTACTCTGATACAACATCATGCAATTCTTCACCAGAAAGATGCGGGGATGCAACATCTTTTTCAACTTTGCCAATAAAGAAATCTTTTCTGTTCTTTCTATACCTATGATTAAGTGGCAAGAAGCGATGGTGACAGTAAAAAAAAGAAGCTTTACCTCTGTTTGCTAGCGTGAATGCCTTGTTGTTTTCCATGCAGTATGGGCATGCTAGTTTTCCATGCGTGCTCCAACTAGAAAGCATTCCATAAGCTGGAAAATCATTGATAGTCCACATCTAAGCCGCTTTCATAAGAAAATTTTATTTCCTCGATATATCATAAGTCAGAGCTCCAGAGGACCACAACTGCACCAACTCATCAATCAACGGTCGAAGACAAACATTTATATTTCGCCCTGGGCTGCTTGGACCGGGTATGATAATAGATAAAAACATGAACTCCGACCTCATACACATTCCTGGCGGTAAGTTATAAACTGTGAGTATGACCGGCCAACGAGAATAAGGAGCAGCAAATGACCCAAATGGGTTGAATCCGTCTATACACAACCTAAGACGCACATTTCTTGATTCAACTGAAAAGTGAGGATGCACACTGTTAAAGAGTTTCCACGATTCGCTGTCAGAAGAATGCACCATCACTCCATCAACCGTATCATGTGCTTGGTGTCATGTTATGTGCTCAGCAGTCCTTAGTGAAATGAATAACCTCTGCAGTCTAGGTGTGATCGGGAAGTATCTAAGTTTTTTATATGCCACTAGAGTCTTTCCCCTGCTAGTGCTGGGTTTGTAACGGGAATGCCCGCATATCATGCACTCGGTTATCTCGGCATTTTCAAGGTAGTATAACATGCAGAAGTTAGGGCACATGTCAATTTTCTGGTATCCTAAACAGAGGGGTTTCATCATGGAGTTCGCAGCATAAAAGTTCTCTTTCAGCCTGTTCCCTTCAGGTAAAATGCTTCTTGCCCATTCAATAATCTTGTCATACCCGGCCTCACTCAACCCGTGATCTGACTTGATGATGAACACATGTGCTACAGCCGATAATTTACTGTGGTTTGTGCAGCCATCCCATAATGGTTCGTTAGAATCTTTCAACAAATAAAAAAACTTAGCTGCATCTGCATTAGGTTCTTCTTCTATGATTGGACATTGACTGACATTACCTTGATTCACTCTCATTGCATCCATAACCATATTTCTGTAAGGATTAGTGTTGTTATTTGCTGCTTCATGCACATTGCTAGCACTAAAAGTTGACCCAACCACCGTTTCTTCCATTCTCCTCTTACTAACAAATACTTCTTCATGTGCATACCAACACTGGTAATTCTCCATAAATCCTTTGTGTAGAAGATGCATCATTACAACATTTGGATGCAGATACTTTTTATTTTGACACTTCCTGCATGGACACCTAATACCGCCTCTATTAAAATTTCTGGGAATAGATGTTGTGAAATTAATAAAACCTTGAACCCCGTTACAATAATCCATCCTCCACAATCCTTGGGGTGAATCTCGATACATCCATGACTTATATCGAATCTCTATAAAATTATGATGACATCATGTATTAATTAACTAAGTTAGGTAAATAAACTTGCAAAAATATTACTTTACCTCGAGATTATCCAACAAACCAATCACAACTTCTCATAAATATTAAATATTCATTATCATTTATCAACGTCCATACAAATTAAAATATATAAATTTACGGAAATTACTACTCCGCAATACCATTGATAAAGCTTTAAACGGACCCATTAAACAAGCTATTAATTATTTCAAAACAGCACATGTACTTCGGTAGTTCCATAAAGTTTTAACAATTTACAAACAAATACAATCTTACAAAATCTAAAACAAACCATAACAAGTATAGAATTATACATTCATTTACTACAAGTTTGTTTGAGAAATAACAATAAAACATGTACATCTACTAACAAAATACATATACTAAAAAAACAATAAAATTGACATTTAATTAAATGTTAAAATTTAAAAAGATAGAATTACTTACAAAAATTGTTAAAATCCGTCAATAAATCAGAACACGTATGATGTGACCACAAAACTTCAAGAACTATAACTTGTTGTGTTGAGCTGAGGGAGATTTTTGTTTGGGGGCTGGTTATTTGCAGATGAGGAGAGTTGGGATTAGGAAGAAGAAGGAGAAATAGGAGAGGAGAGGGTCGGCAGAGAGAGGGATATATTAACTTTTTCTGACGGTTTCACCGACGACATAATCCGTCGGTGAGTCCGTCGGCTATTTTAATGGAAACATCGACACGTCACCGTACGGATCTGCAATTTCAAATCCCTCGGTAATTCCGTCGGCATGTTAAACGGTGAACCGGTCACATCACCGTATGGAGCTGCCGTTTTGAATCCGTCAGTGATTCCGTCACCCACAAAAACCTCCACGTCAGCGAACTGTCTTTTTTTTTAATTATGAACTTTTCATCCGTAATGACCTCAAATTACCGACAGAAATATTCCGTCAGTAAATCCGTTGCTATTAAGCGAATTTCTGGTAGTGTGGAAAAATTATAAATTGATGCACATCACAAAGGATAATTGAAAAAATCTTCAAGAATTTGCGCCATCAGATGGATTTAAAATGCACTCACAATCTGACTTTCAAAAAAAAAACCTAATGGTTAGGTGATCAGAAAGCATATTAAAGGAGTGTTTCCCTTTGTCAACCATGTGAGACACACCTAATAAGAGTTCATTGTTGCATATTTAATTATTTTTATTTTATTTTTAAATTAGTTTTCATTTGTGAGACTTTTCACATACTATTTATTTTACAAGAAAAATAGCTTGCGCATAAACTTATTGATAGTAGAGTAGTAGAATTCATTGTAAGTTTTTTTTAATTAAAATTTATATTTATTTACATCATTAATATAAATTTTGAATTTTGACTTTTTTTTATATATATAAAAGATATGTAACGTCCAACATTCTGGGCCAAGCCAGATATCATCAGTCATTGATGAGATGGTCCACGATAGGGTTTAGGAACAAATGACTAAACTAAAAGCATAACTAAAAGAAAAAATAATAGCATAAGTTGAACAAGAAATTAATAGAAAATGAGAGGAAATACATATATATTTGGCTTTGCATTTTTCTATCTCTCCGAACACTTTTGATTTAGTATCTTTTCCTCCCCTTCATCCTTTTAAGAATTTTAACATGTTTAAAAAAAATTATGAGGAATTCATTTTAATAGAATTCTTATTTACAAAATCTATTTTAATATAATTACTGTTAAATAAAATTATTGTTGTTATTGTGAGTATTGTTGATGTTGTTACGAGTTTCTAGTATTATAATTCCAAATATATTTTTGGATTATACCAACTAAACATCAAACAGTGTGACATTTTAATAAAATAGTCAATTTTATAGTGTTTTTGTCGACAATTTTAAGTCACATTTCATCAAAAAATTACAAAAAGGTTATCGATGGAATCTTTCATAAATATGGTTGTTCATATTTTAATAGAATATTTATCATAAAATTATCATGAAATATTCCATGATATATTTCTGATGGAATATGTGATAGAAGATTCTGTTGACAAATAAGGTTACCATGTAGCCACTGAAGAAAAATGAACAGAAAAGTAAGCAAATTAATTTGTTGTCCAAATAATGCTTTATTTTATTTATTCCTTTATATATATATATATATATATATATATATTCTAAGATTATATATTAATAGAAAAAACCTGTGTGTTTTTTTTTTTAAATATATAGGTCATAATAGTGTTTTTTTTTTTCGGACTGTGCTATATTTTTTTTTTTCATTTGTGTTATTTTTTTCAAAACTGATAGTTTCAAAAAAAATCGTCACACCATCAATAGCCTAGTAGTAGGTGTTCTGTGCGGCGAGTCTCGTGCCTAATTTTTCTTTAACACGGTTCCCAAGACATAATTGCGAGAGAATTTAATGCATGAAGAAGATGAGGGGGCACCGACGCAGGAGTGAAGGGCATGGCACACGTACCGCAAACTTGATACGTGTCCTCGAGTACTTGGATTTGGTACGAAACGTTAATTGATAAATAATTTTATTTTTATTAGCTTCTAGAATAATAAATTACAAATCTCAAATTTATTTTATCAATATATGATTTATCAATATAATTCTTGAACAAATCTACATTTATGGTAATAATAAATTTATAATATAAAAAATCAACAAGCTTAAATTAATATATTTTTTTTTAAATATCTTGTATGTTCTTTTCACACTCATTATCCAACACACACACACACATATATATATATATATATAGACACTATTGATCGATGTCATTATTATTGTCATTATTTTTATTATTTATATTATTATTATCAATATAATCATTATTAAAATAAATATTATAAATTAATAAAGAATATCAATTACATCTATTTTAACTCATCTCGAGAAAGAGGTTGTCTCCTCTACTCATATGAGCACCTCTTGTTTTGCAATTATCTCTTGTAGTTATGGTTATTCTTGAATTCTAATATTAATTAACTAATTGACGTTGATGGAAACAATACAGAAAATAAAAACAAGCAAAGCACAAAGAATTTTTGCCAAATAGAATCATTACCACCCAATACCCTAATTCAAATCTTATAACTGAAGATTTTACCACACAACTAGTCTGCTAAAACACAAATTTAAAAACCATGTCTATGCTAGTCTAAACTAAATAAATAAAATAAAATTTCAAAACTAAACAGGAAGAATAAAAACACAAAATAACTCTCTAAACTAAATAGAAATAAAAATAATTAAAGAAACAAGCATTTCTGTCTAAAAACCCTCCACATCATAAGGTTGTAAACTTAGAAACCGCACTAATATACGTAAAAGAAATTAGAATTAATCTAGTCTTGAATAGGGAAGCTTCTTTCTTTCTTGCGGACGAAAAATAAAATCAAAGGAGAGTGCGCACGGTCACGTACGATTTTCACAAGAATGTTCTGATCAGGCATGTATACTTAGATAAAAATAACAAAATCAGTGTTGCTAGACCTGCACTGGGGCTCAAGGCATGGATCAAGACTGTATATGGGCTAACCTCCTAGCATATTTCTTTATTCGGTATCTCTTATGTTATGTTTCAGCATTCTCAAGCCTTTTATCACGAGAAGCTTTTGAAAGTTTTAACCAAAAACGCCCGCTATATATGAATATGCTTGGGAGACGGTTGAAATCAGTTCTTAAAAATTTTAATTTTTTTTGGTTAAAATTTAATATATTTTATATATTTTGAATTGTTTTGATATGCTAATGTCAAAAATAATTTTAAAAAAATAAAAAAAATATTATTGGCATGTATTTCGGTACGAAAAATTATTTGAAAAGCAACCGCAACTACACTGTCAAGCTAGTTCAAACCAAAAACGCCCGCTATACATAATCATCTCGTAAAGAAGCCTCTAAATCATGTGAAGAAGTTATCATATAGATCAACAATCCTTTTATGACCATCTTTAGGATCAATGCATGCAGCAGGAAATAACAAATCAGTCAGTCTCATGCTCAGATACAAGCTCTCAGGAATAATTCTAACAATTAAAGTCTGATCTCCCCAAAGCTAGCTAGCTAGCTAGCATTGCTGGGAACTTGGGAAGAATTCTCACGGGATCACATAACCCTAGTTTGGCAAGGGCGTGCTTGCCCTATGATATATAGCAATGTAGGCCGCCATTCATATTGATAGACCCATTAATTCTCTTTGGGTTAATTAAGACCCAGTTCTTGCAAGATAATGCAGCACGTCAGGCTTTCAAAATACTCAATTCGTCCCATCCCAAGAAGAAGGAAAAGGATAGACCAGGAATCACCTTTTCATTAAATAAAAAAAAAAATCAAATGACCCATCCCACAATGAAAACAGGAGAATACAGTGAGGAGAATGATTTTCAAGTAATAATCTACGAAATATAAAAACTGGTAATTATATCAAGCAACCCTTAAAAACAACCCCATGAGAGCATGTGAGTATCTCTAGACGTCTAAGAGTTTGTTTTGTTAAGCTGATGTCCAGAGTTCGACTGCAATCTCAGAGTCTTGCCATGCCTACTGATATTAATACATGGATTCAGCCATAAGTTGAAGGTGGCCTAGTGAATATATCGTACCCTCATTTTGAGATGGCTGAATGTTGAATGCCAGCCGTTTTGCTGCTTCAAATTGCAATAATAAAGATGAATTTTTATTTGTATTTGAAAAAATTTTAAAATTATTTATTTATTTTTTTGCTTCAAATTAACTTTTTTTTGTATATTTTCAGAATGTTTTGATGTGCTGATATAAAAATAATTTTTAAATAATAATAATAAAAAAATATTATTTTAATACATTTCCAAGCAAAAAACACTTTAAAAAATAACCGCTACCACACTTCCAAACAACCTCAAATTCACCTCCATATGTGTAGAAACCAAAATTTTCTACCAATTAAATTTAATCATGTGTTATTTTTATTTTTACATGAAAAGATAAAATAAAAGTGAAATAAATGAGTCTTCATATATTTCTTAGCCAATGAAAGGTTGACATATGGGATGAGATATTCAAGATATCTTGTCATAAATATAAAATTCAACCAGTAAAAATCAACAAATAAAATAAAATCATGTGACATTGAAAAATGAACATGAGAGCCCTATAAATCTCTATAAATAGATCGCCTCACCCTAGACAAGAAAATGAGAATTCTTGGAGATATAAATTTTCTTCAAGACAAGCTCTTCAATCAATAAAGATCTCTAAAAATTTATCAGGCCTCTTTCATCTATGTTTAAAGTCTACAAAGAATGAAGCTTTATTGGATCAAGCTTAAATGTTCCATAAGAATTCTTCAATAACACTTTGAAAACAAATCAAATGTAATCTTCAAAGTATCAAATCATCAAATCTTACTTTTTAATCAATGGTGGAGCCACGTAGGGGCAAGAAGGGGCAATTGCCCCCTTAATCTTTTTTTTTTCAAAATACTTTTTATATTATAATATTAATAATATCTTAACAAGTTTAATTTTCTATGCTGGCAACTAATTAACCCAAGTTAGCTATTGTTAACTTACAACATAATATAATATATATGTCCAACACATTTCACTAATCTTTTCCCCTTTCTTTTTTTTTCATTAATTAACTGAGAGCCTTTCTTCTTTCTTCTTTCTTTCAAGCTACTATTATTGCCCCCCCTCTCTCTTTGTCTCGCAAAATTTCTCTTAAAGTCCTAAGCTATTAATTAGTTAAGCAAATAACCTCTCATGCTTTATGCTTTAGGTAAGTTTCCTTCATCTTTTCTATTTGTTTCATTGTTTAATTTTAGTTTTATTCCTTTACAATTAGTTATTAAAAATGTTAGGATTTATGATAATTTAATGGTTTGTTGAATTAATATGTGTATAGGTAATATTATATCCATATGGATATGAATTGAAATGGGTTTTGAAGAATTGATAAGTATTTTGCTATGAATTTCATATTGAAAATGGATAGTGATGAATTTACTAGTGATTAAAAATGAAGTATAGGACAACTAAAAAAATTAGAGACATAATAGAGAAATAAAAATATATATATTTAACATTTATGTTTAACCCACTTATAGAAAACAATAAGTCAATAATAACAATATCAATTTGTCATGGCAATCCTTTTAAGTTATGATTTTAGCTACTCTCTACCATATGTTAGCATAGAATTGTTATCAAGAACTTCACTAGTCCTTGGAAGATCTAGAAAACACAAGTATTGAACCCACCCTAAACTAAAAATAGATGAATGATAGTTTGATTGTATATATTGAGAAAAATATTTTCAATGAGATTGGTAATAAAGTTATTATGAAACTGTTCTAAAATATAAAAACTTGAAAAGAACAATTATAACGTAAGTTTTCTCATTTTAAAAGTATTCATAAATTAATATTGTTTGATATGAGTTAGTACATATATTTCAAATTGATTTCTCTATATAATGAATATCTACATAATACATAATATTAAGTATTTATTAGTAATTTGTCCCTTCATTTAAAAAAATCTTGGCTTCACCACTGTTTGCAATACACGTCTAAATTCACGTTCTTACATAGCATAAAATTTGACTTGTTTTCTTAAATAAATCAGGTCACTATATATTAAATCCAAGGAAAGAATCTGAAAATTGTCTTATTCTTTTGAAATAATATTTTAGATAGAGATTATACCCGGTTATATGTATGTGTGTGTATATATATAATGAAATTATATATTTGTATATATATACTTGTTTAATTTCAAGTAATCAAAATTATGTCTACAATACGATTTAGCAAGCCACTGCTATAATTTATAAAGACTAAATATTTTAGCCACATAATACCTAGTTTATACACCTCAGCTTTGACACGTGACTCAGGGGTGTTTGAAAGTGTGATGATAATTATTTTTTAAAATGTTTTTCACTTGAATATACATTAAAATAATGCTTTTATTTTTAAAAAATTATTTTTAACATCAACACATTAAAATGATCCGAAAACACTAAAAAAATATAAATTTAAAAAAAATAATAAAAATTTTAATTTTTTTAAAAACAATTTAAAAATACCAAAACAAACAGAAGATAGGCTCCCTCGGGGGGCCCCCCCCCCCCCCGCGTTCCCAAATATTTGGAATTTTTTTTACTAAAATTAACATGGTTGTATGTTTTGGATCGCTTTGATTCGGTGTCAAAAATAATTTTTAAAAAATAAAAAAAAATCATTAATATTTATTTTAACATGAAAAATTATTTGAAAAGCACCCGCAACCACACTACCAAACAGGCCTTTGAGGGGCTGCGTATCAACGCCTACCCATTAATATATTAATGTTAGCTAAACTAACAAATCTTTTGCTCACATGTGTGGTCAACCATCCAATAGTCAGCTGACATGTCAACTACATCTTTTCTTCTTCTAGACTAGATTAGATACGCTTGGATAAGCCATAATGTCATTGCCTCCGTCCCCGTGACCCTCCTAAACACCTCTTCCATGATTGTCAGGAATATCAAAGATTTTGGATACAAATCAAAGCCAACCATTTCATGGACTCTGCTCACAATTTTGCAGTTATTGTTATTATTATTTTGGAAAAAATAATAATTATAAATAATCCCATCAAACTTCCTGCAGTTTACTTTCATTCACAGATCTTTGAATAAATCTCATCGCATCTATTTCGGTTGTTTTTTACTATTTAGTTTCGAATTTCGCCATCTTATTATATAGTATACGAGAAGAAGAAAACGAATAAGAAGAAGATTCCTTTAAACCCTTTTTGGCATGCTAGTTGAATTAAAACAATTATTTTGGATCCAGTTACTAGCTTGCTAAATGTCCCCAGGCATGTGTGCATGCTAAATGCCCCCAGCCGTGAGGTCGGTTCTAATTATAGCTCTAACGTCCAACCGCCAACTTGCATGCTGTAATAATAAACAAAGCCCAAGAGTCCACTCCTAATTGCCTCAGCAAATTCACTTCCCTCTTGTATAAATCGCCAACATCATTTCTCATGTCCTACCACGCTCAAGCTAGCCTTTGTGTCCTTCCTCTAATCAAGCTTTACTTGTTTCTTGTGCACAGTAACAACACAAAAACATATATAATGGCAACTAAAGCAATGCAATTTTCTGTATTCCTTCAGTTATTTCTTGTATTCAGCTTGTTATTTCATGGCACTTGTGGAGACCGTGGTGGCTGGCAGATTGGTCACGCCACATTCTACGGCGGCAGTGACGCGTCTGGCACAATGGGTAAGCTAATTAAGCACATTAGAGTGTGGCCACATGAGATGATCTTGGTTATATGTGTATCACATGTGAACACGTGAATGCTTATTCCAAGCGTGCATGATCGAGATCGAACAATTAATCACAGGAGATGTACTTGTATATTGCAATTATTTCCATACAATAAGTCTTCATGCTTTGGTCTTGTGTTTCCTATAAGATGCATGTGGTACTGGTTGCAGGGGGAGCTTGTGGATATGGAAACCTGTACAGCCAAGGGTATGGAACTAGCACTGCAGCTCTAAGCACTGCTCTTTTCAATAATGGCTTGAGCTGTGGAGCATGCTTCCAGATACGCTGTAACAATGATCCTAAATGGTGCCATTCCAGTACCATTACCGTGACAGCTACCAACTTTTGTCCTCCTAATTATGCTTTGGCTAATGACAATGGTGGTTGGTGCAATCCCCCTCTACAACATTTTGATTTGGCGCAGCCAGCTTTCTTGAAAATCGCGCAATATCGAGCTGGGATTGTTCCTGTACTCTTTAGAAGGTATTTTCAAGACATCCTTAATTAGTAAAATGTCATGGCATCAGCCATGACCGTGCCTTTGTCTAGTCCATTCAGAAGTTCTATTATTGTTCCTTAATGTTTGACAATTTGAAACAACATCATTTTAATTTGTTTGTGGTTTCTTGACAGGGTCCCATGTGTGAAGAAAGGAGGCATAAGGTTCACCATTAATGGTCATTCTTACTTCAACCTGGTCTTGATAACCAATGTGGCTGGTGCAGGGGATGTTCATGCTGTGTCTGTCAAGGGATCTAGAACTGGGTGGCAAACCATGTCAAGGAATTGGGGCCAAGATTGGCAGAGCAACTCATACCTCAACGGTCAAAGCCTCTCCTTCAGAGTCACAGCAAGTGATGGCAGGACTGTTACCAGCTACAATATTGTGCCTGCGAATTGGCAATTTGGACAAACTTTCGAAGGAGGCCAATTCTAGTAAAGTTAAATGCCCACCAAGACTTGTTTTTCAAGCTGAAAAAACATGTAGTTATATGTGTGGCCGGTTATGCTGAGGTACCCAAAGGCACCAGGCTTTCAAGTGCCAGTATGTATACTAATTAATTCCCAGAATTGTAAAAAAAGAAAAAGAAAAAGGAAAGAAGGCATGGTATGGAATAAGAAGACCAGTTTTAATTACTTTTACCCTTGATGTTTACACTTTACGGCTCAAAGTGATCGGCACTCAGCCAAAACTAATCATCTAAACCGCAGTTCAGGTATAAACACAGAGCCCCGGCAAAAGACTTCAATAAGATTCTATTTGATCCTGATGCTGTGCTTAATTATAAGTTCAGCAGTTCTTTATCCACTTTTTAGAAATTTGACAAAGGGCCTGCTTTTATAATAAAGCAGGCATATTTTCTCTGGAAAAAAACATGTAAAAACTGACTGGAAATGGCATGCCTCCGACTGATTTCATTAAAAAAAAACCTAAAAGAACCGGTGAATTCATTCTTAACAGCTCACAAGTATTTTGTATTCTTTTTAGTTTCTTTTTTAATATTTGATTTTTTTAATTTGATTTTTTAATATTATAATAATTGAAAATTAAACTTGATAATTTATTTTTTATGAAGTTATTATAGTCTCAAAAAAATATCTCAATATTATATTAATATTTTGTTCATAAAAATAATTCAATTTTGTTGTTGGGAAGAAATTAAAAGTTTGAGGATGGAAAATTAAAAGCGGCAATCCTTTTTTAAATTTTGGTGACAATTCCTTTTTGAAATATTTTACTTCCGATTTCTTCTTTTATTTTTTTTAGTTTGACAATTATATATTTTAGTTTAAAACTTTATTTTATTTATTTTTTAGTTATTAAACATGAAAAATAAGAGAGCTATCAAAAAATAATAGAGAAAAGAAAAAGATGTTGACTAGTCAGATTTTGTTGACAAAAATAGTTAGTTTTGATATTAAAGTTTTCATCTTGATCAAAAAAATATCATTATGGTGTTTTTAGCGTAGTTTTCAGACCAGGCTCGGTCCAAGGCCCAGGTCCCGGATTTTGACCGGGTCACCGGGTCGTCCAGGTCAATTTATTTTTAATAAAATCAAAATAACGACGTTGTAGGAAAAAAAAAAGTCAACGGGTCGCAACCGGGTTTTTGACCGGGTCTTGCCAAGTCAACTGGATCGCCGGGTTACATCAGGTTTTTCTTCTCTATTTTTTCTTTAACCCGATCCAGTTCCAGTTCCAGGTCGACTTGCCGGGTCAGGCCGAGTTTCAAAACTATGATTTTTAGACTTCATATTACTAGAAATACTAAAGAGGTTGAGAGAATTTTTTTTCCATTTGACTTTGTATTGAGGAATTTGTTATTAAGGCTAGAAGAGTGTTTTTTATGTTGAAGAATTTATTTATTGAGTCCATAAGAGTATTTTTAAGTGAAAATATGTAAAAATTTATTTTTTCAATCCAGAAAACTCTAATTTAATTTTTTAGCCCCTTCACTAATGACTGGAAATTAGACATTCAAACAACATGTCATCTGCTTTTTCTAAAGAGCAATTGATAGACCACATGTCATTCGTTCAATTTGAAAAGAAAAAAAGAAAAACCTCATACGTGGAAGTCCAGGCTAGAAGGCCATTGCACCTGGACTTATTATGATAGCCCAGACATGCTAGGCTATCAAGGTACATGTATTTGATTTTTTTTTATTTTTTTAATAATTTAAATTTAATTTAATTATTTTAAAATATATTAGATATGTTATTTTAATAAATTCTTAAATTAATTAAAAATATATTTTAGATATTATTTTATTAAATATTGTTTATTTTTTCCTTTATTTTTATATTAGATTATAGAAATCTTTTTCTAACGTCAGCAAGTTTTTATTTTTTATTTTATTTTTTTTATTTATTATGAACATCTATTTTTTTATTATATAATTAAATAAAAAATAATTTTAAAAATTAAATTTATTAAATATAATCAAGTATATAATCTAATTTAGGGTTTGACAAGTTAACCTATATCAATCTAACATATCACCATTTAAATATTAAAAAAAATATTTTAAATCTAAACAATATTTTTACCCGTTATCTCGTTCCCTTTAACCCATAAAGTCACATATATCACGTCGGAGCAACCTCCTCAATAATATATATAAAGACATACAGTCAAAAGTTTTAATTTAACCTTAACAGGAACAATCATCTAAGTAAATGCTTAATTTGTAAGCATAACATGGCTAAACAGACCAGCAAGCGTCATGGCGAATCTCAGGTGCAACTCTGCACACTCATGAGATGAGGGCAATTGCATTTGATAAGGGCGAAAAAAATACTCCAGAAGAGAAAAAGATCAGAAAACAAAATAATTCAGAGCTCTATTATGCTGTAGGCATATGAACAATCACATTTAGAGGCAATTCCTACATCCCTTATCAAAGAGAACTTCTCTACAAAATTCACAGCATACAAGTATACAGATTTGACCTTCGACACTGGAAGAAACCCTAAAATAACATCTACTTACATATCCTCATCCATTCAACCGAGATCATCATGTTTCAAAAGTTTACACACACGTTGACCACGAGTTCTTCTGCATCAAAAACACTGCCTCTATAGTACAGCATTGCACATCAGCATATAAACCATAATGCTAAGCTCAATAATTCAGCAAGGAGTATTTCACTCTCAAAGCTATTCTGCCTTTCTCTACACCAAGCTTTCCACCTGTAACTAGCCAATGTCCTGGGGGATCTTGAGGCCCTTTTCTCATCTCGGACATATCAACAAACTTAGCCAACTTGTTCCCTGCAACATTTCCTCTTGAAGCTGAACTTGTGTCACCAGAGTTGGTATTATTTACAGCGGGGAATTTCTTTGACTTGTCATTGGGCATGTGGTCCCACAAGGATCTTCGTATTGTGCAGCCCGGTATCCTAGAATACAAAAGTTTCATGTACAAGACATTTCTTGAACCAAAATCCCACACTCCAAGCTGAGCCCCAGTGACAATATTGACACCGGATTGGTCACCAATAAAAGTTTCAGGGTTCTCAACTGGAGCAGTGCTCACATGAGAGAAATTCATCCATTTCACTGGTTCAAACCATCGGCTGTCCTGCTCCTCAGGTCCCTGCCACTTGGGAGCACCAATTGCGAAATGGGTGTCCCAGTATGGCAAAAGGATTTTAGGAAGAGATGCCAAGTGTTGAAGATGGATACACAGGCGATTCTGCTTGGCTCCTTCCAGACATAGTCGCAAGCCTGTGACAGGCTTGCGTCCTACTGATATCTGTAGCCAAGTTTAAGTCAAAATCAAAACCAAGTTTTGTTAAGGTTTACCCTTTACATTAGCTAGTAGGATTGTCTTTTGGTTAAATTAGACAACCAATGGTTACACCCGAAGAATCATGACCCCTCTACAGAGCATCCAACTAACAGTAATAAATTGTTTGGTGGTAGAACACTATTGACAAATTTCAGTTGCTACATATATTTTACGAAATACAACAGTACATAGTAAACTCTTTAATGCTGTTCCTCAAAATAATGTAAATAATCGAGCCATCTTTCACTCGGGACAAAAATGCATAGAAAGGCAACAAAAGAATTTATACCTGCTCCTGACTGACATAAAGCTTTTGCCCCATCATGCTGAACTGCAAAGATGGGCAAACAGGTTCCTTTCTTTGGTGGCCAGGAAAATTGTCCTGTACTGGAGCCCAAATTCGAGGAATCTGGAACTCTAGAAAATATCTGAGCTCTTCTATCTGAGGTTTGTCTGGGCATAATTGTTAAAAAAAGAAAAGACTGGCAGTTAGGAGTAGCACTACCTACTAGAAAAACAGCATATAAGAGGGAGAGGATTCTGACTAAACAGTCTACTTGTCTTACATTCAAGATATAGAGCAATAGCACGACACAGATGCTCCTTTCCAGGTGCCCCAACAAGGAGATCTGTGATAGGAACAAAACTCATCTCAATGACATCAGGAGATGACTGTACAGTTCTTGCCCATTGAATATGATTTTGTTCCAAATCATCTCCTCCCCTCCTGCAGAAAATGACTGTAACATGCTGCACAGACAAGAATAACCGAAAAAATGTTTAAGGCTTCAAATTGATCCATCAAAGCAAGGTTTTGAACCTCAGGAATAAATAATGATTAACAGCGCAGGGAAGATTTCTTGACAAAAGTATTCAGACTGTATTCATGCAAATACAGAGTTGGCAAACAGAGACAACTTCTCAAATGCAATAAAATGAGATAGAATACTGCAAAAGAGCGATCTTTTGTCCTGAAAAATCATGACAGCAATTGCAAGTAAACCTTCTAGACAAAAAAAGCCAGAAACCATTTGTTAATTCATTCCAAATCCAACAGTTGCATCCTGGAAAACATCATTGCAATAGCAAATGGATTACAAAATCCAAACATAGAACAAATGTGGAAAATTCAGGACATCTGGAAGCAAACCTTTTTAAAGGAAAGCATAGGTTAATTTGGAGTACTACACAGAGAATTCAAATAAGGAACTCGAATGGGAACTACAAGACAAATATATGGAGTAAAGCCTCGTATGCTCAATTGAAGCATTATGGTTAACATGTTCGGGAAAATTATGTTTGGATGGAATACTACTTTCCATCAAGCATCTTCCTATAAAAAATATTATATGCATTAAAATGACAACAAAAGGCATCGTAAAACAGTTCAACAAATAGAACATTTGACATCATAATCTCGGCGAGGTGAACGAGTGATTATAGCTAAGAAGCAAAGAAAATGAATGATTTCTATACTTCTTTGCCAGTAAGATATGGCGCACTAGTTGGCTGAGGGTATATTCCTTGGCTGTTAAATATGCCAGAATCACCACCCTGCAAAATCAAGAATAATCTGTTTTAAGTTACAGGTGACCAAGTAAGGAAATGTTAAGGTAGGTAGACAAAGAAATAAGAGAATATCCTGGGACTAGCCTTATCCTTGAGTTTCATAGGACCTGAACTCGTATGACCCTCCATGTCAGAAAACCTCTGATTTCCAATATCCTGTACATAGTGTTTAATCTCCAGGGTTGACAAAGGCGATGACTGGTGTTGTTTAACATATATCACATCCTTACCACCAATAGTTACAGAAGTAATAACGTGTGTCCCAAAATTTTCAATGAAGCTGGAAAAGAAGGATGCAATTGTTAGACAACTAAGGCTGTGATGCAAAAATATTCCTTCAGACTTCAGAGAATTAAAACTCATACCTCGCCAAGGATGGAGGATCCCAACAGGTTGGAACAGCCCTTTTAACATTTTCATGCAACACTAAGGGGGATCTCATAAGTTGGACCATGGCAAGTGGGATATAATATTCATCCATAGAAAGGGTCTTTGAAACTGCAGCATCGATGTGCTTTGAACCAGTAAAACTAAAAGCAGAATTGAAGCAGCCAAGAGGAAGACCTCCTGATAGGTTGGCCTTTTGATTAAAGTACTCCACCATCTGCATTATTCGTCATGAGAAGAACATTAGAACAACTACAATGATTTCGCTCATTTAAAACAGCTTGTATCAGTATTTGAAGTAGGGAATATCAACACAATTCGTTTAGCAGTCAATTCTTAGCACCACAGAAGTCTGGCGAGCGTTATTTTATCTCAATCATTTTTAAGATTAAAAACAAAAAACCTCATCAAACTCTAGACAATCAAGCGTAACCACTCACTACTAATCAACCAATAGAGCTGATGTCTTAATTTTCAGTTTGCATTTTGTAACTCCAGACATCATTCACTGCAGAAACTTGAGCACTCAAAGATGGTTATAGCCCTCTGTCAAGATACAACCCTAAAGCTCTAACACAAGGTCTTGACTGATGCTCTAAGGACCATCAATTAACACTATAAGAAAAAATCCAAGGAAATATCAAATAACTAGGCTTTAGACACATGAAATAACCAAGTGCCAATAAACTGCAGAAATGATCCAAGAGACAAGTTAAACTTTCCATCCACTTGGTACTGGTGGCAAAAGCAACTAAATTGATCAAGTTCAATTCAAGCTATATTCAATACCACTATAGCCTAATACTCAAAGCCTCCAATACTAAACATGGATGCTTACAACACAAGAAAAGAACAGAACTTCAAAATCAAAACCAGAAAAAAAATAAAAAAACCAACCTCGTGAAAAGTGCGAACACCTGAACTCTGGCGTCCAATTGGGACCAAAGAGTTTTTTATGTCCCTAGAAACATTAGGCACTACAAACCCACCACACAACAAAAGATCTCTAGCATGTTCCTGATCAATCTCCACCACTTTAGACCCAGTAACTCCTTTACAATACAACAACCTTGTATCATAGTTCACATCAAATCCTCTCCCAAGTGCTTGCACAGCGTTGATAGCTGTGTGCATTGCTGCCGCATTAACACTTACACCCTCCCCCATTTGAGCTAAGAACCCAATTCTTTGATAATCATTTAGAAACCCAAAAACCAATCTTTTCCTTTCATATTTTTTATGGGTTTTTCAAAAAACTCAAAAGCTCAAACTCCTCAAAACCCATTTTTCTAGTTTCTTGAATTGACTGCGAAGAAGTCTTCAAAGAAGTTTCAATGGATTAATCCTCTAGATCTTGAATCCATGAAAAGAAAGTAGTAAAAAAAAAGTAATCTTGAATGAATCCACTAACTACGATGCAACTCTCTCTCTCTCTCTCTGTTTTTATGTACTTCTACTTCTACTTCTACTATGTTATGTAATGCACTAACGTAAGGCATTGACTCCAAGTCTTTAATTTTTAAGGGAATGTTAATGTGAGCGTGTTGGTTTGCCTAAGAAACTGACTGCTCCAAATTCTTTTGGGATTCTGACATGTGGATGGTAATTTATCCAAAGGAAATCATACACAGGTAGTCTGACAGTCAATATCGTACTCTTTTTTCTTTTTCTTTTTCTTTTTCTTTATCCTAACAATTAGAGGATATTCTGAACAGTTTTAGAGTTTAGTGTATCGAAATGATGTGATCGAGTATTAGTCAAGTTATTTCTTTTTAAATTAAAGCATTGATGGGAATCTTGTTTTATAGTATAATTTCAAAATAATAATGTAAGGCAAATTCAATAGATTATATAGTCAAATGAATTTTTTCACATCTCTACTAGAGAGTGATGGAATTCATGATGTCCTTCTAGTAGTTTCAGGTATAGTTTTTAAACCCGGTCTGGTGGCCGACCCGGTTCAAAGCCCGGGTTCTGAGTTTTAACCTGGTTGTCTAGGTCAATTTCTATTTAAAAAAAATCAAAACGACATTGTTTTAATAAAAAAATAAAAGTTAACAAGTTATAACTAGATTTTGTCGGGTCAGTCAGGTCACACTAAGTTATAAATTTTTTCTATTTTTTTTAATCTAGGCTGGTTCTAGTTTCGGATCAATCCACTAGATCAGATTTCAAAACTATGATTTGAGGCTTATTTATGATGATTGAAACCATTTGATTAGGAAGGACATGCCAATGCTTTTTACAATTACCATGCATATATTTGTGCAAAGTATACATTTCCCCTAACAATAATTCTATTTTTATCAAAAGGTTAGTTCCCAAAATTATTTCTTAAACAGTAATTGCTTTTACAAAATATCAAATTCATGCATGCGTGCACTGGGTTCCTGCCGGCTAAGCATTAGCCTAATTACTTTAATACGAGGGAAGGTGACCAAATATCTAAACTCTTTTGGCTTTTTTTGTTATGAGTGAGGTTTTTTTTATTTATTTATTAATAAAAATATTTGAGTTAACTTGCATTCATCTCAATTAATTTTACGAGCTCTGAAATTAATAACTATATAAGCTTTCAGTAATTATCATATTAGTAACTACAAAATTTAAATATAATCCCACATAGTTTCTTTAGTTTTATATCATGATTACAAGTTTTGTTACATTGGTTGGAATTTGTTCTACCCTTTGTCTGTTATGATCCGCTTGTCCAATGATATGGCATTGGGCAAGGGATACTGTTTTCCTTTTGATCTCAACAAAATCATGAATACCAAGAGTAATTTTTTTTTGTGTTGGATATTTTAAATGTTAAATGTCTTTTTTAAAAAATTATTTTACAATATTTGATTTAAAAAATATTTTTTTATAATTTATTTTACATGTAAACTATTTTTTAAAGGTGATTGTGGTGGAAAAGAAGGTGGTGGTAAAATAATGTTGTGAAGAAAAAGGTAGTTGTGAGATGATGATGGTGATGAGATAATAATAGTTGGTAGAGGAGGTGGTTATGAGATGATGGTGGTGATTATGGAGGAGATGGTAGTGGTGGTGATGAGATGAAGATAGTGATTATAAAAAAAAAAAGATGTGGTGGTGAGATGGTGGTGAAATGATGTTAGTTGTGAGATATTGACAGTGGTTGAAATAATTAGATGAATGATATTGCAAGAAGATTATTATTCATAAAATATTTTATGAAACTTCATGAATTGAAAATATTTTCTAGTAAATGTATTAAGTTTGAAAATTAATTATAAAATATTTTTCATTAAGTAGTTTTTCTATAAAATATTTTACCAAAAATAAACACAAGAAAATATTTTCTTAAAACAAACACGAAAAATCAGAAAAATATTTTTCCATATTGCCAAGTCATGGCCGCATGGCCAAAGAAATGGCAACTCCCTCTTGAACCATGATAAAAGAGTTGCATTCCAGAGGACACCACATTGCTGACTTTCACCATTGTCGTCGTCGTCGTCGTCGTCGTCATCTTTGAACACTTGTCCCAACTACCCATCTCCAAGTCAGTAAAACATGCTGCAGACACAAAGCAGCGTTCTGGATGTGTCAGGGAAAGCCATATATCAGGGGAAAGGGACCATGGTTGATGCCATAAGACAGCCCGCCTTTAAAGTTTTCACCATCACAATCAATGTTCTAATTTAGACAAGAGCGTGGGCAGAAGCTATGTATGTAGAGTTGTTTCAGCAGTAACTTTCTCGGTGAAGAAAAGCTGTTCATTATTGAAAAGATATAATGGTGAGTGCTGCATGGTGGGTTCCTTTCCTTGTCTTACTTTATGACTATCATTAGAGAATCTTCAATGCGAGATGATATTGAGAAAGATTCAAATAGGTAAAAAGACTTTTTTTTTAAAAAAATATTGTAAATATAATCTATTTATTTATTTATATAAACTTTAATGGTGAGAAGTTTTTTAGAATAGCTAATTATATTTTAATATATTTGATATATAATTATTTTAATTATGGTTGATTTGATGGGTATAAAACAACTCAAACGATTCTCAGTTAGTCCAATATTAAAGGATAAAATTTAAAAAAAAACTCAATTAAAAAAAGATAAAAAAAAATTAACCCGAGTCAACCTAGATAAACTTGTCAAACCCATGATATGTGTCATAAAATCAAGATAATTTCATAAAAAAAAACAAAAAACTAAATTTTTTAAAAAATCAAAGAAAAACAAACTAATAAAAAAATATTATTGTAATGAATAGTATTTTAACATTATTACAAGATATTTAGGAATAATATTTTTGTAAGAGAAATTATAAAATAACATTTTATTTAGCACTTTTCTTAAAGCATGTAAAACAAGCATTGAAAAGCCAAAATAGTATTTTTTTACTACTACTACACTTTTCATTTAGCATTTTTATTGGAGATGCTCTTATAACACCACAAGAAAATTAGAAAAAGCTGACTAAATATTTCGTTGGCTAGCAAACACCATTATATTGATCATTAATTTTACATTGCCGATGAAGTTACTCACAAAAATACGCCGCTAGGAAAAGTTTTATCAAGGATTTGCTATCCATTGGTAATTTGTAATCACAATGGAAACGACAATGAAATATTGATGCCAAGAAAATAAAATGCATTGACCAGATTATTTCAGTAAATAAATTACCAATAAAATATTACATCACTTATTTTATCGGTATAATCTAAATATTGCCAATGAAATTAGCAATTGAATTGGCAATAGAATGTTCATTGCTAATTCCATCGAAGAGTCTAAAACTTTTTAACCATTTTGTAACTCTTCGATGAAATAGCACTTACATTTCCGATGAAATCATCAACTAATAAAAAAAAATTCATCAGTAATCCCGTTGAAAAATTAGTAATTCTTTTTTGTTTATATAGTTGTTAATTTAAAATACAACAAAAATCACAATAATATCAAACAAATTAAATATCAAAATTTTATTAATTTCAATATTAATTTTATAACAATAAATACATCATTACACAGATAAAGGTGGAGGTCGATGGGGGAAAATCCTAAGCTAAAAGTACTGTAACGAGGAGTGGGATATTATGAAGCCATATATTCCATCATTTTCTTCAAATTTCGCCTATTATCTGGCTTTCCTTTCTTCTTCTAATTTTACTAGTATCTTTATGACTTGTTCTAGGATCCTCGCTTTAAGTTTCAACGTTGATTGCCCTGGGTCGAACTATTGTGTGCCTAGAGTTGAAGCATTACGACCCAATTTCATTTCTCTAGCCGATGTTATAGATATTTTATAAACCTAATTTCTATCTGGTCTATTAGTTGCTCTAACATCTAACCATAACTAAAGATCATGAGGATGATAGGTGACAGCTAGCGTCTTCTTTATGTTTTTCAAACATTGTGGTGATATATATTTTTTATATATAAAAAAAAACTCAATTATAATTAAAAGAATTATAACAATTATAATTTTTTTTTAAATAAAAACTTACAACAAATGCCTCATCTCTATTATCTATAAACTTCTTCGTGTGTATGTTATAATTTTATTATTAATTTTTTATGTTGAAAGCATGTTTACCATTAATTATATTTTTATATGTTTATAGTTTTAAGTATTTATAAACTTTAGGTTTTTGTTGAATATTCTTTGATTAACATGTCTTTATGATGAAAAACTTAAAATATTAGTCTAATATATATGAACAGAATTTGGATTTTCATATGCAACTTGTGTGTTGCTATGCAGATGGCGATGTTCATGTCTCTCCAGAGACAATCTTCCTTCGGTTGACTGGTGGTGGGAATTAATGGGATAAGATCGTTATTTTCCTTTGATTATTTATTGTAATGTTTGAAGGTTAGTTTGTTTTTGTAATTCAAAATGAAGCTCTAGCTTGATTTAAATTTCAAACCCAACATCTAATTAATTATCCCAATTTGTTTCTTTAGTTTTTGGAAACTTCATTTTTTTATGCTTTGTAATTCTATCAAAAGTTTAAATAATTTTATGAATTCGATTTGTATTTAATTATTGCATTTTGGTAATTTCATCCAACTTCCCTTACTTGTTCATGAAAACTCTTCAATAGTTAGGTTTGCCTTAATTCGTGATCAATGTAAGTTTGGATTTGAAACTTGATGAATTTCTCAATAGAAAATTGAATATAAAGATTTATATGGATCAATTAGTAATTAGTTGGTTTGGTTGTAAAAGATCAAAAAAGCAAAAATTACAGACTTCACAAATCTATTTATGAATTGAAATAATTATTTAAAAATTAATATATATCTTTAATTTTATTAAGCCATCAATATTACTGACGAGTTTATGATAATCAATGAACATCATCATGTGTGTATGTTAAATAACCCAATAAAAGTTTTATCATATCTTTTATATGGAAGATATATTTATTGCTGAAAATGATTACCATAACAAAGTTGAGATTGTTCCAAACTTTAAAATGAAAAACAAAGCAAGTTATATACTTGATGTTAAAATCATTAGAGATAAAAAAAAAAAAAAAAAAGCTTTTGGGTTTTTTCGAAGAAAGAAGGTTCATGATTGTTTATGTAAAGTTGTGAAATTAAAATCTTATGTTTTAAAAATAATATTAATATTAGTTTTGGGTCGGATTATTATCAAACCGGATTAAGTTAGATTCATATTTGATCTATATTTAGTATTTAATTAGTAAACATGTTAAAGAATCCGAGTCATTATTATCAGACTTGAATTATAAAACTTGGGTTAAGATTTTCTTGTAATGTTTCTTGTTTGGGCTAAAGTTATTTAATAACCATGTAAGAAGTCCAAATCAAATCAAGTCTACAAAATTAGATAGGCACAAAAAGAATATCCAAATCAAACCTACTTTATAACGTAGTACGTAGTAGTAGGATAATAGGTCTGTTATATATATTATTTTCTTATTATGTTTTTTGTATGTATATTATTGAACTGTATATTCTTTTTTACTATTTTTTCTACTAATACATTTAAAAACAAAAACAAAAGCATATTAAGTTTTGGTCCAAAATAAAATCGGTTAGTCGACGTGGTCGGATCAAAATAAGATGTTGGAGCATGACATGTTATTATTTAGGCTTTGTTTGGGAGCGCAGCACAGTGTAAATTATTTTTTTTTGAATTTTGAATGTATTTTTTTGCTTAATAATATATATTTTATGTTTTCAAGATTTATTGATATAAAAAATAATTTTTAAAAATTAAAAAAATATTATTTTAATATATTAATAGACAAAAAAGAATTTAAATCATAACCTCTACCGTAATCTTAAAAACAGGATATAAAGGAAGTGACCGCGGCGTTTTCAAATCTGAATGACCTCTCTCGTAAAAGAAAGATCGGAAGGGGGACACACTCTCTGCAAAAATGAATGGTAGGAGTTCGAAGAATGCTGCAAATCCAAGTCAATCAATTCCGGGCTTATGTTTTTTTCATTATTCGAATAATGTCTGAACGTTAATACAAATATCCGAACTTATTGTTAACCAAATTAGTTTTGCCGCTCTTAGTACTTGATCAATGCCAATGTCTGTGAACACAGCCAATATTTTGACTGTATTATCAGAGGGATTGTGATGCTGAAACTCGTCTTTCTAATTTAAAATTCAGAAAATGAATTTGGAGCAATTAAGGAGTTTTGAGTATCATTTGCGGTTTATGTTTTCTGTCTCTTTGTTTTCAAAGGCGACATTGCTGAATTGCTCGTCGTGCATGCTAAGAATTATTTCACGCATACTCTTGCTGTTTTAATTTGTTTTGTACGTAGAAGGAAATGCTTCTTGATTTTCCTTGTTATAGGGGGCAATGAACGGGTGCCGTACGTATACTGTATAGTCTGTAGGGAATTCGTGGGATTTAGAAGCTGTAGCTTTCTGCTTTCCGTATACAAATGTGGTATCAGTTAAGAGGTAAATGATGATCCTGCTTCTAAGACATGAATCAATAAAAAATTCAACCATTTCTAACCGAGTAATTCTTTGTTTTTTTCCACTGTAAAAAACAATGAATATCACCTGCCTGCAGTAGTTTCTGAACATAAGGAATATGTTTAGCTCATTTTGTATGCCGTAATCTAGCCTCTTAACCTTCTTTGTTAGATGATGTCCATTCACCCACTTGATTTTGGAGACTCAATTATCGCTTGAAAATAAACCTGTTTCGAAATCATCTCCATGATCATCATTATCTCCAACAGCTGCATTTAGCTCCTCAGCCGTTTTAGCCTGGTGCCTCCAATCTGTTCGAGTCACTGTACACAACATCATGCATAGGCAGCTAATCTGTGCTGCGAGTAGCCCCGGAAAACCAATTTTACATTTTAAAGTAAGGAGAATTGCAACCGGCAATCCGACGAAGCAGAAGGAACATAAGTTTATGCGTGCGCCGTCTTTAGGACGCGCAGTCCCTGTTAACAGTCCATGCCGTCTTTAGGCATGCATGAGCTACTTTAATCCATTGTGATGTTCAAGACCTATAAAATATAAATAAATTTGAAGCCCTCTAGGAAGGTAAGCCCAAAATATGTCCTCGGTCCTTATTTTGAAGCCCTGAAAGTAAGGTAAGGTCTTGCTTTTTTAGGTTTCGATCTTTCATGTCCGCCAATGATCATGATACAACTTCAAAACTATGTCCTCAGTGCTTACTTTAGTGAAAACAATGGTCTCTACTCTTCACATCCATTCATAAAAACAAACAAAACTGATAAACAACACAACATCAGAGTGTCCATCCAAACGTAGATGATACAACTGAGAGCCTGTGTGTTAACGAGATAGCTTCTGCATTGGCTGTAAACTATACTTGGAGTGTGTTTAGTTTCTCTCCAAACCAGAGGTTCACTGCACGAGACCCATCAATAATTGAAATATAAAAGTATACATGTCACTGGGTTTAAATTAGTGATCAATAACTGGTAACCAAGGATCAAATAATAACCCGATACAGATTTGAATTTTTTTTTTTTTTCGTAATATACCAGATAGATGTCACGTGATATGAGATGGACAAGGCTACATTCTTCCTACTATGAAAATAAAAAAGCTTAGAAAATAATAGCATTTTTAAAAGAGTAAAAAAGATCTAAAACTTTTATCATTGATTCAAAAAACTTAAGATAATTTAATAATATTATTAAATAAAAAATAAAAAAGGGCAACAACTAATAAAAAAACTCTTTTTATATTATGAAAAGATAGCCTCTAAATATTCTTAAAAGGTTTCAACGATCTTATTTAATAACAAAGTAAAAAATAAATAAAAATGAGATAACCTCATAAAAAAATAAAAGAAATCTAAGCTAAATTACTAGTAAAGTAAATGTTGAAGGACGAACTGAAAAAATATAAATTTTAAAAAGGACAAAAACACTTAACTCAAGTTAAAATTATAAATTTATGGCCCACTCGTGAGACTGGAAAACCCCGCACATAAAAAATTGAATAAAACAATGAAAGTGAAATATTCTCATGCAAACTAAATAATGAAAAAACAAAATTGAAAAAAATCAATTAAAAAAACATAAAAAAACTTGAGTCATCTCGACTAACCCACATCTCGACTAACTCACGACTCGAGATATGAAATCGAGATAACCTCACAAAAAAAACAAAAAAATTCACGAAGCTCAAGGTCAAACAACTTAATGTTGAATGATGAAATTGAAAAAAAAATCAATTTTAATAAAAAGGACATAAAAAAACCAAAGTTAAATAAAACATATGATCCAGGTCATAAGACCATGATTACCACATAGAAGACAAAGACAAAAAAAAAATTAAGAAGAAAACTCCTAACCATCCAATTTTTTTTTATAAAAAAAAAACAAAGCAAGTAACAATCAAAACAATGACCAAAAATGGTATAAAATTTAAATAAAAAATAAAAAAACAAAGCAAGTAACAATCAAAGCAAGAAGAAAACTCCTAACCATCCAATTTATTAAAAAAAAAAAACAAAACAAGTAACAATCAAAACAATGACCAAATATGGTATAAAAATTAAATAAAAAATAATGAGGTATAAATTGAAAAATAAAATAAATCAAGAAAATGATAAAAAAAAAAAAAACAATCAAAATAACAATAAAAAAATGAGGACCAAATTGGATACAAAAATTAAATAAAATAAAATGTTGATGGATGAAATTAAAAAGAAATAAGCATTGAAAGAAAAACATATAGCAATCAAAAGAATGAAGTCCAAAATTAATACAAATACAAACTTACAGAATATATTTAATATTTGGAAGGGTTTGTGTGAAATTTGAGGTGATGAGAGAGAAAAGAGGGAGAAAAAGTAAAAAATAAAGTCTATCGGAACTCAACCATTGTTCTATCGTACACATGTGTCTTACCAACAGGAGGAGGACGACACAAAGTTTTCAATGTTGATGTAGAAGGTCATGTTTGATCGCCATGAGATGTTGCACGCATCGCCTAAAAAACACTGACATCCCATTAAGTGATGTGTGCCACTTTTATTTTTAAAATTATATTTATTCTTGTTAAAAAATTAATTACAACTAAAAAAACATAATGAAAATATAAAAAAAAAATGTGGACATTAGTTTTATTTTTTTGCTTTTAAGAATAGTATAATTATTTTATTGTGTAATCAAGAATATTTAAGTCAATTCACTGTAAATCTAAAATATTAAAAGATTGATTTGTTTCTTGTCAATATTATAATAATAAATAAATTTTATTAAAAATATTATTGTTTTAGTTAAATGATTTTGTTGGAAAACGACACATGTAATTTTAGTTTTTATTTTTAATTTAATTTTAATAAGGCGCTGAAAGTCATTAACCCTTGGGCCCCACTCCCATTTCTTTAGTGCCAACTTTTTCACCATTTATGGACCACAGCCCCCTCTCTTCAATTCCAATCCGTCTCTCTTTATTTATCCTCTCCACACTCTCTGAGTTTCAGCCAAAGCAGAGGCATAGACAATCCAACAATTTCTTCTGTTCCACTAGCCACTATCCTTCACTCACAAACACAGAAAAACAGAAAAGAAAAGGAGTTGGGAGAAGAGAAGGGAGGGGTTTTTCATGGGCAACAATAGGTTCAGATTATCAGATATGATGCCTAATGCTTGGTTTAACAAGCTCAAAGACATGGGCAAAACAAGAAACCATAACACCACCACTCATTCCATAAAGAAAAGACAAGCTACATCAGCTGCTGAAACTCAGCAGCCACCATCCAAACCAAAACATCCTCAATACAATCCTTATCCAAGAAAATCATACTACATCACTAGAGAGCTTATCTCAAGTGACCAAAAACCTCACACTTCTTCAAGAAACTCAAAATCCAAGTGCACCAATTTTCCTGACTCACCAAGAAGATCATCGAATCAAAGAAACAGGAGAAGAACCATCAAGGCCTCTCCTAAGCATGTCACCTCCTCTGTCTCTGCTGGTTGTAACTGCCGTGCTACGCTCTGGACTAAATCAGATTCTCCTCCAGACTACTCAGCTTCTCTTTATGATGGTTCTCTTGATCAGGAGACAGATTTCTCTGACTCATTTCCACCAGAATTCAAGTCGGACAGTGCTCTTGCTACCGTCTCATTTGATAAAATGGTGTCTTGGTCAAGCTCTTGTGACTGCAAACATGATTCTATTGACAATGATGGCATTGTTATCAGTGTGGATAAGAAGTCTACTGCTAGGAATTTAGATAATCCGAAAGTGTTTCATAGCATATCTGATCTTGATCTTCCTTCAATCGTAACAAAGCCTGCTAAATTTGATGATCAACTTGAAGATACCAAGAAGAAAGAAACCCAAGAACCAACCAAGTATAGAAGGAGTCCAGCTAAATACGAGGAAACAAATGCTCATGCCTCTTTATCTGTCAAGGTTGTAAAAGAAGAGAGCATTGCAGTGAAAGAATACAAGACTAGTTCTGTCCGGAGAAATTCTGTGACTTCACCAGGAGTCAGGCTAAGAGTCAATTCTCCAAGAATCTCAAATAAGAAAATCCAGGCTTATAATAATGGTCGAAAGAGTGTGTCATCAACGACAAGTTCATCGTCGCGGTCGCGAAGAAGCCTGTCGGATAGTTTGGCAGTTGTGAAATCTTCTTTTGACCCCCAGAAAGATTTCAGGGAATCGATGGTGGAGATGATAGTGGAGAACAATATCAAGGCATCAAAGGACTTAGAAGACCTTCTCGCTTGTTATCTTTCACTCAATTCTGATGAATATCATGACCTTATTATCAAGGTGTTCAAGCAAATTTGGTTTGATCTTACAGACATCAAGTTGAAGTGAGATGGATCTTCAATTGTATATTACCTTTTTCTTTACTTTTTCCAAATAACCATCTTGTCATTGTTACATAATCCAAATCGAATATCAGATAATTAAGTACATAGTGTATAGTTTTATCATGAGCAATTCTTGAGATTAGCATAAATAAATTAGATTTAATGTAGTTATATCATATTTTTTTGCTCCCCTAACTTTCCAATGGGGACAAGAAGGTAAAACGCAAGATTGCCCTGATATATCATGCATGCTGGCTAGCAACCACCTCAATTGACTAATTTCCAGCAAACCAACAAGTTATTAGATATTACTGTCCCAAAATCAGCCTTACTGTTCATTTCCTCTTGATTCTGTATCTTTTCAGTAGTTGTGCGACTACATGTGAATCTACATACAAGTTAAAGGTAAGATCTTGGTTTGAGAGCGGCTTAAGGCTTAGCTCCCCGGAGTCCTACTAGTTATTCCAGAAAAAGTATCGTCATGTGTGACAATAAATTTTCTTTTTTCAGTGCACAAGAACAAATGATAACACTGTAAATCATAGACAATATAAATGGATACAAGAACTGCAAGATACCCTTTAAGGACAAGATTCAGTCTTTATTGTTTCTTAGAAGCCCTTTCTTTTTATCTCTCTCTAGGCAGTATATTCAGCTTTCATAACACTCCCTTTTCCAGAGAAGAACACTAAAGAAAGAGAACAAAAGCTGCTGATTCAAAAATATTTAAAGCTGATCAACAATGGTTAATAAAGAGAAGGCACTAAATTCAAATTTCTACACGTGGTATGAAACCAAAACAACTTTTGTTGCGCACTACATATTGTACGCTATTTCAAGAAGCTTTCAAAATTTTCACTACTTTGCCTCGGTTGAAATTTTGCCCTCTTAAAAGTTAAAGTTGCATAGGAGATGTCAAAAGCTGAATTCACTTTCTACGCCTGCAAAGATGTATATTTTAAATTTTTTTTTGTTTTAAAATATATTAAAATGATATATTTTTTTAAATAATTATTTTTGATATTAATACATTAAAATAATCTAAAAACAACAAGAAAAGTTAATTTTTTTTGAAAAAATATTTTCCAATTGTAAAAATAAATAAGGTATAAGACAATAAGGCATAAGATAATAAGGTGATGCTTGGAAACGCAACCCAAACAATGTTATATAAAGAATCAATATTTTTTATGTTTTTATATCATTTTAATATGCTGATGTCAAAAATAAATTTAAAAAAATAAAAAAATATATTATTTTAATTTATTTCTAGGTAAAGAATGCTTTAAAAAATAACATCAATTAGAATACCAAATGTTACCCGTACATTTAGGTTAGAGAACGCGCAAATCCAGTCACGTATGAAAAAAAAATACTAGTTTAACAAAATTGAATTAAATTGCATAAGGTCAAGGAATATATATATTATTAATTGTTCAATATTTGATTAGAGGCACCAAGGTTGAGTGTTGGACAACGACTTCCATGCCTGATTGGTATACCAAACCAGAGGGGGGAAAATATACATTATCTTACTTCAAAACCCGTGGTTAAAGGTCCCTGATTTTGCGTTGTCAACTTTATGATTAGAAATTTGCATGTTGGAATCTGTAAGCCATTGACTTTCATGCTTTAATTTTGTTGAAGTGGAAGGTAATTGAGTGGTTTGTCTACCAGCTCTCTGACGATTTTGCATGCATAACCCGGGAAATCATAGCTTCTTACAAGTTTCTTCTAAGATTTACAAACCCAGATGGGAAATTATAATGATTTAGTTGTCTCATAGACCGACTAGAAGTGCTATCTTGGGCAAGACAGGAGGGTGACAGGACAGGACTCACAGTTGCTAATCCATCTTCATCGTTAGTGAATATTTACCTTAAATAACTTATGAATTTGCAAAAAAAGACAGGTCAACCGCAACAACAACCCCAGATGCAGTGTTGAATAAGGAAAGATATATGAGATAGTAAAAGAGAGGGTAAGTGATAAAAACAGGGCACGCCATTAGATTCCATTAGCTGTTAATGGCTAGGGGAACTTTTTCTGAAACTATAGGTTTAACAATAACAAGTAAAAGTTAAACTACTCCATAGTTCGCCTAAAATAATCCCCTAGCCGTTGGCTTGGACTTCGATTTCTTACTTTGAATACTCTTTCAGAGCACATGAAATGGTGGAGGTCTCAATGCCTGTCTTGGGTCAACGAAAAAACACTGTTTGGAGGACTATGTTGAATAGAAACCCAGTTACATGGAGGAAACGGATTAAATTAAATATATAGCAAGAAACTTGTACTATTTATCCATTGAAACTCCTCCACCGCAAATGCATCTGGACCATTAACCCTTGAAGATGTAATCAAACTAGTGACAAATTATTATGATGAGGCATCCAATATCTTATCTTTGATTCCGAAAACAAATTCCCACATCCTGCTCTATGTGACATGTCATAATGTACCCACAGTCCCCTGATGTGGGTTGATCTAATTCGGCAATTCGGCACGGTGGCTTGGTATCCGTCCAAACGCAGTACCTTCATGCATAATTGACTTTAGAATGATTGTAAAATATAAGAGAACTTGTGTGCCATTTCAGGTGGGTGTCGGCGAGCCTAAAGAAGAGACAAAGTCAAGAACAACAAAATACTGGGTTTTAAGATAGTAATTCAAGGGAATCGACCGCTATTGTTTGGTTGTTTTTTAAAATAATTTTTTAGAAATATATTGTTTTTCAAAATTTATTTTTAACATTAACACATTCAAATAATATAAAAATAAAAAAAATATATTTTTTAAAATATTTTTAAAGTACCAAAATAACCAGATACTTTTGATCAAATATTTTTAAAACACACAAATAACCAGATACTTCGTACTGCCTTCTTGCCCCCACCAAGTTCCTGGCAAGCCTTTTGGTTAAGACCTATGACATGCTAGAGAAGGCATAGCATAATAGGACCTATGGGCTACTACTGCCATGGATGCCAAGTACCTATTGTAGATCAGCAAGACTTTTAATCAAGCCTTTGCACGTGTGTGGCTGGTGTTCTTATCTTTTTGTTTTAAGATACAGGAGTCACAGATTCTTTTGTTTCCAGTCCTTATCACCTCCACATCAATTCCAACATCTCGTGTTGTAAACATCTGAGTTGTCACCATCCCATCTCAAAGTCAATTTTCAAATCGATTTAATGTAATCAAACTGGAGAAAAATATACCTGTATAATATTAATAGAAAGCGTTTGGCGAGGTTTCTTAAATTTTAATTTTTTTATTAAAAATTAAATTCTTTTATATATTTTAAATCATTTTGGTAATTTTGAAAATAATTTTTTTAAAAAAAATTAATATATTTCAACACAAAAAATAATTTAAAAAAAACCATAACCACTGCCCAAGCAACTTTGAATTGTAAAAAGTGAAAGAAAGTCACAATTATATGGGATCACATGGAGTGCCACGATTTTATATATATATATATATATATATATATATATTTATAAAATACAATTTTTTGGTTTTTTTATCATTTACAAATTTGCAATTTGATTCTCTTTTCGGTGCAAACAGGTAACCGAACAATATTTACTCGTCTCAAGTAATTAATCCTGAATATCATTAAGAAAGATGATTAATCAATCTTCACGTTATAGATAGTTTAAAACTTTTCATAAATCAATCAATGATTATAATCTGTTAGGAAGTTAAACTTTAATATTCTTTTTATTTTGAACTTCTCCGCCCAAAACAACTTTTTTTTTCTCATTTCCGTGTTTTTGGTTGTGTAGCTTATGCTATTAATATCCGTATTTCTCACAAATTTGATCATCGTTCCTTTCCTTTGATTTTTATTGGCTATCCCATTGGAGAAAAGCCTACAAATTATTTGATTTGTCAACTAACAAAATTTTCACCAGCCGTGATGTCAAATTTCATGAAACTTCCTTTCGTTATGCATCTGTCAAGTCCATGTCTCCTTCTCCAACGGTGACAGGCCCAATTCCTCTTGTGGCCCGTGGTATCCCCTGCCCAATTCTTTTTCTCCAACACCAGATGTTTCTCTGTCACACACTGTTACGCCTCCTGCTTTACCAAATTCCTTACCTACGTCTCCTTCCTCTCCTTTGCCGAAGCCATCACACACGTCCCCTTCACCTCCTTCACCCTCCCGGTCGTCTCTTTCCTCTGAACTTCCTTTGCCGTCATCTTCTTCGCCTACTCCATCATCCGAACCCTCGCCAATTCCACCTTCCCATTCGCCTACCCCTGTTCTTGATCCTATTCCCCTCCATCGCTCTAGTCGCCAAACTGGTCCGCCGGTCAAGCTCAAGGATTTTGTTTGCCATAATGTTTATTCCAACCAATCAATCTCACTGTCGTCGGGTCCGACTAAAGGTACTCGTCATCCTCTGGCTAAACATCTCTCATATCACAGATATATGCCTCAATATAGATCTTTTGTTGCTAAACTCGGTATGATAACCGAGCCTGTGTCTTATTCAGAGGCCGTTGTTCATCCTGAGTGGTAGGAAGCCATGAATTCCGAGTTGCGGGCTCTCTAGGCTAACGGCACCTGGACTCTCACTCCACTTCCAGCTGGTAAAACTCCCATTGGCTGCAGATGGGTGTAAAAGATCAAGCTCCGATCAGATGGGTCTGTTGAGAGGTACAAAGCACGGTTGGTCGCCAAGGGCTTCACTCAACTGGAGGACATCGATTATCAGGATAGGTTTTCTCCTACTACCAAGATTCTTTTAGTTCGCTGCTTGCTCACTTTAGCCGCAGCTCGTGGGTGGTCTTTGCACCAAATAGACGTTAACAATGCCTTTCTCCACGGCGATATGGTTGAGGAAATTTATATGTCTCCACCGCTTGGTCTTCAACGACAGGGGGGAACAATCTGGTATATCGCTTACATAAGTCGTTGTACGGTTTGAAACAGACATCTCGCCAATGGTTTGCTAAGTTCTCATAGGCTATTTGTTCTGCTGGTTTCGTTCAATCTCGAGCCGATTACTCTTTGTTCATCAAAACACAAGGCAAGCTCTTTACTACTCTTTTAATATATGTTGATGACATTCTAATTACTGGAAACGATCCTGTTAGCATTGCTACCACTAAGAAATTCCTACATAGTCATTTTAATCTTGAAGACCTTGGTAATCTGAGATACTTCCTTGGTATTGAAGTTTCTGCTTCTAAGAAAGGGATTTTTATCTCCCAACACAAATATGCATTAGAAATCATTGAGGATGTAGGTTTGTTAGGTGCAGCCCCAATTAAATCTCTTATGGAACGAGGCTTGAAATTATCAGACAAGAGTGATTTGCTCAAAGAACCGAGTAAGTATACAAGATTGGTTGGTAGATTAATTTACTTGACTGTTTCGAGGCCAAATATAACATATGCAGTACATGTTCTGAGTAGATTTATGCATCAACCCTGAAAACTTCATATGGAGGCAGCTCTTCGGGTTGTCCGATATTTGAAAGGTGCACCTAGCCAAGGTTTATTTTTCTCTTCGAATAGTGACTTTAGGTTAAGGGCTTATTATGACTTATATTGGGCAGGTTGTCCACTTACTATGAGATCCACCACAGGTTATTGTGTCTTTCTTGGACCGTCATTAATATCCTGGAGGTCGAAGCGACATAAAACAGTTTCTCTTTCTTCTGCCGAGGCAGAGTATCGTGCAATGACAAGAGCCTGCTGTGAGTTGACATGGCTACATTATCTATTAAGAGACTTGGGACTAACACATCATAAATCAGCTCTGTTATTTTACGACAACAAGGTTGCCTTACATGTTGCATCCAACCCAGTTTTTCATGAGCGAACTAGACACATTGAGATGGACTGCCATTACATTAGAGAAAAGATTCAAGATGGTTCGGTGATTACAAGATATGTGAGTTCTGCACACCAGCTGGCAGACATCTTGACCAAGCCTTTGGGTAAGGAGAATTTTGTTCCTATGATTTGCAAGTTGGAAGTACATGATATTCACTCTCTAACTTGAGGGGGAATGTTAGGAAGTTAAACTTTAATATTCTCTTTATTTAGTAACAGATAATCAGTGTATATTATCTTCCTATTGTAATGCCTATCTTATAGCTTGACACCCTGTAATGTAGTTGCTGATTCCTGACTTGTAGGAATATTTTGCTATACAAATACACGACCTAATGTCAATAATATTCATTCAAACAAATTATATCTTTCTTTCATCTTTTCATAATCCATTAGTGGGAGATTTTTTTGGATTGTGATGCTCTTTTGTCTAATATTTAAATGATCGCCCAAAAAAAGCACTAACAAACATTATTTATGAAATTATTTGGATAACGTTCCTTCACTATCTATTTGTTTGTGATAAAAATTATTATCTATTTATTGCATATGGATTATCAATAAATAAAAAAACTAACTATTTATAGCATATGGATTATCAACAAATTAAAGGAAAAAAAAGAGAGTAAAAGTGCAACAGAAAAGAGAAAAAACTACTTTTATTCTTATAACAGATACAGAAACGACATCATCAAATATATATATATATATATATATATATATATATATATATATATATATCATGGGGTCTTTATAAACTCAAATCATCCATAAGCAGATAGAATAATTATAGTTTTCAGACCCGCTCGATTCAAGTTTCAGGTTCTGGATTTTGACCGAATCACTGGATCAAATTTTTTTAAATCAAAACAATGTTGTTTTAGTTAAAAAAAAAAAAAGTCAACAAATTGCAACCGAGTTTTTAACCGAGTCGCCGAGTCACGCCAAATTTTTTCTTTTCTTATTTATTTTAACATGACCCGGCTCCAATCCCGGATCAATTGGATCCCAAGTCGCCTCGTCTTTTTCTTTTTCCTCATTTGTTGCAATAAACACCTACCTCTTGCTGTTAGATCAAGAAATGGGATGATGCTTAAAGTAAGTGCACGTGCGGGAGACAAAAATCATAGGAAAATCCAACATGGTGAGGGAGTATTGTGTAGAGGATGTTCAAAGATGAACAGTACAGTAAAAAATGGCAGCCTCTCACGAGCTCGTGTCTCTATTCTAACTTTGTAACCATGCACACGTTCCGCTCAATGGCCAAAACGAAAGACAAAATCAACATTTTCGTCCATAATTATTCCACACCATATGCAGAGGGAAAAAAAATTCCGTCGGTGTGAACTAAATTTAAAACATTTGAGTATGATGTTTTGGCAGTTGTAAAAAACTACGAAATATGATGTTGAGATTTTCTGATTTTTTAAATATAGATTTAGATACTTGTTTTTTTCTTATACAATTATTTTTCTAAGTTAGTTCCTCTCTCATTATTTCAATAAATAAATTAGAAAAGTATTTTTTTTTTTCCTATAGAAAACATGATAGCGGAGCTAGGTTAATAATAATTCTTGAACCCTTGAATTTTCTTTTTGCAATCCTTAAATTCTTGATTTTTTTTTCCACAGTTAACTAAACAAATCCCATTGGTACTTTGGCCCCAATCATAATCCACTACAAGATTTAACAATTTTACCGACGGAATTTTTTCGTCGGCGTAGGACACATATTCTATCTGTAAATTAATTATTGACGGAATCATTGACGGAAATGCTCTGTTGGTGAATCTTTCGTCGGCAATTTTTTTCCGTCGGTAAATCTATTGGTAATAAAAAAATAAATTTATCCGCTTTATTTCGTCGGTATATCCCTCAGTAATAATTTTTTTTATTACCTACGGATTTACTGACGGAATTACCGATGGAATTTCCGTCAGTAATTATTTAAAAACATTTTAAAAAAATTTATTTTATAAAATTATAAAATAATTAAATTAACATTGTATAATATATACTCAAAATGCTTGGAAAAAAAATAAGAAAATCAACTCAAACAAATTTGCAACAAATAAATAAAACAAAAAAATAAATTCATATGAAAAAAATTCACTGAAGTTGCAATTGCTAAAAATTTAAAAATCCTATAAATAAATCAACTAAAAATTGATCTCATATGAAAAAAAAATCTCACAACAACATTTATACAATTATTAAGAACAAAAACAATTAAAAATAAACTAAAAAACAAATATAGTGAAAAAAATCATGAAAAAAAAAGAAAAAATAAAAATCTTACCTTAATGTAGTTGCAAGTGAAGCTAAGGAGAGAAAAAAAATTTCGTTAAGCATATTAATTAAAAAAAACTAAGAGGATAAAAGAAAAAAGAAAAAGAAGACATACCCAAGCATGAAGGAAAAGAGAAGGAGATGAGGAGAGAAAAGAAGAGAAAGAAATAGATAAGAAATGATGTTTTTTACATATAGTGAAGAAGAAGAAGACATACTTTAATGATGTTTTTTACATATAGTGAAGAAGCAGAAGAAGTAAAAGAACAAGAAGAAGAAGAATAAGAATAAGAAATGGGTCTGTCTCTTGTGAAATAAGAGGATTCGGGCTTTTTATTGGGGCGCGTTACCGATGGATAATTGAATATTAATATTTTTTAATTATTCAGTCGGTAATTCCATCGGTAATATTTAATTTAAATTTTTAATTTTGTAAAATTTTTTCAGAAATCGCCAAAAAACTACCGATGATTTTTCAATCCGTCGGTGATTCCATCTGTAATATTTAAATGAAAATTTTAAATTAATTGAATTTTTTCAGAAAACCACCAAATAACACCGATGACTTTTCAATCCGTTGATGATTTTGTCCATCAAGAACAACAATTAACAGTGCAATTGGAAAATGAACAGTTCTGGAGCTCTCTGGAAAATACCGACGGAAAATTCCGTCGGTGATTCCCTTTGTAATTGACATGATAAACAGTGTTCACAATTTACCAACAAATGTACCGACGGAATAAATTCCGTCGGTAATTCCGTTGGTAAAAATGACATGTCATCATATTTTTTACTTTGTTTTAATTTTTTTCCCACGGTAATTCCCTCGGTATATACCGAGGGAATATTTCTATCGGTAAAATCTCTTGGAAATTTACTGATGAAAATATTCCCTCGATATTTCCGTTTGTATTTATCAATTTTCTGGTGGTGATCAAACCTTTACTGATGATTTGAGTTTAGATTATGTTATAATTTTCCCATCATTATATTATAATTACTTCTTGTTGGTTTCTTAAATAACCTAAGCTAAATATTGTATGGTAATTTTTTGGCCTATGCTTTATGTATTTTAGGACATCTGAACCAAACAAAAGATTAGTTATGAGATTAAAAAGGGAACATGTATTACTTAGGCTTGGCATTAGAAAGTTGTGATAGGCTACATCAAGTTTTAACAGTATGCTACCTTTGATTATCTAAAAAAATTATTTCTTAGTTTATTTAATAATATTGAAGACTCTAATTTTTTTATGTGGTGTTTGTTATCGAGAAAAAAACCATCAACTTTATTTCCATTAAGTTTGAATAAAAATCAAAATCCATATGTGATTATACATTACCAAGAACGGGGTTCATCCAAAGTCCTTACTTGAGAAGGATCGCTTTGGTTCGTTACTTTTATTGATGATTGTAACAGGATATCTTGGGTATGCTTGATAAAATCTAAAAATGAAGTGAACTTATTATTTTGATTTTTCTTTTTTATAAAATAGTTGAATCTCAATACAAGAAAAAGGTTCGGGTTCTTCACAGTAATCGAGAAGAATATCAAAGTTTAGAACTTTAATATTTTTTAAAAGTACATGGAACTACTATTAATCCCACTAATTGTTCCAATATAACTTAACAAAATAGGGTGACATGAGAATTGACACTTTTTATAGGTTATTCATGCATCATTGATGGAAGCTCATATGTCATTATATTATTAGGGAAAAGCACTTGCTTAAGCAATATATTTAATCAATCAAGTACTCTCTAGTTCCATTAACGTTCAAACACCATTCTAAGCTCTCACTGATGTTGTTTGTGCCTCACCAGTCCTAATTTTACCACCTTATATTTTTGTTTGGTCATATTCATACATCTCCATGAACACTAGTATAATAAGTTGACTCTTCGAGCATCTTGATGTGTTTTTCTTGGATATGTCAATCATTAAAATGGGTATCAATGTTATCATCCTATAACTCAAAAAAATATTTATAATAATAGATGTTTTTTATGAAGACAACACGTATTTTTTTTCCAAGTTTGAACTTCAGAAGGTAAAGGTAACGTAAAGAAATTAAAAATCTAGAATATGATTTTATTTAAATCAAATAGGATTTTAGTCAAAATGATTTACAATCTGGATTAGATAATTGAGAAAATGATGAATTGGATTTTAGTGGTGTATTTTTTAATCAAAACGGTGATAAACACCTAGAAGTTGAAGATATGACTCTAAAAAATGCTTTTCCGACAAATAATTTAACTAATTTTGAATTTCTAATAACTAATTTATCAAACCAATCGATTGTTGAGGATGTTTATGACTTAATATCCGAGTCATAAGAAAAATCATCATATCGTCACACCAGAAGCATTCCTAAACCTAGATATGAGACCAAGCTTTCTAGTAAAGACAAATATCTCATGAGTCATTATGTGTCTAGATATTGGTTATCGAAATCAAATATATCTTGTTTTAATAAATCATCTACCACATTTATTCTTAATAATATATAAGAAGTTTTAGCTAACCCGAGGTGGAAAATACTTATAAAAAAAGAAATGAAATTCTTGTACAAAAATGGAACACGAAAACTTATTGATCTTCCACCAGGAAAGAAACCAGTTAGATGTCAATGGATTTACATGATAAAGTACATGGTTAATGACATATTTGAACACTTTAAAACAAGACTAATGGTAAAAAGTTACACTCAAACTTATAGGAATGATTACATATTCATTTGTAGCCAAGATCAACACAATTCAAGTCTTATTATCTTTAGTTAAAAACCTAGGTTGGTCATTACAACAATTCAATGTGAAGAATGCCTTTATGTATGGTGAATTATTAAAAAAAAAATCTATATGAATCTCCTACCAGGATGCATAATACTTGAAAGGTATGATTAGAAGATGTGTAGGTTGAAGAAATTATTGTATGGATTAAAATAATACCTAAGAGCATAGTTTAAAAGGTTCACAAAATCTATAATAGCATTTTGGTTATAACCAAAGCAATTCGAATCACACATTATATAGATGATATGGTGATCACTAGAAATGATTCTAAAGAAAGGACGGCCTTACAAGAATACTTGGCCGAAGAATTTAAAATAATGAAAGATCTAGATCTTGAAAGTTTTTTCATGGAATCTAAGTATCTCAATCTTATAAAAAAAATTCTATCACAAAGAAAATATACCCTAAATTTTTTATAAGAAATTGATATGTTAGCATGTTAACCGGTTTACAGGTATGAAATTATATATAGAGTAAAATTATGGAAGATAATTGACAAAGAAAGATACCAGAAATTTGTAGAGAAATTAATATATTTGAGTGGGACAAGACTTAGATTTGGAAAAAAATTCAAAATAATGGAAAGGACGGGAAAAAATCATGAAATCTTAAAAAGAATAAAATAAACCTAAAAGGAGAACAACAAAGGCTCCGTGGAACAAATCGAACCAAACAATGGTAGGAAATCAAAATGTGAATTCAATAATAGAACGTAATGAATATCAAACACTGAGCAAGTTACATTCAGATATCAATAAGAAAAAAGGAGCATGAAAGAATCCATCCAAACACAACATTAAACGAGCACTAGGAATAAGGAGTCAACAATGGCCTGGAAAAAAAAAACAGAGAGCAACGTGAAAGAGAAGGTCAAACCTGTGTCGAGATTGGAATGTGCAATAATTGACCAGAACAAACACCAAGTAGAGGGCAAAAAGGGATTGCAAAAGGAGACTAAAAATGTGCAAGGCATAAAAAAAATAAAATTATCAAACCATATGCTAATCCCAGGGACAAACAAACCTGCAAAGAGTAGATTAAAAGGCAAAGAAACCATAAAAAAAGGACTCCATGAAAACTAATCATTCACGTAAACAGAAAATTACAGGAAACATTTCAAAGATTACAGGCAAAAATAAACAGAAAGTGAAGCAAAAGAAAAATCCCTACTCCAATGAGGCCTTAAAACCCAAACATGTTCAGTACTAGACAGATGGAGAACAACCAATCTTGAGAGAAAAAAGATGAATGACAATAAACATGCAAGGCCTTATATGCCCTGCCACATTCTTTTCACATAACTCCATTTTATGTATATCAAAACCAAACAAACCACAGGGAGGAAAGCGACCAAAGTCCAAAGTTTGTTTCTCTTAGCAACTTGACTGACAACCCTCTAATGATTTAGAAGAAAAGGTTCAACCCATAAGAAGAAGAAGAAGAAAACCACAACATCATGACACACAAGGCAAAACCAACAGTAGAAAAGCATAGAAGCAACACCATAGCCTAATAAAAAAAAGAAGAAGAAGCCAAACACATAGGAAAGCCATGAAAGCTGAAAAAAATGCCTTATTTTAAATGCAGATCTTTTGCCTTCTAAAATCACATGCATTTCATGTCTACGGTACGGAGGCTTATGTACTGGAATTTGACGTACGATGGTGCTCTAAAGTCATGTATGATTCATGCACGAATATTCATGTACTGCTCTAGAACATAGGGGAAAAAAAGCTAGATAAAGCAAAAACCCTCCAAAAGAACAAAGATGAAAAGAGAAGAAAACACAACTTGATAAACGTAAGAGCATGGCAGAACGAAGAGAAAAAAAACAAAACAAATCTGGGGAATAAGCCCAACACACTCTCCCAATCCTAGCTAGAAGAACCTGATGGAATGAATACACAAACGACAAACAAAGAGCGCATCAGAATCCACAAAACAAAAGAAGGAATCGAACACAACAAACGGGAAAGTGAAACCACTGTAATGTAAAATACCAACACATGTAATAGCGTCGTCAAAAACTTAGAATTATTAAAAATTTATTTGATTATTAATTTTAAAATCTTAAAGAATTAGTTAAGATACACGTTTTACGTTATCTAGATACTCTCAATTAAAAAAAAAACACACATGTAACAACAATTGAAAATTCAATTGATGAAAATGCATAAAAAAAATCAAGAAAGCTGTTTGAGTCTGTTTGAGTAAAAACGATGAAAATGCATGAAGGACAGTCATCATCGCTTTTACAGGGACCCTTTTGCTTGAATTTGATGTCAAAATCTTTTAAACTATTAGCAATCACCTTGACACTTGTCCCTGCGATTTCTGAGAATGTCATGCCTAAAATTAAATTTTGTGAAATAACCAATTCAATCCAAAAGTTTAAGTTGTTAGATGAGGTTCAAGATATGATTTATATTATTCTCTAACACATTTTTTTTAATAAAAGCCCTTTGAATTTGAAACTTGCACAGGTTCACATTACCTTATGCTTAATTTTTTATCACATAAATGGGGATGGTAAGATTCGAACTCGAGACCACTTGGTCATCAAGGCTCTGATACCATGTCAAAGAACCAATTCAACCCAAAAGCTTAAGCTGTTAGGTGAGGTTCCAGGATATGATTTATATTATTCTCTAACAAATTTCTTCAATTATTAGTTAATGTTATAAAATAAAAAGAAAAAAATTAATTGGGTATTTTTTTTTAATTTGCAGTACATAGGTTGTAATTAGTACTTCGCACTTGCATTTAGTTTATCCATTTTTTCATTATGATGTCCCATAATATTTATAAAACATGGAAAAATCTTTTTTCTTAATTATTTCATTTTGTGCAACTCTAATTGTTTTCAAAACAAATGTATTTTAAAAATTATGCACAGCATACAAAACAATCAATAAACAATTTATAGTCTTGATTCATAGTGTTTTTATCTGAGCTCCTTTAGTTATTTGTTAATATAGGTTTGGCTACCAATAATAATAATAATAATAATAAAAACAAAGAAAAGAAAATGTTAATTATTGTTCGACTCTTGTGTTTTTAATGAAATAGTTAGATGATAAATCCAATACCGAATCTCTATATTTTTTTTTTAACTGTAACTTATTGTATTTTCATAACAATTAACTTTTTTATGAAAATATCCTTTATTTGTAGTTAAATTTATGAAATCTAAAATGCATTTAAAAGTGATAATCTAAAAAAAATTACAGTCAACTTTCATCAAGAGAACGGTGATTTTCAAAACTACATGCAGTATATAACACGAAATAAATTATAATTTACTCAAATAAAATAAAACGTAAAAAAAAAGGGGAGGGGCTGGACGGTGAAAACAACAAGACGAAACAAACATTTATTGTATACCTCACGACCAACGGTCCTGTCTGAAAAACCAGTTGGTTCAATGATAATTGAGGATTATATTAATGCTATAAGACGTCAAAGATAAACCAAGATGTTTGTCAAGATGTGTGCCGAATAAAAGCCACCCGACCACCACTTAAATTTCTGGCTTCAATGGCGGAAGACCTTCTCGTGTAGTCTTAATCTAATGCAGAGTGAAGGATGATGGACGTGATTTAAAGATGATTTCTTTTCCCCTCGTTGCAAGCTAATTGCGTATTTGGTGTTTAATATTTACATTTGAGTATTATAATGGTGGTTTATTAAAGTGTTTTTTATTTGAAAATATATTAAAATTATATTTATTTTATTTTTAAAAAATTATTTATGATTTCAATATATCAAAACAATTTAAAAACAAAAAATAAATAAAAAACAAACGAGTTCTATCACATCAAACCAAACCAACTATAATTAAACGGAATCTTACGTTGTTTAATCATTTGATTCAAGAGGGGCCGCATTGATAAAATGGGACATCTCAACTAACTAAAACCTCTAGGTGAAAAACTGTCAATGCACGGGATGAGGACAATATTGTTGTGCCAAAGGAAACTTCATACGTTTAATACAAATGAATCTAATGATTTTCTCAATCACAAATCTTTTTGAAGATAGTGTTGTTCGATAATGGGTCCCCCAATTGATTTACGTGATGTGTAGATTGAAGGAGTGTAGCTAGGGTGATTAATTCGGATGGGGCTGTAGAGAACTTCTAGCTATTTGTGCTGTGTGTGTGTTGGCTTGGTCTTGTATGGTTACTTGATTAATCTTCTTTCTGTCTCTCAATTCACCCTTCGTCTCTCCAGTAGAGAGATCAAAATGTGAAAAGCTTCGATTTTCTTTTGTTTTTGGTTCTCTCTTTCTTAGTTGTTGATGTTGCTCTGAGGTTAAAAAAGATGTGGAGGGTGGCACTGAGGTTTTATGGCAGTGGACCTGTTGATAGTGATCAATGCTCATTTATGGTGGTTTCTGCCATGGCTTTGTGTTTGCTTTTCGTGATGGTTTGTCACTAGGCTATTGGCACTAAATGGTGCGAGAGCTTCTAGTGGTTGGCGACTTTCTTGGTGATGCATAGAATTCATGAAATGCTTTACTGTGAGGATTTATTTTTTAAATAATATTTTATTTGTTTCAATTATAGATATTTTTATTTTTGATAATTTTGATTCAAGTATATCAAAAAACACAAGAATAACACCTAGCTTGTGTGTTGTCGCAATGAACTCTCTAGTAATATTATTAATCCCAATCTAACAAATTAATTTTGAGATTTTCTAACCTGACTTTACCTAACCTAGGTTTCAAATTAATTTGTTTGAAAGTTGACTTAATATTAACCGGTTGAATTGACGGGAGCTAAAGTCACTACGGACAACTGGCAAAACCTGATTTTACTTAAATCAAGACAATAATTTTAAAATATTGAGATGATAATATTTAGATCAACCAAGGTCAACTCTTGTAAACCTATGACCCAAGTCATAAAACTAATAAGGTTTATTAACTATTTTTAAATAATTTTTTATTTAATTATAATATAAGAGAAATAAAAGTTGATAAGAAAGCAATCAAATAATTTTTTTAAAAAAAAAATAAGATCATGGTGGGTTGTACAAAAAAAAAAGCTTGTTGGTATTATAAAAAAATATTATAGTCTTCTTCAAAAACAAAGTAACAATAGAATGATGTTTAATAAAACAATATATAAAATATATTCTAAAGAATTAAATTAAATAATATATATATGATATATTATAAATTAATTAATTTTAAAGAAATTAAATTTAAATTGAAGGAAACAATTAAAGAAAAAAGCTAAAAAAAGTCAAATACATGGGCCTAAATGGCCCAACACACTTGGCCCATCTAAAATCAACCCAAGTATATGAGTTGAATAAAATTTTATTCATAAAAAAACAACCAAGTAAAATTTTAAAAAAAATCATGGTTGGTGATATAAAAAAAAATTGCTAATATTATAAAAAAATCATTATAATCTTCTTTGAAAATAAAGTAAAAATTAAATGATATTTAATAAAATTAACAAAATAAAAAAGATGAGATGAATTAATTATTCACCTTCTCATAAAGCACTATAAGCTAGAATAGTATTTCTTCTTTTTTGGATTATTAATTTAGGTTTTTTATTCAATTTCATATTTTAATATTGGGTTTGATAAGCAATGAGCTCCATATTTGTTTTTAATTGTTTTTCTTGGGGTTTTTGAGCTCTAATGATTTGGATCGTGGATTTCACAGGTATGGTAAATTAACTTAGGTTGATTTAAGTTATTTCCTTGTGTCATTATATTAATTGTTTTTTTTAATTTTATCTTAATTAGAAATTGGAATTCATAATTTGTTTTGATTTACTTTTTATAGGATTATCACGGTCTCATAACTTGAGTTGTGAATTTGACAAATTAACCTGAATCAACCTCACATATTATCCTCTCATTAAAAAAAATATACTCTTGAAATTTTTAAATAAAAATATATTTTGACCAGTTATTTGGATTATCTTTGAAGTTGTCAAGTCAACTATATTAACCTCTACACAATTTTTTTTTTTTTTCTACTTGAAAACTCATTAAATGAGTATGGAAGATTGTTTAGAGAAAAATCAATATGATGACATGAAAACTGATATGATGATATCTTTCCGTGACAACTAAAAAACATGATGAAAAACACCATTTACAAAATGAAAATGTCACATAAATCATATTTACATGATACATTCTCTCAATTTAATACGATTATATTTCAAAATATTTTTAGTTCTAAACGTTTGGTGTAGAGAGGAGAGACCATGGACTTAGCTCCTTGGGAGGTGAAAATTAATTTCAGCATCCAAGTATATAAGACCTAGCTAGCTCCATGCATGGACTGGGCAACTAAATTTCAACATGGAAAGTTTATTGATACAAATATTCTACAAGGGTTTTCATATTTTAACATCGGCCAAGCCCATGTATCCAAGACTAATCGAGGTAGGATCCGGCACACTTTTACATGAGACCATACCTAACCCTTTATCCATTTCTTATTTTCTCAAGTTTGATAAATTGAATTCAAAGAATTACATGGGCTTAATCCATCAATACTCAATTCGATCTACCCATGCATCAAAATTCACTCCCATTTGATAAACCAGCTTGAACGCAAACAACAGCAAGTTTCTTGGTTTGGATTCTATTGTTTTTAGATAATTCAGTCGCTACATCTAACATTAGCCTCCAGGTTTTCGAGGCATTTTGAAATAAAAGAAACAGTGAGATACGAGAATGAAGAAAATATGAAAAATAGCTATAATCTACTGTTAGTAATGGATGATACTAACAAAAATAAGTTAACAACATTGTTGGGGCACTTGCTAGGACCGGAGGAGGGTAAGGGACCCTTTGGGAGGAGATTAAGCAGCAAGGGCCTGTACTTGCTAACCACTTCCTCCCCTTCTTGGCCATCATTTCCCCCTGGAAGAGCAATATTTGGTCCTCGTTTGGACTTTGTGTGTGTGATGCTGAAGCAATTTATGAGACGGTAATTTCCAGGAGACTTGCAACCTCTTATCTTCAGAAAGGAAAGTCAGCATTCTGAAGGTTCTCGGTAGGAACAATAACGTGTTTCTGATATGAGGTTTTGACATTCTATACTCTTTATCTTTTCCATTGAATCCCTGGCGCCTGACCATGATAAATTCTACAAGAAGCCCGTTTTCATGTCGGTGTATATGGCCATAACTCATAAGTCTGTTCACTCTGCACATTGTTCCCCATAAAATACTGACCAATTGAGGGTAATAGAAGTCTCTAAACAGTATACCCAGGAAAGATACTGATGCTGAACTGTTGAAATTCAAAAAACAGTAGTGGACTCATTTGGCTTTCACACATTCTGGGTTTGCTCTACAGCTTGATCTGATCTCAAGTTCAAGTTTCTCTCAGAAAGCGTCAAACTTGTTTGGTTTCTCGTACAACAGATGCAAAATTTAGGCTTGTTCATTAATATATAATTGAGACACCAGAAATAAAAGAAACTGAAATTCTCAATGAATCTTATTCGCAATAAGGTAGAAAAAAATGGCTTCGAGCTGAAATAAGGAACCGATGAAGAAAATACACACTCACTGTCACTTTAAAGAAGAATTTTTTTTACAAATTCCTAAGATTTATTTACAATTAAGAAGCAAATAACAAACGTAAATGTGTTAAGCTGGTAACACCACTGTTGATGATGCGCTACTCACAGTTGCAACAGTACTGTGCCCGTAAAAAAATTCAACATCCAAACCAGCTGCCCATCTTCTAAGAATCCTCAACAAAGTGGAAGCCTTTCTTCTTGCTCTCATTGTTCCTGATGCCAATAATTCCCATATAATTCTCTCGATTCCCATTATCGACGCCAGCTCTGCTATCGTGTCTGCCCCACCCTTACGACAGATGGTAACAAGCGTTGCCGCAGCGCTTTCTCTTACTATATCCGATCCTTCCCTCATTAACACACCCAACTTCTTAATAGCATTATATGCGGCAGCTACTGCCACTATTCCTCCTCTCTTCACCACCATTTCGAGCACCGCGGCGGCTTCTTCCGGCATCTCATTGATCACTTCATTAACCATATCCACCACCCCTTCCTTAACTAACCTCCCAACTGTCTCCCTGTCTCCCGCCAAATTCAAAATAGCCACCAATGCATCTCTCTTCGAACTCGCGGGCCCGCTTTTCGCTAAATCCACCAATCCTTTAACGACACGCGTCTTCCTCCCCAGTCTTTTCCTATACGAGTGCACGCCAGAGAGGCTGAATATAGTTGCTGCCGCATTCCCTTTAGCCTCCCAAGTGGCACCAGTGCGTAACACCTCGATAACGCCGTTGAGAGCTCTGCCGTTTTCAATGATCTTTGTTTTGTTCGCTTCTAGAATGGAAAGGTTTAGCATAGCGGTAACGGCATTAACTTGTAAATTTGGAAACTCTGAACCTATATCCGGACCTAAATATCGTGCGAGCACGGGAATAGCTCCAGCTTCAGCGATGCAGGCTCGGGAATCCGAGTTTGACTTCGCAAGTGCACGAAGCTCATAAATAACTCCGTTAACTGCTTCCATTGACTGTGAGGCCGACATTTTGTTAACCAGAAACGACACTGTCATTTTGTTGGCCTCAAGAGCCGCCTTGCTTTTTATAACGCGGTCTATTCTGTTGTTGCCTTCCGCGGTTTCGAACGGTATTTTCTGCTCTCGGCACCACATGGCTATCAAATTCTTCAAAGCTCGGTTAGGAATCAGGTTGGTGTTGACCAGGGCCTGGCCTGTCTTCGGACAAGTGTTGTGCCCCGATTCAATCCAGAGATTAATACTCTCACGATCGTACGTCTGACCCGTGGCCACGACAACTGGATCCCGCATTAAATCCAGGCTTATCGGACACCGGAAATCCACCGGTACGTTGACATCCGATGCTAATTTCTTACTCCTGGAATCAACGCCTGGTGTGGATGGTTCAAACAACACGCATTTCACGTAACGAACCAGTCCTATCAAAGCAATCAAGTCGGATTTCGATTTCTCATCTTTTTGGTTCTGAACTTCATCTTCAAGATTTTCAATTTCTTCTTTGCAGGATAAGGAATTGCGAAACCCCAACATATAAAAAATCTCTGCTAGCTTTGAATGATCAGGGACAATCTCTTTCTGAATCCGATCAAGCATTGTTAACACGTCTTGGCGCAAATTGTAATCTCTTTTATCGACAAAGGTTTTAGCCTTAGAGCATTGTTTTCTTAACAACAAAAACAATTCCTCAACTTCCTCGCTAATCTCGACCTCCTTGACAGGAAAGATATCCAAAAGGGTTGCTAGTTCTACAGTCAGCTCGAGGAAATTATTAGCAACCGAATCGCTTTGCATCAATAGCCACATCCTGCTTCCGTTCACGCAGTCTTCAAGCAAAGTCTTGAATCTTTGAAGAACTAAGTACATTTCTTCGAAGCATAAGAGAGTAGGAGATAAGAACAGAATTGGGTTTTTCAGGAGTTCCTCGAATAAGATTGCAAGGATCTTCGTCTTCCGTAAGATTGAAGAAGAGCTGCGTTTTAGAAGGAATTGAAGAGGTTTGAGAGAAGAGATTTCTTGGGAGAGTTCAAGGAGAGTTTGGAGAAGTCTCTGGTCGGAGAATTTTGGTGGTATGAATGCCCCGGCCGACGGCCGCCGTTTTCTTGGCGGGAAAACTTGAGGGGAAACTGCCATGGAAAGACTTATAACAGAGAGTTTTGTTTAGAAACAAAGAGAGATGATTGTAAGAGATGATGATAAGAGTTTTGTTGGCTTTTGATTGAAGGTGAAGATTTGTAAGAGATTATTGGTTTGGTTTCGTTAGTTGAAAGAAGCTGTTTCTTACAATGTTGGGTTCTTCTTCTTCTTTTTTTAGTCTTTTTTTAACATAACCTAACAAACGAAGCAAAGGTCGGCTGTTGATTGAGACTGCAAAGGATATAGGTGTTTCCTTTTTACTGCTTTTGCTTGCTTTTGTTAATAAGAAAAAAAAAAAAAATTTATTCAACTGGGCAGGCCGTTTTCTAGGCAATTAACAAGAATTTTCAACTTCTGTTTTGATTTGAGATCATATTAAACTGAACCTGATCAAGAAAGGCTGTGTCATTGGATTGAGTCCACCAAACAAAAACAAATATTTTTTTTTTTGTGAGTTAGGCTCTCTGATTAATGTGTTTGACCTATATTTTAAATAAAAATATATTTAAATTGAAAAAATATTAAATTAATATTTTTGAATAGATTTAATATTAAAATCATTCAATTTAATTAATTCTTTTTAAGCTTGATTATTCATTTACAAAGATAGCTACGTCGTATTATCAAATCCATATTAATTTTTTATATATGTATATTTCGAGTCAGCTTACGCTCATTGAGCTAAATCTTTACATCTCGAACAAAGCTTGTAAAACAGGATTCATATCTAGCTGTCCATGTCCATTAGTAAACGAAGAAAATCAAACTAAAAACCATATGAAAAACATACATTTTAATTCTCATCCATTGCCATCTCGCCATCCACGAGTAGTCCACCAATATATTAAATCCCTACTCTAGCAGCCGCCGGCCGGCATGTGCATTACATATAAAATTCTGTGCTCTGTTCAACGTATGAATTGGTATTCACTTACTCACTCATTATATGATATTATTATATGTATAAATTTATACAAGTTGTAATGTTGGTGTAGGGTGGTTGGGGACTAGATCTGTTTCGTCACCTATCAACAATATGCTAATAAAAAAATTCATGCATTCTTATCGCGCGGTCTCCTTTATCATATTGCAGAGCCAGCTGGGGGTATTTAAAGACACTTTTCCTCTGTTTCTTTCCTTTTCTTTTCGTTTCTTTTTCTCTTTTTTAAAAGATAAAGTTATAAATGTTTCAAAGAATGAGCAGCAGATAAGTATTAACTTCGATTATTTGACCAACGGGTAGCCAAGTTGAGAATACTGGGACGCCAATATGTTATGAGTAAGCTACAGTCAATATAAGGTAATCTCCTAGCTAACCAGAAACGGCCCTTTAATCACAATATCAATTAATTAATTAATAGGTTTGGCTAATAGTTGTTCTTGACACAATTGTTAATACATTAGTTTTTTTTTTTTTTTTTTTTTTTTTTTTTTTTTTTTTTTTTTTTTCTAAAAATAATGGTAAAATAATTAATAATAATGATGGAACGATTAAACGAAGTAATAATTAGAAATTTTCCCATTTTAAACTTTTATTAATCACATTGTAAACCCAATGTTTGACATACATTGCTAGTTGATGATGATGAAAAACCTCATTAGAAAGATTGGAAATGCTTTACATAGGCTGATAATCGAATGACTTGGTGAGCCTCGAAACAACTGCAAGAAAAACATTCTAAAGCTTAAATCCGTATAGCGTTTATTGAGATTATGAAGATAATAAATATTCTCTAGATTTGAATGTTCATTTTTGCAGGAGTTCACTTTTTCATTGAGGCACCAATCAGACAGTTTATATAAGGTGGTTGATGCTCTCAATCCACATGTGACTTTACTCAGTACCATATATACCTATGTGCTAGGATTTAATACTTTCTATAAGACATATTCAGGCAATGCCTCATTCGGTCAGATTTATACTGAGTTAATGGAGGAAGGTAAACAAGATAACTATATGCTTTTAAATGCTTATCTTTTTCATGGTTTGCGACTTTGTGTTCCAGTTTTTTTTTTTTTTTTGCAAGAGCATATCATTCATGAATTGCATTGTAAGGGGCATTTTGGACAGGATAAGACTTGGCTCTAGTATCCATAGATTACTGGCCTAAGTTACTATGATAGGTTTCTAACTTTGTCAAGATGTGTGTTGTTTGTCACAGGTCCGATGGGGCCTTATCGAATGTTGGGTTGTACACCCTGTTACCAGTTCCTGATGCTAAGTGGCTAGACATGAGCATGAGTTTTGTATTGGGCTTACCTCATACACAATAGGCTATGGGTTCTATTTTTATTGTTGTTGACAAGTTTTTGAAGATGATTCATTTTATAGCTTGCTAAAAGATCATGGAGGCATCTCGGGTAACCCAACTTTACTTCAATAAAGTGGTTCATTTGTATAGCATTTTTAGGTTCATCACTTCAAATAGAGATGTCAAGTTCATGAGTAATTTCTAGAACAGTTTACAGGGAAAGATGAGAACTGAGTTGAACTTTAGTAGTGTTTATCACCCTTAGACAGATAGACAGATAAAGGTAGTTGATTGCAATCTCAACAACTTACTGTGAAGCTTGGTTAGAAATAAGCCAGAAAGATGGGATATGGCATTGTCACAGGCGGAGTTTGTTTATAATAGGTCTTGGAATTAGACCTTTTGTGTATCATCAGAGCTTTTCAAGTGTAATTGATACTTTTTGTGTGTACAATATGCCATAAAAATAGTCTATGAGCGTAACCTTAGTGCATATCCGTGAGCATAGTTGTAGATATAATTATAGGGGTTGCCATGTATAGCTGCTAGAATAACTAAGAGCGTGTTTGGCAGTGTGGTTGCGGTTGCTTTTCAAATAGCTTTTCGTGCCGAAATACATGCCAATGATTTTTTTTTATTTTTTAAAAATCATTTTTGATATCAGCACATCAAAACGATCTAAAAAGTACAAACCGCACTCAATTTTAACAAAAAAAAAAAATTCAAAATTTGACAAAACGTTAATTTAAAGTTAATAAAAAAATAAAAAATGCCAAATGCTTTTTAAGCCCTAAGTGGAGCGTAACCTCCAGCATAGCCACGTAGGCATAAATGTTGGCTTAGCATCTAGCCTAGGCTTTGACATGGCTACTGGCAATGGCATAGCCTTAGAAATCTTTAAGTTATAAAATATTTAATATTTACACAAATATTTATAGAAATGTGTATATTGTATAAAATATTTGTGTAATTTTTTCTTTCACGTAATTAAACAATCACAGCCGAAATGATAGCTTCCGTTTGTTTCATAAGCCTTATTTGAGCTTATCATCTGTCAGTGTCACGTTTCCTTAGGTTAAAAGAGACATGAAATTGCCTAGCAGAAGTCACAGGCACGAGCACGGGCAGGTATAGAGTTTCTTTCTTTAGACGTCACCACCAAAGTGGTTTTCGGCTTACGCCTCCATTTGCTTATCTATCCACGTAAGTATGTCAGCATGTTCTTGTCCAAGAAACGAAAATCACAATCCATTCTGCTTGTTCTGGTGGGCTTCTAGAGTTTAGTTTAATAATTACAATTTATTGGTAATTAGTAGGCTTAGCAGAAAAACAAACAAGGAAATTGAAGTGCGAGATCAGAATATTAATATTAATTTGATTTTTAATCATACTTCTTCAATCTTAATTTTTATATCTGAAAATTAATTTATGATGTAACTGTATTAGAAGCAATTTTTATATTTGGCATGATATTATTAAAAGCAATTTTTAAAAAATTAAAATAACATGAATTGAAATCGAAAATTAAATTTGAAGTTAAGAATTTTAAATTTTGATTGATACATAACAAATTTAGACTAGATTTATAAATGACCTTTCAATTTACATTAGTTTTTTTTAAGCATCTAAACATCCTTGTAATTTTCCCTTCCAACACAAATTAAAAAAACGATGCAAGTCAATTTGTAATAAATAAAATCAAATACAAACTGGATTTGGATTGTTGTGCTTATGTTTTTTTTTCTAAGTTTATGATTTTTTTTTTATAAACGAATCAAGCATATTAAGATCAATTATTATTTTACTCATCATCATCATCATCTCAAGTATAACATCATTACTTTGCCTTTTGTTTTTTCTTCTTAACAGATTGCAAATTTCTTTACCAAGTTATATTTCATTTTTCATTTTTATTTTCTAGTTGATAAACTCTCGATATTTGTAGTTATTGTATAATGAGTTTGAGAAGAGATGTTATGAAATATATTTATTTTGCTTTATTTGTTAAAGGTAAAATATTATTTTTAGTTTAGCCTATATATAATCTTTTTATATTTAGATTAAAACAAGAAGTTTAGAATAAAATAATTGATGAAAACTCTAGCCTACTTTTCTCTTATTGATATTTTTCTGTGTTAATTTGGGTTGATTTAACAGACCTAATATTGGATTATTACTTGGGTCAGGGTTCCTTCAGATGAATTATAGCGAACTCGAATTGTCTCAAAAGGTTCTATAAACCAACTTGGTTGGACAGGAATAAAAACGTAATGGAAAATGTTACATGCAAATATGCAAAGACATGAAACAAAGTAATGGAAATGAGAGTTTATGGTACTTTGAGAGATAGAAGATTATTTTCGGTTTGGTTTGGTTTTTATCAAAAAAATTAAACCAAAACCGGTTCAAACCGATAGGTTTCGGTTTGGTTTTTTAGAACAAAAACCGATTCAAACCGGTTTGACTCGATTTTGACTCGGTTTTTTCCCGGTTTGGCTATGTTTTTTTGGTTTGGGTTTGGTTTTTTTGTTTTAAGTTTATAAAACCGAAACCGAACCGAACCGATTAATTTTTTTCACGATTCAATTTTTCAATTAATTTTTTCTGATTTTCTCGGTTTTTTAATTTTTTTCTCACCCAGCTTTGAGAGGTCTTAAAAAGTGATTGATCCGTTGAAGTATATTGCTTTACATAGCGTGGATATAATTAAGCCGTGTACCTAGTGGCTCGATGCTTTCACCTTCTCCAAGAGTGGAATATAATGGGCTGGTGCAAGTGCAAATTAAGTTCCGGAGATCTTTCTTTTCTTGTTTCATTCCAAAAGATCCAGCCTAGTTTTGTCTAAGACTCTTCTTCAATTGTGAAAGCGAAGAAAATAATAGTAAATGAGCTCATAAACTTGAAGATTATGAGTTTAGCATGAGACAACATCTTTTTGAGAGAGCTATTTAATGAGTGGATATTGTTAAAACAATTCAATTGGCACAAAATTAAATATAAATATAAAAAAGATGGAGGCTAGAGTTTTTTTCAATTAATTTATATTATTGTTCTTACTTTAATCTAAATATAAAGAGTTTATTTATAGATTAAGCTGAAAATATTATTTTACTCTTAATAAATAAAATAAAATAAATATATTATTTAACAGATTTGACCAACATCTAAGAAATATTGATACACATCAATTCTTCACTTTTAATCTGAATTTTCTGTTGTTCCTGCTATATATATATATTAGTTTTAAAAAATTCCAATTTAATCTTCTATAACTAATTAAAGCTGATCAGACGCTTTATGTTTTTATTTTACTTTTCCTCTCGAATTCCATGTATATTATAACATATCATACAAATGACAAAAAACCAAAAAGAAAATTGAGTTATTTAATATTTAGGGATAACGTTGAGATTTCTTGAAAACTAAAAAGGTGTTTTAAACTATAGGAGTAGAAGTGGAACATTGATAGTTCAATAGGGACAAAAATGAAGTTTAGCTTATAATGAATATTGGGGTGGGTTTCATACAATATTTTCCCGTTAATGAGCTTACCAGAAAAGTCAACTAGGGCTAAGAACAAATACGGTATTTATACCATCAAGAATACGTACAGAACAAAACAGCAAATTAAAAGCAAGAATACATACAGAACAAAACAGCAATATTTATACCTGCATGCTTTAATTGGATCTTAGCTAGGCATGTGGAGACCCACGTTTCTTTGCTTTTCTCTTTTAACAAAAGCAAGTGCGTTCATATTGATATAAAGCTAGAAGAGATTTATGTTAGACCCACAAAAACAAATGCACAAACAAAACAATCGTGTTATGGGTTAGATATTAAAAAAATATTAACATAAAAAAAATTATTTATCTTAACTAAAACAACTTTAAATTAATCATAGAATTATTCTAAGCCTACAATATTTTAACAAAATATTTTTGGGTTTTTTGATAATGAAAATCTTAACAGAATTATCTTAACAAAATAGACCAATATTTTAACAGAATTATCTTAACAAAATATTTTTAGGTTTTTGATAATGAAAATCACAAACCTATTGGATTATAATGGAAATTGTAAGCCTACAATTACAAGTCTATTGTTACAAGCCTCCTATTATTAACCTACAATTAGATGCCTACTTGATAAACAAGTTTTAAAGATCATGAGAACTTAGTGGAATTACATAGCAACTATTGTTGTTATTTTGTTTAGTTGTTGTGTTTTGATTATGCGCCTTATATTCTTTTTTAAATAGAAAAATTAAAGATAAGTTCTAGTAATTACATACCCACTTCATTCAAGGCAAGTACTTCTAGTAACTACTCATTCATCATGTTTCATTCCATATTTTAAAGATCTTGCACCGCGTAAACTCTTTATACATTCCTTTCATCACCTTATAGTTTGGACTTTATCAAGTCTGTTTTGCAATCAAGTTTGACATATTCTTCTTAGTTCAGATTTTGTAATTCTTTAGTCAATATTAGTGTACGACACTTATTTCCCCATCAAACAGCTCATTAATAACTTATTTATTTTCCAAATTAGAAGTTAATAGGAAATTGAAGAGACTTTAACATCTTCATCTATATTTATATCAATTAGTTTTCTTAAGATGATTTGAATTTTTTAATTTGAGTTTTTCTTTTTATTAAAAACCCTTTAATTTTTATTCCCTTACATCTTGAGATGATTTTGGTTTTGGATCACGCTCAATTTCTTTTGTTTTTGATCCTTAACTTGAATTCAGTTTTTCTTCTTCAAACTCCATATCTTTTTTTTCTAAAGTCTAGATTGTTCAATAAGTTAGTAACCTTTAAAAAAGGACCAAAAAAATAAATTAAGTCAACTCGGGTCAACCTTCTAACCCACAACCCAGATTAAGAGATCAGGATAACCTCATGGAAAATAAATAAATAAAAATCACGAAGCTAAATTAAATAAATATTCAATTATAAAGGACCTAAAAAAAACTTAATCAATTCAGGTTTTGAAATCGAATAACCCTACAGCAAAAAAAAAAAATCAATTAATAGTGTTTGTTGGACTAATTAATTATTAAAGCAATACTCTACATGAACGATCAAGTTAATTTAATATTCTTTTAACTTTGTTTGGTTTGCCAACTAAAGATCATTTATCCCTTGCTATGGCAGACAGAGACTTGGATTTGTTTTCCAATGAGACAAAAAAACACAGAGGCATGAGTTCATCCAACCCATTATCTGTCCTTCCCACGCGTATGAAAACTGAGATTATAATATTATTCACAACCTCGCCATTTCTCTCTCGGGCTTTTCTGCTGCTTTATTTATTTCACAATTTCCAGCCAGCCCAGTGGCTACAACACCATGGCATGGGTGCTTCAAACTGAGGTAATTATTATTTTTTAAAATATTTTTTTTATTTAAAAATATATTAAAATAATATTTTTTATTTTTAAAAAATTAATTTTGATACTGATATATAAAAATATTTGAAAACATAAAAAACAATATTAACTTGAAGAATAAAAAAATTAAAAAAAACACTTAAAATACAGAAAACAGTAGCTAAAACATCTCCCGCCACATTGAGATTCGAATCTATCCGCTCCATCTTTTAGATATTTATTTATATCTGGATTGCTAGAATGTTTACTTTTCTAAAACTCACCGATATGCCTGTTCTTCAAGCGAGTAATCCATGATTTCACGAAAATGTTCATCGCCAACCAAATAGCTGAGACAGTTCATGAAAGTTCGGCCCTTCGATTTCAATTATGAGCTTAATTAACGGTTTATATATGTATCTTCACTCCTCCCTTGGGCCTTCATGGGCCATATAAATGCATAGACGGCCTTCATGGGCCTTTAGAGCATCTGAAATACTATTTCAAATAGATAAATTGATAAAATATAAATAGTATAAATATAATTTTTTTTACCATGCATATTTTAATAAAAAAACCATTTGAAAAACTAATTCTATTAAATTAAAATAAATAAGTGTTTTATTTTTTTAATGATTTTGATGTTATTTTTTCCACATGGATAGATTTAATTGGCTTATTCTTTTGTTAGCCCCACTTTATTAGTTTTGATTCTTCTGAGAGATATATAGGAATAGCATTTGTGGGGAAAAAAAAATGTATTTTAGCATTTTGTTTGGGTATCCTCTTGGAATATGAAAAATAAGTAAAGAAAAGTCAAAATATTAGTTTTTTAATTTTTGGCTATTCATTTAGTTTCTTCATTGGAGATGCTCTTAGGGTTCCTTCTCTTGGGAGTCGTGTTTTAAGTGCGATAAAAAAAATTAAAAGTAGTTTTATTTTGAAATATATTAAAGTAATATTTTATTATTTTTAAAAATTTATTTTCAATACCAACACATCAAAACAATATTCAAACACTAAAATAATAATTTTAAATAAAAAAAATTACTAAACCATGTTTTTGCTGTGATGCAAAATATGCCTCGATCATGAACAATCCGATAAAGCCTAGATCATGATTTGACGTTTATTTCTTCTTATCTGAGCAGGCATGGTTTGACCCTTTCTTTTTCTTTATTTTTCTTTTTTTTTTATAAGTTGTTTGGTTTGACCTTGTTTCTCTCCCTCTATGTTTATCTTGTTTCTCTCCCTCTATGTTTATGATGTGAAATATAAAATCAAAGTGCTGAAAAAGGATTTAAAATAAAAATGGGTCTTCATTTAACAAGTTAGTTTTGAGTTTCGGTCCATCAATTTTAGCCTCGTTATCATCATCAAGTAAGAACTAAAATAGTAAGAACTAAAATACTCTTTATCCGTAATTATAAAACGAGAGAGGTGCTGATTAACATTTATAATTTAATTGTAATTTGTTGCATATTAATATGATAACTATTAAAAACTTATATGGTTATTAATTTTAAAATTTATAGAATTAATCAAAATATGTATAAAATAATTTAAATATTCTTATTAATAAAAAAAATGAGAACAATAAAAAAATTATTTATTTTTCTATTTATATTCATACAAGTGCATGATAAATTAGAGGAAATCAAGATTTATTTTTGGATAATATTTATAAAATGTGCAGCATTGTATTTTTTTTTTATTCAGTCAATTTTATAGGCGTGTTGATTTCTATTATCATTTGATTTAATAAAAAAATTTATTAAATACAACTGGATAAATAATTCGTGTTTTGAGATTAAATATCTTAATTTACTTTTACTTTTTAATTTTTTCAATTTTATTTTTAGTTATTTTTTATAATTTTTTTTATTTAGTTGTATAAATAGTTCTCGATGTATTTATCCATGGAGGCTTTTAGTCGAGGAAATATATAAATTATAAGAGTTAATCATACTGTATTGTCTACAAATTCATATTTAAAATCGCAAATACATAATAATTTAATCAAGGTGGTGAGAGATGTTTTTTTTTTCTTATTACCCTACTACACTAAAAGACCTAGGAAACTTAACGGAGCTTCATTACTCATATTGATAGTGAAACTTCTTCTTTTCTTTATTTTTTTAATTCAGCCTTTTGTTTTTTCATTTCGCTCCTTTTTATTTTTATTTTAATTTAGCTTTTTTTTCATTTAGCTCTATGTTTTTTTTCTTTAGATTTCAATTTTTTCCCAATTTAATTTTTAGATTTTTTAATAATCATTTGGATTGTTTTTAGACAGGTCAAGTAGATTGGATCATATCAAAGCAACTCCAACAAGTTTTAATTTTAAACCCTGACTAAGAAAGAAGTTGGGTTGATTTTTTTTTTTTTGTTAATTTCATGCTTTTGTTTCCTCAATCTTGTCCTATGAATTTTTTGTACGGGTTGGTTGGGTTGTTTTTGGACTGACTAAGTCGACTAAATCAAATCAAGGTAATTTTCACACAGTTTTATTTTAAAATCGAGTTAGACTAGAAGTTGAATCAAAAGGTATTTGTTATGTCAATTTCATTCTTTTATTCTCAATTTTATTCTTAGATTTTTTTTACTAGTGGGTCAGGTTGCTTTTAGGCTAGTTAAGACTATGGGGTCATGTCGGGTCAATTCCTGCAATATTTAATTTTAAACTCGAGCTAAGCAAACAGTTAAATAAAGAGATTTTAAGGTTAACTTGTTAGATTAGATTTAATAAAAACATCAAATAATTTTTTATAATCTAAATATTTTTTATTATGGTTAAATTTTTTTGATTCAACCTGTAACATAATACGGCTACATAAACTATAAACTAGTGATATTATAAAATAGAGAATATGAAAATTAAAAAAAGAGAAAGCTTCTATTAATTGCAATGGGTTTTATTATTATTTTGAAGGTGATACTTGTATCCTTTTAAGGATATTGATCACCAATATTTGGCATATATGCAAAAATAAAACACCCATTTTAGACTTAGTATTCATTATTATTATTTTCTGACCGAATTTTCTACCCCAATTATTATAAAAATAAATAAATAAAGAGCTATAAGTATTTACTATGACTTGTGACAGGAGTTAATATGAATTCCCACAATGGTTCATTTTTTTTTTGTCTCTTATTATTTTTTTTTTTCATACAGGTCTTTATTTTTTTTCTTTTTATTTGGCCCTTTAACATTTCGTTAATTTGAAATTGGTTTTGGTAATATGTTATTTATGCTTGCGTATAGAAATCTCACAGTGTCAAGGAAGTGTTTTGTCACTTGGTTAATTCTCATTATGGAAAAATAAAACTCAATTTTATTGATTTAAAAAAATTAGAGCTTTAGGGATTGGATTTGAAACTTTTAAAAATGTTCAATTTCATTTTTTTTTTGCTAACATTGAGGACTGATTTGCATGGGCAAAGAAAGAATTCATGTCCTTTTTTTTTCAGTCACTCAACTTTTTTAAAAATTTAATCATTTTACATTGTTTTTATTTGTGATTTAACTTAGTAATTTATTGTGGTTGCCTAGATATGATAATCTCGCAATATCAAGAGAAAAATTTGGTATTCGGTTAATGCTCGATTTGTAAAAATAAGATAAAAATTTGATGTAAAACAATTAAGCCTTAAGAGACCAAAATTAAAACTAAAACAAATATGATGAACTGAAATTAACGGGTAAGGCAACTTGTTTGGTGCATGCCTTACATGTATCAGCATATGGAGGAAGTCGTTGCATTCTAATGGCGTGTACGGCTTCCTTTGATTTCCAAACATCAGATTTCTTGGTGGCATTGAAAGCGACGCAGTAACAACTTTCAGGTGAGGCAGGGCGTGTCGGTGGAGGAGCGAAGATGAAGTTCTAATGCTGTTTTTTTTCCTTCTTCTCTCTCTTCTTTCTCTCTTCTCCCCAAAAATCATGCTATCCTAGCCAAAATCAAAAAGTGTTCTATCATTTTGATTTTATGTTGAATCTGGTCATCATTTTTTTATTGTCATTTTTATTTGAATTTTTTAAAATAGAATTATCTTTCCAGTTTAATCATTTGACATTGGGTTGATTAAAAATTAGATTTTATGATTTTTTTATATGGGTTAGTCTTGGTTACATAAATCGAGGCATATATACGAAAGATTAACTCAGGTTGACATTAGTCTTTTTTTAGATCCTATTTATATAGTGATATGCTCTTTCAGTTTTATCTTTCAACATTGAATTTATATGGATTAAGCTTAGTGATTTTCTTTGCTTTCTTTTATATGGGGTTACATCGATATTATGACATAGGTTATGAGTTTGGCATGTTAGTTAAGGTTGACTCGGATATTTTTTAGGTCATTTTTTTAAGATTAAATATTTTTTTCTGTTTCATCCTTCAACATTTGATTGGTTTAAAAATTAAATTTTATAATTTTTCCCGTTTTGTCATCTACTAGGTTATCTTGTTCGCATGATCCAACTCATAGGGTTTGGTGGACTTATCCGGGCTTGCTAGTGTTTTATTATTTTTTAATTTGGTTAATTTATTGTTATTTTTTATTATATAATTAAATGAAATCAACTTATTAAATCCAATTAAAACCATGACTAAAATTCAAAATTTGTTTGCTTCTTTAAAATTTGCTAGAAACTTCTAAACATTATTTTTTTTATGTTAAAAAATATCATTAACAATGAAAGTCACAGATTAGATGCACTCTACAATCTCCATCATCAAGTCTTGGTAAAACTCAATCTCAATCTCAAGAGAAAAAAAAAAAAATCTTGGTAAAGTTACCTCTATCTTGGCAACGAACATTTACTTGTGGTAAACAAACCCATCCTTAATTAATCAGCTCATTCATTTGCATTATAAAAAGAATCAAGGTGTTTTAGCCTTTTCAAACGCCAATCACACTAGTTTTTTTTTTGTCTTAATTTTAATTAAAAGGTGGCTCAATGGTCTAGAAGAATAAACAAAACTATGTTTTAGCATTTTCACTTCAATTCTTAATTTTTTTTTAATATCATCTTTCCAGTACAGTTTCGACCAAGAGATTTGCTTCTCCTGTAGTCTCAAGTTCAAACATTGTGGTTGCTAATATAATGATTACTGGAGACTTACATGATCATTAACTTCAAATCCCGTGAGATTAATCGAGGTACGCGCAAGTTAGCCTGTACACCCATGTTAATAATAATTAAAAAAGTATTCCACATAAGAATAATTAATTATTAGCTATTTCACAATAAAGGGTCAAATTGAGATATTGTGAAAAATTTGAGAAGTTTATACAGTGAGAGCCTGAAACGGAATATCTCATAATCTACGAGGACTATAATATAATTCACCCTAAAAAAACTTGAAAGATCGCTTGTATAATTTGTTTTCCTTAAATTCCCTCAATATATTTATTTATTTATCTTTTAACAAAATCTCCCTTTTATCTTATTTATTATAAAAAATTTATTCATATATTTATTTTTATAATTTCTTGTTCTTCTCTTCTCTTTCTCGAGTTTCTTCTCTGTTAAAACAGAAAAACAAACACCAAAGCTGCTGCTACAACAACAACGACGACGAACCGATTTCCAAAATCCGAACCCGCCTGCCCCGATTATCAAAATCTTTTTTTTTTCTTCTTCATTTTCTGCCTCTCATTTCCATCAATTGCCATGGCCTCTCAACCTGTGATTGTAAGTCCCCGAATCTCTCTCGCATTGTTTCCAGCTCATTACGTCGCCGTTTTATCAAACTCTAATCTAACAATTATTTTTAATCACTCAATTAATCTTGGATTAGGTTTTGTTTTGTTTTTTGTTTTTAATTTTAATTGGTTTGGGATTTTTATTTATTTATTGATTTTTAGGGTTCTTGAAGTATCTGCGAATTGGTTTGAATTGGAGAAGATAGGGTTAGGGTCTCGAATTTGAAGCATTGCTAGATTTTGAATTGGGGATTTTCTTTTCTTTCTTTCTTCTCTTTGTGTTGGATTGTTTTCCAAAGACGGGGAAAATAGGAGGATAATGTGTATACTGTGTGTGATACAAAAGTGGTCTCGCCGGGTTGCTACGATGCTGCCTTGGTTAGTTATTCCTTTGATAGGATTATGGGCACTTTCACAGCTATTGCCGCCGGCATTTCGTTTTGAGATTACATCGCCGAGACTGGCGTGTGTTTTTGTGCTCCTGGTTACTTTATTTTGGTACGAGGTTTTGATGCCACAGCTGTCTGCTTGGCGGGTGCGTAGAAATGCACGATTGAGGGAGAGGAAAAGGTTTGAAGCTATTGAATTGCAGAAGCTTAGGAAAACTGCTACGAGGAAGTGTAGGAATTGTTTGAGTCCATATAAGGATCAGAATCCAGGTGCAGGTAAGTTTATGTGTTCTTATTGTGGGCATATTTCGAAACGGCCAGTTTTGGATTTGCCTGTACCACCTGGGTTGGGGATTTCAAATTCTGGGATTATTAAGGATTTGGTGGGGAAAGGTGGGAAGTTACTGAATGGCAAGGCGTGGAGTGATAATGGATGGATGTGTAGTCAGGAGTGGTTAGATAATGGTGGTTGGGCTGGTGGGTCTGTAGCTGGGAAGTCTAGTTATTGGAGGAAGAATGGGAGTGGGATTTTTGGAGGGGATGGACATTGTTTGGCCGAGACATCATATTCAGGGGTTGTAATTTTTGCTTGCAAGGTGTTGACATCTTTTTTCTTGAGCATCCGGTGGCTTTGGAGGAAGATTTTTAGGACTAGTTCCTCTGAGGATGGCTCTTCTGATGCCGAGCATAGGGTGATGTTGGCTAATAGGCGCGAGAATGGGGAAAACTTTCATGAGAGTAGAGGAGAGAAAGCACGCAGGAAAGCTGAAGAGAAGAGACAGGCTAGGTTAGAGAAGGAGCTCTTAGAGGAGGAAGAGAAAAAGCAAAGGGAGGAGGTTGCTAGATTGGTAGAGGAACGTAGGAAGCTGAGGGATGAGATAATGGAGGCTGAAAGGGATCGAAGTAGATCATCACCACTAACCAGGGAGAAAAATAGTAGGAAGGAAGCAGAAAAGAAACGTCAGGAAAGAAGGAAAGAGAAAGACAAGGGGTCTAGTAAGAGCAACTCTGATGCAGAAGATTTGGAAAAGAAAGTTGGTAAGGAAAGTGATCAGAAGCGGGATGTTGAGAAGAAGAGTGAAATTGAGCGCCGTCAACATCAAAAAATTGGGACAGAGAGTGTAAAAGGTCAGAACATTGAATTGGGACATGGGATTAAGAATACACCTGGAAGCAATTTTAACCGGGGCAATGCTGGATCTAGGTATTTTGATCGAATGAAGGGTACATTTTTGTCTTCTTCTAGAGCTTTTAGCGGAGGTGGTTTCTTTGGAAAACCTGCTAATATGCCTGCTATTGTCACTAAAGAAAATAAGCCCAACAGTTCTATAGATCCTGTTCATACTTCTGCCTATAGGAGAGAGATATATCCACCTGACCGTCTGGCTGGGAAAGCAAGTCTGAATGGAGATGAAAGGAACATCTATCGTCCTGTAAGTTGTCTTGCTGCATGCTTACTCTTATTTATTTTTGCTTGTTGACAGGTGGAAAAAAATTTAGGCATGCAGAATTTGTTGCTTTCTTTATATTGATTTTATCCTCATGGCATGCTGCGCTGGCCATCTATGTATTATAAATTTTGATTGTCTAGCACTTATTTTGCAACTTTGATTGAACATAATGGTTAACCGGCTTGATTGATTGTCATTTCAACTTTGTGTAAATTTGATATAGATTTTAAAATGTTTGTTTAGTTGCGTTGAAAATTTTCTGTTAATGCCCAGTTGCCTGTTCTTCTTAGAAACTTTGTTTGAAAAGCATGCTAGGGTTCTGGTGAAATTGTCTCGTATTAATTTTTTTTTATTATGTTTACAGGCATGCTGGATAAGTTATGCAGAAATTGTTTTTTTTTTTAATCCCATATTGAATTTCTCCTTGTTATTTTAGTCATATGTGCATAAGTTTGATCTAGATTTTTTAAATGCTTGCCCTTTTGCTTTGTGATGAGATTTGTCTCCTATCATTGGTTATTTGCCCATACATCTGGGTAACTTTGATTGGAAGGCATGCTAGGGTTTTTATTAAAGATAGATAGCTTATTTTGGATGCTTGTGGATTAGCAATGCATTTATAAGAAAAAAAGTGTTAAGATGCTCTGCTATTCACCACAGGTGCTCTCTGAAACGCAACCAAGCCAACCTAAGAAAACATGGCAGCAATTATTTGCACGCTCATCACCTGCTCCTTCATCCTCAAATGCAAATGTCATCTGTAGACCAAATTCAAAACAAGCAGAAGTTCAAGCACAACAGTTTCCTTTGCAATCATCACCAATGCAATCATTTGATAATCCAATCAATTTTGGGCTGCCATCACCATTTCCAGCCTCTGCATTTCCAAATGTATCCAGTAGCACTAGTTTAGGTTTCTCACCTCCTATTGAACCAATTTTTCCCCGTTCTGTGGAAGGGTCCTGTGATTTTATACCTGAAGAACCGGAACTGTTTGAAGACCCATGTTATATTCCTGACCCAATATCATTGCTTGGGCCTGTTTCAGAGTCGCTTGATAATTTTCAGTTAGACCTGGGAACTGGTTTTGCACCAGACATGGGACTGGGATTGGAAAGGCCTTATGCTATAAAGAATGTGTCTGCATCTCCTGAAGTGAACAAGCCATCTCCAATTGAGTCCCCTTTGTCAAGACTACGAACTGCTGATGAAAAGAATAATGGTTCTAATTGGTTCCCAACTACTCCTATAGCCCAAGATTTTAACACTCTACCTACGGATGATATGCATGGGAATGAGAAGAGAACATGGCAAATGTGGAACAGTTCTCCTCTTGGTCAGGATGGTTTAGGTTTAGTAGGTGGCCCAGGAAGCTGGCTTTTACCCCCAGAACGAAACAGATCAACCAAGGAAGATATTATACCACCTCCATCTCAGAAAACTATGCCATCGCTGTTTACAAAAGATGATCAAATCCTTTCTGGTACTCTTTCTCCCCAGAAGGTTTTTCTTGGCAATGGCCAGAATGGTGGGGTTTTCAGTCCAGTCATTGGTTCAAGTGAAAATGAACCATGGTTACAGAATGCCTTTTTCCCACCATTATCAGGCAGCACTAGCCAGTTCTCTCTGAAATCTCAGGAGGAATGTGCTCAGAATGAAGTGATTTATCGGAGTCCCACTGGAGCTGCAACTGACAATGCTTTGGGGTCATCTCCAGTCCATAGTTGTTCCAAGTGAGTGCATCATCATTTGAACTCTCTTTTATTAGATCTCTAATCTCGAATTGGAATGTATATATGACTAAAACGAGAAACCATCAGTCTGACTTTTATCATTGTTGAAACATCTGAAGATCATCTGATATCAATTAAAACTATGATAACTGAGATGAAAAGAATATTGTGTTAGATTGATGCACTGAAATAATTCCATTGTTTTGGACAATAAAAGAATGATGTGACACTTGATGCCCAAGTTTTTCGCAGTTAAATCATAAATTCATGAGTGACCTCTGGTTTTTAACCTTTACTATTGTCACTATTCTCGGTTGCTTATTTAAATAACCACCCGGTGGTATTTGTCACACTTGGCGTGTTCATGTACAATATCCATTTCTTGGGCCGAATTCTAATTCCTGGCTACAATTAATTTGAGTGGCTTAGGACCAAGAAAAACTGTTGTAATGCAGGTATCTGCTGCAGCCTTCGGTCTCTTAGATTGTAGAGTTTGAGTTTGTACTCACCTAACTGTTAAACCCCCTGAAATATATATAATAATCTATTTTTTCAAGAGTATTGGGAAACTAATCAACACCATGATGAAGCATCTGAATGCAAAGAAAGAAATATGAATAAATATTTCAAAGATTATTAAAAATACTTAAGATTAATGTTGAGTCAAAACTTGAATACTCGACACAGATCCAAAAAAATAATTTGCATAAACAATAAATGTTTATTGATATTCTCCTTGGCAGGTGATGCAGCAATATATAAAAATAAGCACAATTCTAATAAAATTTAACATAATTTGATAATTATATATGCACTAATTAGATGTATTTACTATATTTGAATATGTAAATAAAACTAATACAATATTTTGATTACTAACGATTATGTTCATTAATGATTAGAACAACTAATCAACCTTTGAGTGCTATTAGTTTGTCTATTTGCTTGTCTACAGTGTTGAAACTGATAATGCTAATCTCTCTGATTCATTTCTTTTCCACTGGCAGGAATGAATGGGGTGCACAAGGTTCAGGAGAAGGTTTCGGGAAGTCATCTGTCACAAGACCCAATTTTGGTGGTTTGTTCCCCACCTCAGATGTACAGTGGTCATTCGATTAAAAAAAGGAAAGAAAAGTAAAAAAAAAAAAGGGGTGACAGTATGAGGCGCCTGATCAGACCTCCTGTTCTGAAGAGGCAAATGCCCCTCAGATGTACACTGGACACGATTGTATCTTCTTCCATCGGTTCTTTAAAGGGGCATTGATCTTTACTTACTTAGCATGCATAGGAAATTAGGATTACCCTTTGACATGCATTCACCTGTGCATGAGGTAACAGTTAGGTTTACTACAATTCTAAATTTTTTAGGTTTTGCCTGGGGGAGAGGGGGGTGTCCCCTTTTTGAGGAAAATTTCTTCTTTTGAAAATGGAGCTATTCCTCCTCGTAGTTGTAAACCACTTGATCTTCATCCGAATGAATGCCAATGAGATGATGCTAACGCATGCTGCTTATGCTTACGAGAAGCTATTTTGGCCTTCTTTTCATGTTAGGTTCACTTTTCCATGTACCTGGGAGCCTCCCCCCTCCATCCCAAGTCAAAGGTTATCTAATCATGGAAACCAAAATTTCCCTCTTAAAGAACGTGTCATGGAGCCCCGATTTCCCTGTAGTTCTCCCCAGTGTTGGAATAGGAGGCCAGGAAAAAGGCTAATATCGATTAAGCAAGGTTCATTTGCTAGCTGATAATTATCAAACATAAAACATGGAGTTATGTTTAGATTAAGAACTGCTAGTTGTTTGGATTTGCAGCAATGTTCACCGACCGTTCTGTGCTCTAATTCTCCCTGCCCTGTCTTCCTAAACTCTCCATAACATCTGGATCACGGAATTTAAGATAGACAGCCGGTAGACCAAATATCAGCTTAAGCTCCATCATAGCCTCTTGTGTTGTCACTTCTGCAGCAACATAAACAGGGGTTCCACAGGTTGTGTGAAGCAACTCGTCTTGCCGCTTAGATTCAGCAAGAGCGCTTGATCCAAAATCAGAAACCTTTAAATTTTTGTTCTCATCCAACAGCAGGATTTGTGGCTTCAGATCACGATGCAAAACTCTACTGTGACAGAATCAACCGCACTAATCAGCTGTTGAAACTTGAAAATATTTCCTCGCAACATCCTCCTTAAGCTTTCCCATGGCAACCTTGTTGAACAGCTCACCACCTTTAACATATTCTATGCAAAGTAAATCTTAGTTTTGGTAGCCATCACCTCATTCGGATGTCTAATCAGTCTCATGAAAAGAATTTCTCACTTAATACCTTCTCTTTGCCACACTCAGGCCAGTTTTGAGATTACTTGCATGGTAGACCTTGGCAAAGGTGCTTTCCCCAACAATCTCCCTATCTCATGCTTTTGCATCAGTACATTCCCCTCGTTTTCCAATCCAAGAAACAGCCTCTGAACACAATAAACACAAATAACTGCTACTACAATTAAAAGCTAAAAGAGATAAATCTTTCACTTGTTATCAAGACAATTTATTATGAATTATGAAAGTGGAATGATTATCTTATAATTATCTAACAAAATCATTTAATTAGTTATTGAGGGCAAAATAATATTTTCAATAGTATCCATTTATCATTATCATATTAATTGGAGACAAATCAATCCTTTAATATTTTAGATGCACAATAGAATGATTTAAATACTCTTAAAAGAAAAAAAAACCTTAAAACTGTGATCCAAAAGCTATTCGGTTTTTTAATGCTTTGATTGTATAGTGAAATAACTAAATTGCTTTTAAAAGCGAAAAAAATCAAAACTAACATCTGGGATTGTTTTTGTATTTTCATTATAATTTTTTAGTTATAATCAATTTGAATGAAGAGCAATTCAATATTTTTACAAATATAAATATAATTAGAAAAAATAAAGTGGTTGGTGAGTGGGAGGTATCTATGCTTTTTGAGCAGTGCGTGCGGTGTCTCTCGACAAATAAATGTTGCCTTCTGAGACGGTGCTGAAAGCATCACATTGTTCTCTTCTCTATGGTCATGAGCGTGTGCATGGCGGAACAATGATTGGGCTTCAATGGACCTTTTCTCCTCATTTTTCTCCCTCTTTGCCTTGAATTTCACGCCAACCTTACCAAAAATTAAATGTGTTCTGATAATTGTATGTATTAATTTTTATGCTCATTCTTTTGATTGATATTTGTTTTTTCTTTTAATGCTTTTTAATTTTTTTTTAATTTTATCCCTCAACATTTTATTTCATTTAATTTTTGTATCCAATTTGGTCCTATTTCTTTTGTATTTTATACATATTTTTCAATTTATTCCCTTATTATTTTCTTTCATTTACTTTTTTTATACCATATTTGGTCCTTATTGTTTTGATTGTTAGTTTTTTTTTTTAATTTTTTGATGATTATGAATTTTTTTTCATGATTTTTTCACGTTTATCTTTTATGGGGTAATCCTAGTGTCACGAGTTTTAAAGATTAGCTCGATTTAAATTTGATCTTTTATTTTTCAATCTCATTTTTCGACATTAGATTATTGGACCATAAGCTTCATGATTTTTTCTGTTTTCTTTTCTATGAGGTTATTGACCTTAATTTAGTTAAGTTCACCTATGTTGAATAAAAAAAAATTCAAGGTTTTTTTTAAATTGATTTTTTTTTCTAGATTTGTTTTTCATCATTTAGTTTGCTTGAGAGTTGAACTTCATTATTTTATTTATTTTTTTTGTATGGGGCTATCCTAATCTCACAACCGAGCCATAAATTTGAAATGCTAACTCAAGTTAGGTTTTTAATCATTTTTTTAAAATTGATTTCTTTTCAATTCGTCTTTTAACATTTGTTTTGCTGATAATTAAGCTTTATTTAGGTTATTTTGTTCTCATTCAATTTTTACTTTGTTATTAAATACGATCATTGAGATATTTTTAATAATATTTAGAGGATATCTTTTTATAATACTAGCAAACATTCTTTTTTTTTTCCCGATCAATCATTGGTTTTTGGTGGTTAATTGAAGATAGAAACTTAATTCTTCAAGAGATTGTAGCTAATTTTACCATTAATAAGGAAAGTAAAGAAACTACTATAAATTACATAACTCAAAGATTTTGAAATTTTTTTATGCAACTTGGAATCAACAATAAAACGAGACTCGAAGGGGAAAATTATAGGGAATACTCAAAATTCTTACAAAAAATACATTTACTTCAGAAATAATACAAGGATACAACAATTGCTATTCAACTTTCACATACTGTAAATAAAGAAATGAAGTTGTAAATCATTTTAAGTACTTTTTACTAACAACAAAATATAGAACATCATAACTGACTTATAAATCTGACTCTCTCTTTTTTTTCTCTCACTAAACAGCTTCAAAATTTCCATCTTCAGCTTCCAAGGTCGGGAAAAAGAGAGTTCCTTTACCAGTTCCACAATTATTCACCTTGAAGCTCGGTTGTTGGGCTTGTCCAGTTGGGACAGCAACGAGCTTCAACATACTTTTTTTTGTTTTTTTATTTATTGTATTATCAATTAGATTTTTAACCTTGTGATGCCCGTGGTGATCCCCCTTCACTCAGAATTGGCACAGTAATTTGATCATATTTCGTATGGCAATAACATGCCAAGAGAAAGCAGCTTGCATAAAAGGCAACGAAACTTCAAGGATAACGTGTCAAATCCACTTCCCTCAGTCCAAATTATGTTTAAAAGAAAAAAACGCTGCCTTCTTGGTATATAAAACACGTGTTTATTTTATGAAACTACTTTCTTTTTCAAGATTTCGGATCCGAAACTCCATTTAACTTTTATGTTTCCCTACCTTTTTTCTGCTAGCAAAACAAAAGGTCCACCGAAATAAAGCTTATAGACCACAAGGTTTAGCAAATTTAATATAAAGGAATCAACACATTTAACCGAGGTGAAGAGGCTGTTACCACAAACTAAAATTGAGGACAGGGCAAGGACAAGAAGCAACTAAATGGAGTCACCCACCAGTGTCATGTAATAAAGCCTGTGTAAGAGTTTTCTCTTTTTTGTTTTTGTTCATCAGCAACCTGCAAGATCTGAAGTTACCAAATCAAACTAATTCAATTATCCAGAGCTTCCGATGAGCAGAGAAATGAGTTTCCAGATCTATGGTTTTTATACAACAAGAATGTAATTATTTCAAACACGTAATGGAATCACAGTGCACCATAATTACAACTGAAGCACCAGTTATTATGCACACCTGCAACATGAGCATTTTCTTTCCAATTGATCTTTCGCATCATGATTATGAATCAGCCATCAGCATTGTCGATGCTTGCTCACCACTGTCTTTTGGCACTTTGCAGGCATGTAACAGTGTGCATACATCTTTTGTTTCCAGAAACTGCTCTGCATTGATAAGAATCAGGGGGCCATACTCAAAAACCATCCTTTTGCACTGCCAAAAAATCCAAACAAGATGTTAGAGAAATAAATCGAGTTGTAACATATGGTCGCAGGTTGAATTTTCCTGTAACCTTTAATTGAGAATTTTAATAGCCAGGAAAAATGCCACTAAAATTTCAATTTAATGTTTCTTTTATATTAATTTTGTCTAGCCTTACGTGTTCATTGTGTAGTTTTCTTATAGATGGTGATCCTAGGATGCCTATACAAACCATTGACCATGAGTATAAAATGAAATCGATCAATCAATGAGGATCACCACTATCATGCAAATAAGCGTGACAAATCAAATAGGTGGCCAACAAGATGGAGAAGCTTAATAAATTTGTGGTGCAGGTTGAGTTATGGCCCTATTCACTGTCTTCTGAATTACAATTGAATTAAAGTGTAATACTATAAACATTTCATCTTAAATTCCAGTATTGTTCTCACCTTTTTAGCATAATTCTCCATGGAGTTGCATGCCTTCAAAAGTAAATCGATTATTTCCAGCTGGGAAAAAAAACAAAAAAAGCAAGAATGAGCATTAGGTTGACTAATTGGCAAAGAACTGCAATACATGCATCATACACGATAAAAAGTAAATAAATAGAGAAATTACAAGAACTTAAGATTGATTCTGTCAGTGTATAAATTAATTGCACTCTAACTGCAATGAGGTGACAATTAGATTATCTCACTAACCAGTTTCCCAAAAATATAAAAAGGAAGAGAAGAAAGTTCCATTTTCCTGTTTCTGTAGTTCTTCTGGACTGGACAAGTGTTTCAAAGGATATGATATCAACAACTAATTAGTTATTTATTGTTAGTCAGTCCAACAAATGGATTGCCAGATTGGTGCCTTTTGGTCTTTGGTTGGTCAATGATCCAGAAAACAATGATCTAACATGCGTGCTTGATTAACTAATTGCATCCAAAATTCCAAATGATGCGGCAGGAAAGCAAAACAACCTTTATAATCATTATCAATGCTAGCCAACAGTCAAATGCAAACCTGTGTGTCAGGATCTTTCAACTTGACTAATACTTCTGAAATAGCATGTTGACAAATGCTACAGCTATCCTCTTGGTGTTTTGCAGAGAAGATTTCCATTTCATGACAGAGATTGTATTTGCGACAGAAATCATCAGATTGCACGGAGGAAACATATGAGAAGAAAATAGAAGAATAGTAGTCCACCAAAGTGATGCACTGTGCAAAGCAAAACATAAAGCATTTAGAATTGGTCAAGTACCATAATTAAGTATTCAAGGATTTTAAGATACACAAAGTTTTACAAGCTTCTCCATGGCCAGAGCTCCACCACTAAGTAACAATACTGGGTGCAATTAATCAAATTAGACAGTCATACATACACCTAGAAATAGAAATTTGTGGTGTATGAATTTACACTATAATTATTCAAATTACATGACATGAACAATCTCTGCAATCATTATCTGTCCAATTGGCACTTGTGGTGGTATGCTGACCATTGAAAACAAACTATCCATATCCAAGTACAATAACATCTTTTAGATAAAAATAAGTGCAATTTATGCAGTCTTGCAACATGAAACGTCCAAATAGATTATATTAAGCTTTCTAAAACAAAAGTCAATTTAAGGATTCACTCGAGCATGGAGAAAGTAAGAAGACATTTTATGCACATGTAAAGCCACCTGTACATACAGCATGATATACGGTTGCAATGGTAAAATTCTCAGGCTAGCAACCACAAGTCAATTTAAGTCACAAGAGCATACATTTCAAGAACAAATCATGCACGGCCAGAACATTTCCAAATCCTTCATCCTAGGACTCCACTTGATGTAATCGACTACTATAGACAGAGATCACATGCTCAATTTCTCTTATAGCAAATGGGTGTGATAATAGCATTCAGCCAATCCACTCCGTTCTGCCTGCCTTCCAAAAAAAAAATCTCCCTGCTAGAATTTGCAACTCCACACTTGCTGCTCCACCAATGCTACCGAGGTGGATGTCCAGAATTATACATTATCATACAGAATTTAGACCAACACACAAACCACAAACAAAATCTTGCAGAGAAAAACTGAAGGTAGCACAATTGATGGAAAGAAGTGAAGGGCCAAAATTTTTGGTTTCCAATTCAACATCCAATAATGATCAGCCAAAAAGCTAAAGGTTACCTCTTGCTTGAAAGTAGTCAACCGAGAACAGGTTTTGTGAAGGATTTCAAGAATTTCAGTCTGGGTTTTGTTTTCAGCCATGTAATCAAGTGCCTGGGCAGCAAACTCCTCACACAATGTGCACACCTCATCTTTCCTGGTAACATTGTTTGAAGTTTGAATATCTGTTTCTTGCTCCTGGTTTTTCATTTTTATAGCTGAAAAAGGAAGCACAGGATCAGTATTGGGAATATTTTCAGAATTAAGAAGTTTCACATCAACAACCCTAGAAAAGGCAAATTATTTTCCAACCAGAAATGAAGCATCTTTAAATGGGAGAGTTGTTTTAGATCTACTCATCCATGATCATATAAGGGAGTCAAGGAGTTCACATCAGCAATCCTAGAAAAAGCAAATTATTTTCCAACCAGAAAGGACAGATTTGAAGCACCTTTAAATGGGAGAGTTGTTTAAGATCTACCTATCCATGATCATACAATGACATGACTTTGGCAAATATCAAATTTCAAGGATCCCACACTTTTTGCTTCTAATATGAGTGAGAATAACCCAAAAAGCGATCACATACAAGTGATGGACCTGTTATATCAAGAAGAATGGCTACTGTCACTGCCAGCATCCATTGCCAAAATTCCACTTTAGAGACAGTAACATTATATTATAATATCTTTCTGATGCAGTGTACAATGAAAGGCAGCAGGTTTTTTCCTTCCCCCAAATTGAATATGCTCTGTTGGAGTACTCTGCAGAGTATTTAAAATGAAACTGCTAGTGGGATTAATCAATAAAACTGCTAGATATAAGTTCAGATAACACTGAGCTATAATTTAACATCTGACTAAACAGAACAGAACCATTTCTGATCAATTTCCCTGGCCAAGCAATAACAGAAGCAGTGCGTGCCAACATAAATTAAACATGTCATTGTTATGGCACTATAGTCACAATGTGCAGCTAACAGAGTTTCAAATTACACCACGAAACCATAGGTCCATCACCTGATGGTATACAATTGCAAAATATTCTGTTAATTAGTATACAAAAAGGGTGTAGAGGTTACCTGATATATCATAGGTTCCTGTGGTCGTCCTGAAAATCTCAGTGTCTGCCATTTGTCTAGCAGCAGTGGACCCAGCAGCACTTAGAGTGAGAAGAAATAACAGCCCTATTCTCATGTCCATAATAACCTAAACTTACATGAAGTTAATACCACAAGGAAAATTTTTCCAAGCATTAAAGAAAAATTAAAAAAAAAAATTGATGACCATAAGAGAGAAGAATATAATTACTGCAGATAGAAGGAAAAACCAGCACCAGAGAAATTCCAAATAGGTAAAACTTAAGAGATCCAACTACTTTAAATCTGGATGCAGAACAGTTGCTAAGAAGTAAATTTATCCTGCAAGGAAACATATTCTATCCATATTTTTATGAATTGGAACTGTCTTAGAATATCCTGGGAAGCAATATTTGCTTTTGCAATTAGAAATTCCCAGTAAAATCACATTCTTCTCCTCTCTATCTATCTATCTATCTATCTATCTATCCAATCAACATTCATGATTAAAATCTTTTATAACTAGCTCTTTATATCCATAGTCCTACATCGACCATTATACAAAGGCAGCCTCTACATTAACCTGTTAATTTCAGGAGAATTCTCATAACACAAGCATTATTCTTCGCAACAACTATTCAGTACAATAACAGCTAGGAGGGTTTAAATTCACTATCGGCAATAAGATTTTACAACTAGACACAATTTTGAGAGAGTCAACAATGATACTACGGAGCAACACCTTAATAAAAAAAGTCATTGTCCCTCATTTTGGAGCAACTAGATTTTACATAAAAATTTATAGGCAAGTGATGGCAACACAGATTACGAGTTCCACAGATAGTGTGATTAAGGTAGTATTTGAGATTATAATAGCGGTTGCTTGCTTTTGAAAATGATTTTTATTTGGAAATATATTTTTCATTTTTTAACCTTTATTTTTTACTTCAACACATCAAAATGATCCAAAATTATATAAAAAAATTTAATTTAAAACAAAAACAAACAAACACAGCCTAAGAATCAGGCTAATAGCCCTAATCTTCCATTTTTCTGCGATAATTTGCATCTTGTACTGCCTGATTAACTGTTAATTAGTAACTTCAAAACTACGATAACTAAATCTAATTAGCTTAGAAATCTATTAATAATTACCTTGTTTTAACCTGCATAAAAACAGTATAATTAAATCAAAAATAGATTAATTAAAATTTGGAAACTAAAATTTTATGGAATTGATTACCATGAACCATATAAGAGATCAATAGAATACCGAAATAATTATAAGGAAGATTACCTAATCGGAATTTCGCCGGCGGTAAGAGGATTTTGATCGATGGAATTGAAAGCAGAGAGAGAGAGGTAGCAGTTCCTCTTCGGATTAGAGTGTCTGATCAGCCAAATAGACGAATTGTTGTCGGGTTGCTTGCTGGCCCTGTTTTAATCCAACGACTTATGATCTTCTGTGATGAGGAGCAGATTAAATGCTTATGACATCTGTCTACGTGTTACTATGGGGATGGACGATTAGAGACAGAAGGGCGTTTATCGTTTTTAGATGATTGGAAATGATAGTGATGTGGCAAGATGTGAGTGGATGGTGGAGTTTTGACTTTGGTTGGGTAGTTAATGAAACAAGGAAGGAAGCAAAGGTTATGAGAAGGAAAGGATATTAACTGGGGTTGTAAGGGGTTATTTGTGACGGTGACAGATATTGTTAATTAAAATGTTTTTTTATTTAAAAAATTAAAATAATATTTTTTATTTTTTAAAATTAATTTTTTTTTATGTCAAAGCACTAAAATAATTTAAAAAATTAATTCATAGTAAAAAAAATTAAAATTTAGTGCGCGCCAAACAAACACTTAAATGGTGACCTTCGACGTTGTTTCTTTTTTTATTTTATTTTTTTCTAGATAATAGGATAGCTTCACTAACAAACAAAAGAAGGTGACGTGTAATATAAATCTTCAATCAATATCCAAATGGAAGGAAATGATTGAGTGCAAAGAATACTTGGTTTATTTGCATTTTGCACACTTGCTTTATGCCAATAAGATTGTTTATTCCATTTTATAATCTAAAAACAAATGAAAGATCATATGCCAATGGAAAGGAAGTAATCAGTTTCTCGAGCTAGGAGGCCGGGAGGGGCACTTCACCTTCTTGATAGAGATCTCCCGGCAACAAGAATTCTCCAGATTTTTCATACCTTCATGATTATTTTTTCTTTTTGTACATTATTTTAATTTACAGAGTAACTCTTACCTTAATGGACACAAGTCTCTCTTTTGTAGTTACGACAAGTGATGGTCGCAGTGTGGTTCTTTACGATTCAGACCTTCTTGCTATTAATAAATACATCATAATCAATCGGTTGGTTAGATGTTATCTTGATTTTATTAACGTAAAATATATTTATTATTAATAAAAAAAATTATTTTTAATATTTTTTTAATATTTAATTAATAAATCTAATATTTAATTAATAAATCTAGAGTACAGATAAATTCAAATGACAAAAATACTTTGCAAATAAAATTATAAAAGTTATATAATTAAAAGATTCTTATTGTATTAGTGTATTATTCGTAAATGATCCCAATCAATGTTTTATTTAGATTAGATATTAATTAGAGTTGTTGAGATCGATACATATTATGTTCATTCATTTAGGAAAAAAAATAATTGCTCTTATAAATTGAGGTATAAAGAATATCTCAAACTAATATCTAGATACTTATCACAAGATAATAAAAATAATCTTTTATTTGAAAGAATAGGGTAAGAAATTAAGAATGATATTGATGCTCTTAGGAATAACTAACCATTTACCCAAATATCTAAAATTAGTTCCAATTTTTTTTTTTATTAACGTGGATGTCCGGGTCAGCTTGCACGCACATCGACTAATCCCACGAGCCCTGAAGTTAACGACCATGTAAATCTCCAGTGACTCTGAGATTTGTAAGACTCAAACTGATGACATCTAGAGAACAATCTTATAACTTAATTAGTTGAATTACACCCCTTATGATTAGATTTTCAATATTCTTTTTTACTACATGGTGACTCTAATTTTTTACAAATAAAAAATATTATTTTAATTTATTTAATTTTTTTTAATAAAAAAAAAACTACTATAACGATTTTAAACACCTTCAAAATAAGCATAACCTAACTCGTGTTTCTTGAGTGTTGATCGAGAAAGCAATAAGTATTTGACAGGATGGTATCCTTAAGTATTGCTGGAGGTCAAGACACGATGGCTGCCATGGCCCAACACCAAATCATGATTTAGCCCAATCTAGCTTCCAGCTTTATCAAAGGGTCACCATTGCAAGGCCCATCGCAGAAACAACCTTCAATCTCCATGGAGGGTTGCAGGCCCACTTTCCCATCAATCTTGTTGTGCCCTCATTAATATATTTTGTAGAGACAAACCCATTAATTAAGGATCAATCACTGTATATCATCTTAATCAATTATGGGTGTTCATATCAGCATCACACAATGCATCTTTAACCTTACTTTAAAAAAAAATTTAATTTCCATCAGCCAAATTAAAAGGAAGACACATTTAATTGTCACACAAAATAAAAGATGAAAAAAATCAGCATCGCTCGGTCCTACCGAGTCCAAGACAGCTCTCCATAAATGGCTATGGCTTCCATGGATGAGAGGGTAGTATTTTAATTCAAGTGCCGTGTAAGCAAATAATACTTTATTGTAAATGCATTTGCACTCCAGGCTATTGGATCGCATTTGCATCCCATATGGGGCATTTCAAGAAACAGTTTGACTATCACATCGTAAGCATGTGTCAAGTGTCATTGGATCACATGCCTTGCTCCTCGAAGTGATCATAGCTTTCTAGGCTCAAATGTCTCATTTGTGTTCCAACTGATCTAGGCCATGGCCATGGCCATGAGCGAGCTGCGAGCAAGCAAGCAAGAAAAAAAAAAAAAAACAATTTGTTAATGAATTTGTTTCTCACTGCCATCTAGGTTAAAGTCTTGGAAATTAAAGGAGGCAATAAAACAAAATAACGCATCAATTCACTTATTATTAAAAACATGTTTGTTTTTGAAAAAAATTAAAGTTTTTTTTATTTTTTATTTCATATAGTTTTGATGTGTTTATTCTAAGATGTATTGTTAAACAAAAAGCATTTTGAAAAACAACTGATATTATACTTCTAAATACCCTTAAATGATCAAGATTTAATTTTGTTGCCATTATTTTAAGATTGGATATGCTACCGAAAAAGAAATTTATCATGAATATTTTATTAGTTAGAATATGGATAGCTTGCATAACAGTTTATTTTAATATATTAAAACCAGCTTCCATCACTTAAAAAAAAGTGTGCAGAGGTGCAAATCTTACCACCCAAACTAAAAAACAGAAGGGGCAATTCTTCTTTAACTTTTGCGTTCTTATCGAATTCTTGGATGGGGGCCATGCAGAGAAAGGCTCTAGATTGCCTTGCACGGCCAGGAGAATCCCTATGCTAAGAAGCACGGGTAAACTGATGAGCTTAGAGCCCGCCACTGTTAAACAAGAACCGGAAACAATGGTCAAAAAATGGGTAGCTATGATATCTAGAGGGCTTTGTTAGGTCACTGATGCTCTAGGGTGGGGCACCATGCACCTTCGCACAAATCTTTTTAAGTCAATGTATGACCAACAACGCATGTTCTATTCTATTCTATATATGAGGTGCAAGACTTCAATTAATTAGTCGTAATTCTTAGGTGCTCCCTCTCTTTCATTTCTGAAACCTTCTTGTCTAGTCTCTGAGACCCAGCAATGCTTAGGAGGAGTGCTACTCCAGACATGGACCTTCCACAGAAAGCCCTCCAGATTAAGCAAGATGACAAGTTTTTTTCCAGGCTTCTGTCCAGGGAAAGCTCCATGGCTAACCCTTCTTTTAGAGTGTATTATGGTGGGGTATCTGTTGGTGTTCCATTTGTGTGGGAGTCTCAGCCTGGTACCCCCAAGTACACATTTTGTGAAAACACACTCCCTCCTCTAACTCCACCTCCCTCTTACTATAGAAATTCTGATAAAAAAACCACCAAGAAACACTCAAGATCCAGTCTTTTACACTTGTTATTTTCAAGGAACAATCCCAAGAAAAACAACGTGTCCACTTCTGCAACAAATTTGTCATCAACCCCGTCTTCTGCATCATGGTCATCTTTGAATTCATCAAGTCTTCTGACTCCAAGAAAGTGCCATGAGAGGAGCAGGTATTCTAGCCGTGGATCGTCATTTGATTCGAGGGTTTTTGAAGATGTTGAAGAATCACACATGGGATCACCTACTTCAACTTTGTGCTTTGGCATTAGCGGGAGAAATGCCAGTACCGGTGGGCTTCGAGGATGCTATGGTGTGTGGTAGCCAATTCTTCGTCATCGATGTTGTTCGATCTGGCCTAGGAACTGTCTAGAAATTCTCAACATGTTTATGCTAATGTGTGTGTTTTTAATCTTTGGTGGTCTTAATTTTTCTGTGATTGTGTGACTTGAACAGCCATGATTAATGAAATGTATTTTGAATGTTGTTGAAAACATAGCTAGTTTATTTTGCTACTGTGACGTATCTAATTAATTCAGCGTCGTCTCTGTTGTTAGAACTTCAGCATCTTCCTCTAAATTTTGCACTCACCAATAATAAAATTACTTGAACCTCTGGCTCAATTTAGCAACCGATAAACACCGTCATAGTGTGCATGAAATTATCAGTACCCTACTGGTCATCCATCATCTCTAATTTCTTACTAATTACTATGATAATGCATTGCCTTAATGAGCATGATTCTCAAGCCCTCAAGAACACACTTGGTAGGGCATTAGCGTATTTTGGAGGATACATTTTAAGGTGCGGTGCAGTTAGTAACTGATTGCCGAAAGACATTGCTGTTAGAAGTTTCTGTGTCTCTATCTCTACCTCTGTGATTATTTAATGCATAGAGGATAGATTGGTACAGTTTCCTACCAAAATATTTAATTTCACCATAGCCCTTTTGCTAGGAATCTTTTGGCTCTGAGTTGTCCTCTGTCTCGTATTGAAATCTTGTCATATTTTGTAAAAAGAGAACATCAAGCTTCTGCCTGTCTCTAAATAAGATCAATTAATGAGTTGACTCACCGACCACACAATTATTCAATCAAATGCATAATTGTTGCGTGTATGTGTAATCCCTGTTCATCTTGCCTAGTTTAGGCATTATTGATTTGCTGCTTAAGACAAGATCAGATCTTGCTCATACAATCCAAAAAGCTGAGCATAAACAAAAGCAAAATCAGATCGAATACAAAGCTCAGGGAAATTTCTTCGTAACCATGAATCATAAACAGTTCGTTCTTAGAAAAATCCAATTAGTCAATGTCATGGGCCCAAAGCATCTGTACTTTAAGAACCTAAAGAACAAAAGAGCAAAGAAAGATGTACTGCTAAAGGATCTCATTTTGTTCTTTCTAATGACTGACAAAGAAGACTAGATGAGACTGAAGAACCTCACAAGAAAGAAGATTCCAAAATGGAAATCCAACGACTAACAAATAACAGTTGCTCAAGCTTTGCTTGTGTCCAACTTGTCGGCAGTTCAGCCTGCTAGCATCACGAGCGTGTTTCACAGCTGTTCTGTGGGATTGCGGTCCATGTTTACCCATATGTTAGGGATTGATTTGGCTTTACACGGACAAACCATTAAAGTTTCCATGCTTAAAACTTCCAGATTCTTAAATCAATTACAGTAACTAGGCTCTTTCAGCTGCTTCAGAAGCAAGACAGCTTTTGCTTATCTGTTCTTTCTCAACAAGTGTCTACAATATCGATGAGAGGCTAGATATTGATGAATTAAAACCAAATCTCAGAGTCTTCATATGATAATTCATTGATGAAAAACTAGCAAGAAATCATCAAACATTCTAATAAAATAGTTTTTAGAACTCAGAAGCTCATATCAGGGACAAGCATGTACAATTTCATCTGTCCCATCTGCATTACTATATAGATTGATATTTTTGTGTAAAAATGTAGATTGATTATTTACAAAGCCTAAAATAGAACAATAATAAGCCGAGTCATGTCTGAAATTTTTACTCTCCAGCTCCTCAACAATCTGTGGCTGTATAGTTATCATCACTTAAACAAGTCTTTAGCGGCATAAAAATTGATCAGTAGTCGCATGTGAGCTGATGGAGACGGTTAAAGATAATCAATGCTTCCTAACCAAATTTGGTTGCTTCATGAATTGCATTTGCTAAATAACTCACATTGCCTGTGGTAACACCAGCCATACTGCATGTGACAAGAGCAGTCATATCAGACAGCTTATGCTATTCCTATAGCTCATTAAATTAATATAAAAGAAAATGAAAAAACCTATCTTAGGACTAGATCTATGCATTATTTCTTAGAATAGGTTTACCTCATACGTCCATCAAGAGTCATGTAAATGTGAAATCCCCTTTGCAGCCGATCAACCTGCTCAGGGGTCAAGCCAGAGAAGCAAAACATCCCAACCTGCAATTTACTAATTTTTTAGCTAAATGTTTAAAGTTAAATGCTAAAATTTCAGTTCCTTTTTCTTTGTTTCAAATACTCTGAACTTGAAGCAGCATGAATTGAACTACAACGTTAAACTACTAACCTGATTAGTTATGTGTTCCCAATTGAGCGAAGAACTCAATTGCTCAAGGCTTTTCCGCAGAGTAGTCCGCAGACTTTGAATGCGATTTGCCATCACCTTATTTTGCATGTATGATCAGAAGGGATATTAGATACCGATTTGTATATCTAATTGAGAAATAATAAAACAATACAGGATAAAATAACTCGTGTTAGTATTTACCTTCACCTCTTCGACCCAAAGTGCTTTCATACTAGGATCACTCAAGATACCTGAGACCAATAATATACCATGAACAGGAGGACTGCTATACATTGCCCGGGCAATCTGCTGCAGTTGACTTTTAATTGCAACTGCTTGCTTTGCATCATTGCAGAGAACACTGAAAGAAGCAAAAGTAACTGATATCAGAATTCAAACCTAAAGACAAGTCAAGAGGGTGAGAGGTGAGGACTTTTAGGTTACTTGAACAGCAACCAGACCATACCATTTGACTATCATTCAATGGCAGTGAAGATAATTCGGTATGGTTTAGGACTGTGTCAATTACTTTCTCTGATTTTGTGTACTATTTTATGCTTATCACTACTCACAATCTATAATTAACTCAAACAGGTGCGAAAGCTAGCTCTCAAATAACTCTCTGCTCTAATAAACCAGGAATAAAACCAGTCTATTCCAACCTTTGAAAATGAAAAATATGCACACAACCTCAAAATATAATCCAGAATGTGCACATACTTGAGACAACCAACTCGATGTCCATATAATCCCATGTTCTTCGCAAAGGATTGAGCACAACCTATTAAGTTCCCATCTTCAACAAAAATCCGGATTGATTGGGCATCCCTGTCGAGGTCCCCACTTGCAAAACCTTGATAAGCCATGTCAAAGAAGGGGAAATGATTTTTTACCTAAAAAGAAAAAAAAAAAAAACAAAGACAGACTTAAGTTGACTATCTGGATATGCAGAAATGTGGCGAAACACAGCATCTGGTATAGTTACCTTAAAAAGATACGAAATTTCTCTCCACTGTTCCTCGGTAGGGTCAACCCCAGTTGGGTTGTGAGCACAAGGGTGGAGTAAGAAAAAAGAACCATCTGGGGCATTCTACAGAAACCATCAAACAGAATAAACTAATGAAACTCGACAGTTGTTTTTACTCTATATGTTGCATGGATTAATATAATGCAGCATATTTAGTGCTCTTCTCAGCAAGCAGACATATTCAGAAAGGGAAAAGTTAAGATAGAAACGGCAAATGTCTGAGACAATTCATGATTAAACAATGAGTAATGTAGAGATAGCCTTCTCATTGCTGATCTTTTCATGTGCCAAGATAGAAACGGCAAATGTCTGAGACAATTCATGATTAAACAATGAGTAATGTAGAGATAGCCTTCTCATTGCTGATTTTTTCATGTGCCTCTTAGTCAAATGACATGGTGAGTGTATTAGAAACAATAAAAATCTTTTGAATTATCAAATAAAGAATTATCTGAGTGATAAATTCTAGTAAACTGCTATACCTTGACATCATCCATAAGAGCAGAAAAATTTAAGCCCTTTGAATCAGGATGGTAGTAGTGAAAAGTTCTCTCTGGAACGAGGGCATCTCTCCATATGTTATGGTGGCTATACATTGCGCAAGATTGAAGGTCATTGACAGAAGGGAGCTCATGCATTAGTCCAATTTAAAAAACCAGCTTCACATACCTGAGAAATAACCAAGTATACCAAACAAACTTACTTGGACCAAGTTGGATCAGTCATATATATTTGAGATCCAGGATAGAAACGCCTCTGGAACTCAGCAAAGAGACGACATGCACCGGTTCCTGATAGAGCTTGAACTCCAGCAAACCTCCCTTCTTTTATAATGTCCGAATTCTTTCCATAAACCAATTTGACACTCTCCTCAACCAGTTTGGAACTCACAGCAGAAGAGACCGACTCCCTGCCAATACCTCTAAAAAGTTGAGACTAAAAATCATTCTGCAGCAGAGAGGAGTTTTCGCGAAGAAGGAGAAAGCTTACATTCAACAAAATGGTTTCTGTGATTGAACAAATATATTTGGAACATGTGGTACGCATGACTAACCATTTCTCTGTAAATTTTGCCTAAAAGTTTTGCTCAGTAAGAATGAAGCAAATCCACATTTTACTCCTTCCTTTTTCTAATCAAGAGGTTACTTATACAGATAGATTGTCACACGAGATTAGACTAATTCAGGCACCATAATCACTATTGACAATTACCATTCGAGAACAACCATGATTAAGGTCACTAATATGTTGAGATTGTCATTTTGAAGTTATATCTGCAGTGACCATAAAATAAACTATTTATGCTAGAAACAAGAACAACATCACACAAATACATCAAATTATGAACCTTCAAGTTACAGAGAAGTTTTGGACAAATGAAAAGGAAAAGTAAGTGAAAAGCCAAGTTCACTTCTTGATAATCATAAGTGGGATTTCTAAAAGATAGAATTGTAAATGAACACATCAAACTTAATGAATACCAAGCTAATGCACTATATACAAGTAATTTAAGCAAATGAAACTCACAAGAAGTCACAACCAGCAATCTTTGCCTCGGCCTCTCTAACACATTGAAGGACAACAGGTTTCCCTTCATCATCTCTATAAGCTCCCTAAAAATCGAAGCAACAAGATACTATTAATTCACAACCCACAAAAGACTGTTTAAGAAACACCATCAATGGATCAATAAATAGTAGGAATAGAAAGATATACCACTCCAAGATTGATCTTTGTGGGACTAGTGTCAGCAAGAAAAGCCTCAGTAACACTAGTAATGGGATCTTTTGGAGCTGGGGCTACATGATCCCACCATTTAAGTGCCTTGTTGCCTGCTGATGTTGAGAAGCATCTTGATGTTCTTGTCAAAAAGCACTTCCACATGATAAATAATCTTCAATCTCAGCTAACCCAAGAAAGCGAGTAATGTCCTTATATTCTTCTTGCATAGAGAGGGAGGGTAGCTTAAATGGGCTGTCATTTATCTCTTCCATGGTTTTTCTAGCAATTGTTTTCCTGTGGGCTAATGGTATTTGGTTCTAAAGCTAGCACCAAGGTTTACTAGTTCGCTGCTAATCTTTCCTACAGGGCCAACAGAAAGTGCTTGACTTTGATGCCTCTTTCTTTTCACCCACCTTTCCTGTATATCTTGTCGGGTTTATTCATAGTTTCTAAACCCTTGTTAGTTTTCCGTTAATTTGGTGTTGATTTTTCCCTTTTTTCAAATACTATCCAGAAAACTACAAACATATATAGCACTGTCACCAATAAATTACATAGGCACATAAGAAGGTTTAGCCTAATGATTATGTATTTATTAACTTTTTTTTTAGAGTGTATTTAGAAATAGGATAGATTTGTATTTTTAAAAAATATTTTTTAGTGTTTTTGAAATGTTTTAATGCACTAATTTTAAAAATAAAAATCTATTTTAATATATTTTTAAATAAAAAATACTTTAAAAAATAATATTTACTATATTTCTAAATAAACCCTTACTAATTACAATTTTTCAATTGTTATTGTGTAATTGGGAAAGATTATTACATTAGAAAACTTGGAACTTCTTAAATCTTCTATTGAATAAAAATAAATAAATCATATTGGCCAAATCTAATTAATCTAAACCGAACCTATATATAGTTTGCTTGATTTGGTTGAAAGATAAGAAAGCAAGGTTGAGAATTTAAATCTAGAGAAATCTAAATTTTTTTTAATAATATTGTTGTTATTTAATATTTTTAATTGCATATGACTCAAGTGAATTTTTTAGTCAACGAAGATGCCAGTGGTTGTGAGTTTTATTTGACTAAAATCTCCTGCACTACATCACACAAAATCTTGTTACTAGTGAGATTTTTTTACATGTTTAAATCTTTATAGATATCCTTATTTTGTATTATACACCATTTTTATTTAATTCTCTTTCCTTTTAATTCATAAAAAACTCTCCTTTTATATATATATATATATATATATATATATATTCCTATTCTTGTCTTTCTTCTGGATCTAGATTAAATCAATAGAAATAGATTTCTTCTTCTCCAACAAACAAAAAATCCTTCTCCTTTAGTGAACAAAAAAGTCATAGTTGTTGGATTGCTTATATTTCCAACTGCAATATATATTTGATTTTTTTTTGTTTGAAAATTAAATTAAAGTTACAAATTTTAAAAAATTATTAATTTATAAATTTAGTATTAAAAAGGTACGTAGATGCTCTACTATCTTTCTATAGGCTAAAAATCTTATGGTGTTTAGGGGATAATACTAATATCTTATTAGTTATTTATGGACCTTACTTTGAACAAAGGAATATATACATGTAGAAGAGAAAAAATAAAATTTATAACCCATTAAAGTGATAAAAATATAATTACATAAGATTTCTTTCCACTCGTATATATCTCTTTCTTTAAAGAAATTAGAGAGTAATTAATATGATAATTTTCCGAGCATCATAAAATTCATGGTTTCAAAGATAAAAAATTAAAAATAAATTGGGTAGATATATACATTTTCATTTTAGATTTAATAAAATAACTCAAATGGTTTTTTTATTTAGTTGAGAGTGATTATTGATAACAATAAATGGATTTAGATTAAGGAAAACAAAACTCAACATTAATTTACCAAGCATAAAGATAAAATCATGTTTAAAATGGAGTATCCAAAAAGGAAAAGAAAATTAAGTAATAACTAGACGTCGATGTACCACACATTACGGCAATTTCTCAAATATATAATCTTTTGAAAACATATTTGATATTATATATAAGTATGTTAAGCAAAATAGAAAATTAAATTACATAAAATTAACAATAGATATTTAATGAGATTACTTACAATGATTATTCAAATCTATTCATATTTAAAAAGTTATCATTAATAATTAATTGCTTCAAATTACGTTGTTAATCCATAATGTGATCTTCTATTACAAAAATTATTGTACCTATATATATGGTACTATTCTTCCTTTTATTTTAGAATTGTAAAAAAGCTTCTGTTTTTGAAAAAAATTCTGTAGAAAACTCCTAAAATGAAAAGACAGATAATTTAAATACATCAAATATATATATATATGAAAAAAATATAAAATACTTTATTAAATAAGTTAAGACCATTAATTAAATGACGTGCTGTCTTATTAAAAAGGATAAATAAAACTATTTTCTATTTTTTAAAATTAGATACTTGTTTATTGAGAAAATCTTGTTATTTGAAAAAACATGTATTTTTGTTCAAAATGTATTTTTTTTTTATAGAGAAGACTCTATTTAATAAACTAAAATCATTAATGAAATGATTTGTTAAATGAACCTAGTATTTATTTCTTGAAAATTAAACACTGATTTGTTGAGAAAACCTAAAAGGGTTGTTTTTTTTTAAATATGTATTTTTTTTGAAAGTGTACTTTTTTTATGAAGAAGTTATAGAAGATTCTATTCAATAAATTAAAACTATTAATGGAATGATATGTTTTATTAAAAAGATAAATAAATATAATTTCTACTTCTTAAAAAATTAAACATATGTTTGCTGAGAAAATCCTAAAAGGGTTGTTAAAAAAAAAAACACAACATCTCAACTTCAAAAATAAGAATTCCTAAGAGTAAAATTTGATAAAAAGAAACGGTTGAAAAAGTACCTTTTTATAAGAAAACGTTACATAATTTCTATTCAATTGAGATTATTATCATGAAAAAGGATATATATTAAAACTATTTTCTATTTATTAAAAGTTAAATACATGTTTGTCGAGGAACCCTAAAATGAAAGTCTTAAAAAAGTAAGGTGGAGCGGGGGATTAGTGTTTTGTCATAAAATTTTAAAATTTTGAATTTCAATTCTCAATACTTTAAAAATTGATACCATATACAATATCAAAGAACATAAATTAAAAGGATGATGAGAGAAGCACACATTTTTATAATCGTTCGAACAATCAACTACTCCATTATTCCTTAAACATTCATTTAAGTATTTACTATCAACTTATAGTTTTCTTAATGAGTGAAACCATGCTGATTATACTAATCTTTTTGCAGGATCAAGTTTAAAAAACTTTATACAATATTTTTCAAGGATCAAGATTATACATTTGACAATTGTTTTTCAAAGATCAAGATCTAAACCTCTTGATTGACTCACAACCAAAGATTACCAAAGCAGTTCAAGTGCTACTTACATTTTCACAATAGATAAAACTCTCACAAGAGTTATCAAACTTCACAAGAGTTATCAAACTTCACAAGAAAAGATTAGAAAGGATTACGCTAAAATCTTTATAGAATTGTTTACAAGCATAGATCAACAACTATTTAACATTTGAAAAAATGCCTAACTTATTAAGATTAACTTTACACCCATGAACAAGCTTTCTCTTATAAAACATTTAAACATAATATCTTTCATAGGAGTTATGATTCACAGAGAAAGATCTTAGATAATGAAAAATATCCTCAAAAGGTATTTCAAAAACATTGGATGAAATGTTATTTATAGGTGAGATAGAAAAGTGAGAGGATTCACCTAGTGATAAAAGAGTAATTTATGAAAAAGAAATTACCTCATAATTTGAAAAGGTAAAGCTGTGTTTTTTTCTAGGAGGAATTGTCGAAGGATTTGGAGGGACAAAAGCAAGATGTTTAGAAATGAGTTTGGTGAGAGGAGGAGAGCTTTGTGAATGAGAAGAGAAAAATAGAGAAAAAAGAGATTTCTTAAGCTTTTGATATAACAAATGTTCTTTGAAAAGGGATTTGGTCTTGAGCTTTGGATGCAAGTTTTTATTTTAAAAATATAACATTACACATAGGAAAAAGAAAAGAGTGTCATGTATGATATAATAAATAAATGTAGGTTTACTTGTTAGAAGAGAAAATGTAAGAAAAAGACAATAAAAAATAAATTTTGTGTAAGAAAAAAGTAATTTGACAACATCATTTAATGCAACTCTAAACATTTTAGAGGTAAGCCTATTTCTTACACAAGTATTTTCACTTTAAATGAAAGACCATTTAAGATCTAATATTTAATGTACACCAAATTTTTCTTTGCTTAAAAAGTCTTTTTTATATCAAACAATCTTCTCTCATGTTCGGCCGAAGAGTAAGAACAACAAGTCTAATAGTTTATTCTTTTATAGCCAACTAGTCTCTTTTTAATTGGTCAAAACTTAATGATCCATACATTTCTCTTTTCCAAAAGACCAAAATAAAATTTTTCTTCCAACTAAGCTCATTTTCATTAACTTGTGCATGCATGTACAAGTTATTAAATGCTTTTCATATAAGCATAAAAGAAAATTTATGTAACCATGTAAACAAAGAATATTCTCACATATACATGTTAAATATACATCACACTAAGTATAAAACAAGAACGATAAGATTGAGTTAAAAGAGGATTACCAATACCTATTTCAAGACAAAGAGCACATAATTTATCTTCATTTAACAACTTCGAGAATATATCCATAATTTTATTTTTTGTGATCACAAACTCAAGAGTAATATCATTCTTTTAATAAATGTCCTAGAGTTTTAGATGAGATTTTTGGTCAAGTTAATTGCACAAGTGTTTTTATAATAAATTAGAATATGGTCTAACTTAAGACTAAAGTCCATTAAGGCTTGTTCATCCATATTATTTAGGCATAATATGATTTAACAATAATATATTTAGCTTCTGTAGTGGATGTTGCCACTGAATTATGCTTTTTGATAGACCATGAAATTAAGACATGTCCTAGGATTTGGCAAGTCTCACTAGTGCTTTTCCTATCAACTATGCAACTAACAAAGTTAGAGTTCAAATAACTAGTTAAATCAAAATTGTATATTTGAGGGTGCTAAAGATTCAAATTGGTTGTGACTTTTAGATATCTAAAAATTACTTAATGACACGAAAGTGAGACACTTTAGGATTGGTGTAAAATCTAGCACCTAGATAAACATTAAACATAATATCAGGTCTCCTAGCCATTAAATAAAGCAAGCTAACAATCATAACATGTTATTTCTTGATGTCCACCAATTTTCCATACTTATCTTTGTCTAGTTTGGTGGTCATGCTCACTAGGGTAGGACATAAACTTACAAACTCCAAATCAAATTTTTTAATTAGCTCCTTAGTATACTTGGCTTGATTTATAAATATACCATTTGAAAGTTCATTTTCCTGTTTATCATCTGTTAAGAGATGATCTGATAACAATACAAGTACTGATTAGTAATCAAATAAATAAAGAACGCAAAAAACTTAAATTCACAAAGTATTTGGTTATGAAGAGAAAACCTTTTGAAGAACTCTTTAAAAGATAAAAAAACCATCTAGGACAGCCAAATCCAGGATAGACAATTTATTCACTAGTTTGAATGATTACAAGAGAAGTATCTTTGAACATAACCTTTTGTGTCTATACTACCTTACTTAATGAGACAGTGAACCATGTTATGTCTCCTACCGTAGTAACTTGCCAGTACATTTAATGATCTTCAAAGTATTGTCATCCTAACTGGAACCTTCAATTGCTAACAATTCACACAGAAACTCCTCTTAGAAGTCTATAGGCTCTCAAACTCTTTAAGGACCAATTCTCCTTGAGAATTTCCTACACACTCTTTGTGTGTCAAGAGTATGTGCTGCAAAACTCTATGTAAACTCCTTAGTTAATTGGTATACTTGGTTTAATGTAATTGATGCTTTTACATTTTGAAACTCTCCTCTAAAGCACACGACACACACCTTTCTTCAGACTTAACCTTCTGTATATATATGTCTTATGTGATAAGGATAAATATAAGGATGATCTTCTAGTTTCCAAGTATGTCACGTTGGTAACATATTGCTAACATGTTTTAAAAAAACATAGAAAAGTTATTTTCGGATAACTTTTTCTACTTTATCTGAATTTATTTATTAAATAATCTAAACTAATCAGATAATTATAAAGAAGATAACGCTAACTAATCTTGATAAACTTCTATCTTAGCCAAATGATCTTTTTACCAATCGTAAAAGATTTTCACTAATCTAAGCCAACAAAATGACATTTACACCATCTTTATCTTGCTTGATTTTTGAGGAAAAAGGTCAATTCTCCCATCATGCTTATCTCAAATTCTATATGCATATAACTTTCAAAGTCCTTGCACAAAGATTCATTAGTTGCACCAAATAAAATATCATTAACATAAATTTTCACAATGATTAAATCATGTTCTTTGGATTTCATAAAGAACACTAAATCAATTTTTCCATGTTAAAGCCTTTTCAAGTAAAAATATTTTTTTAATCTCGCATATCAAGCTCTAGAAGCTTGCTTAAACCATACAAAATCCTTTTGAGTTTAAGAACATGATTTGAAAAATTATGGCTTTCAAAACTGGGAAATTGCTCAACATAAACTTCGTTTTGAATATAACCATTTAAACATGCACTTTTTACATTCATTTGAGAAATTTTAATATTTTTAAAATATGTAAATGCAAGCAATATACAAATTGATTCCATTATAGCTACGAGGGAATAAGTCTCATCAAAGTCTATTTCTTCTTCTTGGTTGTATCCTTGGGCAACCAAACGAGCTTTGTTTTGGACCACTTCTCCAAATTCTTAAAGTTTATTGTGAAAGATTCATTTGGTTCCAATAATGGAATGACATTCGGGCTTACAGACAAATTCCAATACTTGATATTTTTCAAATTGACCAAGCTCTTCTTGTATTGAGAGTATCAAATACTCATCACGCAAAGCTTCATCCCTGTTCTTAAGTTCAAGTTTATAAATAAAAGCAATATTACTAACTTGATTAATCATAGAGGATCTTATTCTTACTCCACTTTATAGGTTAGTAATTATAATATCTTATGAAAGTTATATTGGTTGTCGAATTGCTTTGGAAAGACTTTATGAAAATTCCTCTTGCTCATGATTATTATGTTCTTTAATCATCACTAGAGGATCTTCTCTTTGATCATCCTTTATCATGGTGTCATTTTGATTTTTATTTTGAATCAACCCATCAAAGATAACATCTATACCATTTTCTTTTTTATTTTTAAGATAAAAAGGGCTAGACTCATCAAATACAACATGCATGGATTCTTTAACTACTAGAGTTTTAAAGTTATATACTCTGTAAGATCTATTAGTAGAAGAATAACAAATAAAAATAACTTCATCAGATTTGGAATCAAAATTTGCAAAATTATCTTTGGTATTTAAAATAAGATATTTTAATCCAAATACATGTAAAATAAAATATTGGGTTTTTACTTAAACCAAATCTTGTATGGAGTTTTATATAAAATCAGTCCAAGAAAAATCATTTCGAAACATAGAAAAAAGTATTTATAGCTTCCACCTAAAAATACTAAGGAACCTATACTCATTTAGCATAGTTTTTTTTCATTTCTTAAAGTGGGCTCCTTTCTTCTCAACAACTCTATTTTTTTTTATGGAGTTTTAGGAGTTGAAAATTTATGCTTAAAGCCATTTTCTTTACAAAAATTTTTGATTGCAAGATTTTAAAGTCTACACTATATCACTTCTAATTCTGGAAATCAGGCATCCTTTTTCATTTGAAATTCTTTTGCAAAATTTTAAAAATCTTGAAGTTTCTTATCTTTATGTGCAAGAAATAAAACCTATGGAAACCTAGTATAATAATCTACTATGACAAATACAAATTTTTTACCACCAAGACTTGAGACACATATAGGATCAAGTAGATCCATATAAAGAAATTATAGTGATCGATTTGTGGAGACTTGATTCCTAATTTTAAAGGAGCCTTTGACTTGCTTTTTATATTGAGAAACATCATAAATCACTTCTTTTTTGTACTCTAGATATGGAAGTCCTTTCACAAGCTCTTCTTTTGAAAACTCTTGAATTAATTCCATGTTGATATGTCCAAGCTATATATATCTGAACTTATGGTGCACTGTGATTTAAAACAATAGTCTTTTTTTTTTTTGTTTTATAATCTTGACTTCTCAAATTAATAACTTAAGGGATCTTATCTCATAAATACGCGAAAATCTTATTTTTAAAAACCAATGGCCAATGGCCAATATACAATTATATTATGTAAAACAAGAGTCCTAATTAAATAAATTTATTCAACATTAGAAATAAAATTATAAGTTTTAAAGGTATATGAAGAAAAATGTAATGTTATTCAAAACCTACGGGCTACTGTCCTCCCCATTACCTTCAAGGATCCGACACTGCAACTAGTGTATACGGTAGTTTTGTTCCACTCGGTAAGTGTGGTTTTTGTTTGTGTAAAGGTTTTCTTCTGGACTACTTTTGAGGTCTAGTGACTTAATTCATAGGATTGGTATTTTTTTTTTTTTTTGTAGTCTATATGTATATTTGTTCAGAAAGGAAAAGACTAACACAGTAAAATTAAAATGAATACTTTATGATTCACACACGAAAAGTTATAATAAAAGTCATTAATTGAATATTGTAAAAAGAAGAAGAAGAAGAAGAGGCACACAATTCACAGGTATTCTCTTAGAAAAAAGAGTTGCATATATGTAGTACACAATTGAAATGTGATAATCACATGATTCACCACACTATACAGGAGTTTAATTTCTCACAAGAAGATGGAAACCCTGCCTTATTTAACAACACGTTGCTTGACAAATAATCAAAGAAAAATTTCTATATTATGCAACCCAATTAAAGAACAAACATTTCAGTTGACCTTCCTGCAATTCAAACGAATTTGTCCTCGCTTTCCGGTCAATGGATTTATATTCCCCATCTTCACCATAGAATTTGCAAAATCTGTCCAGAAAGCCTTGGCATTTGAGCTATAAGCCTTCACCAAGCTATCAGTTGAGCCTCCATTGAAGAGTGCTTGATCAGAGTGAAATAACCCTCTTTTCTTCAACAAATCGTTATAGTATCTAGCATCAAAGTATGAAGGAGTTGGGTTTAGAGGAGCAAGGTTTGAGTCACCTCCAGTGCGTGGACATGTTAATTTGCGTTCTCGTGCAAATTTAGGGTCAATGTTAGTTTCATTGTAGATTCTGTCTTTGAAGGTAAAACACTGTGCAAACCCTATAGTGTGGGCTCCAGAGAGAACTACAAGGTCTTTCTTATTTAAACCATGTTTTTTAAAATTGTTGATGAGGTCTGGGAGGTCCATAGACGGTGCTGGGATGTCATTGTTCGCGGTGGTTTTGCTAGCTGTGGTCGAGTCTCTTCTCCCTAGCTGCACCGCCCATGTTGGCCCTCCTAGCTGCACAATATAACATAGCTGTTAAGATCCCATAGACAGAAGGGGAGAAAATCACGTGAAACAAAAAAGAAAAAATCACAAACAAATACAATGTTTAATATGGCGAATGAATTCACTGTAATCGGAATAATTTGGAGAATTCTCAACCCTAAACCAAAGTACTTCAATGTGAATGACAATTCTATATTTTTAGAAATGAACGACATCAAATATATAATATAACCCTAATGGATACTGAACCGAATCATGATATACAGTAGGAAAAAAGCCTTATGTCTTTGAATGTAGAATACGGGCCGGTACGAGACATGCTCATCAAAACAATATTAGTTGACTACGTATGACAATTTGTCTAAATTAATTACATGGAAGACTAGAAATGATAAATTAAGTACATACCGCAACCACGGAATCACGAGCTGCTACTGCTAAGATATCTGCGCAAGAGACCACCGGACGTCCACAGGCTTTGTCCACTTCCAACTTGATTTGGTCAATAACTTCAAATCCTCTAATTGAGTTCATGTTAGGGTTCGCATTCTTTTCACTATCAAAGGCGGATGTTGAATCCAAAAGAATTGATGCATCACAACCCTGTATGATCATAAGTACAGAAACCAAATCAATCATAAGAACATGTAATTGAGACTTATCATGGGATAATTAATTAGAATATGGGTTAGTGCAATACATTGACAAAACAATCATGGAAGTGTAGACGTAGTAGAGAAGCACCCATGCGTCTTTCGTTGTAAACTGCAGCCTCAACAACTCGTTTGATAGTTGGTAAAGCTTTGGGACACACATAATCATAGTAATTTGGAGATAGTACTTTTGAAGGAGAAGCTGTGGTAGCAAGAGCCAACACAAGGAACAAGGTGGAAATTAGGCTGAAGATGCCAAGTGAAGCCATGTTTTAGTCACTAGATTGAACCCCAATGTTTTAGGCTGACTGGGAGAGGGTATTTATAGACAGGGAGAGGGAAATTAAGTCATGCATGTTGTTAATATTATTCTAGGACTTGGCCAATCTTGTGACTTCTGAGAAGCTTCAAATTGTCAAAACCGCCATTGTCATGGCCATGGATATAAATGAGGTAAATAGCGTGTTCTCAAAAATGGTATGATTTGGTCATTACAAGTTATCTAATGACTGCTTCCTTTATTGTTTTAACTACTCCCATTTTTCATTCAGATAATTCTTCTTCATGTGATGATGAAATTTTCAACGCACCTAATTTAATTTCCTAGCTTTTGCTAGACTTAATTAATACAAATGTGATCATATAACCCAAAGTAACAACACAAAGTAATTGATCATTATGCAATAATTTTTTTTTTTAAAAAAAAAACCTTAGGTGACAACACAGGCTTCCACTCTTGTGACATATGCAATGCTTGGGGGGCAAGAAAAAAAATAATTAATTTTTTTATAATTTTTAAATGACTAAAGAAACTGAAATGCTAAAACCCCAGGTCCCAGTATATGCTTGTTTTTTCGGAAGGTATATACTTGCTAATTAAGATATCTTGTAATGAAAATAATGATATTAATTGCTGTGCCTTTGGAAAATTTTCTTTTCGAGAATTACTTCGTCAAAAGAATCCTGTTGATTTAAACGACTCACCTAATCAATAATCTAATTGGTTTTTTATTTATTTTTTTTTTTTTGAGAAGATTGCCGAAAATAGGAACTATAAGATTCACCTAATATCAAGTTTCTGAGGTTTCGTGTTCCGTATGCCATTTGGCACGTGAATCAAGATTATCAAATATTCATCATCATCACGTGTTGAACGTTTACAAAATCAAATATTTCACGATAAATTATTTCAAACTTCTTTGTTTGTACAGTTGAAAAGCATTTTTATAAATATTTTAAAAAATAATTTTTGTTTTAAAATAAATTTTTAGTGTTTTTAGATAATTTTGATATGTTGATAATAAAAAATAATTTTTTAAAAATAAAAAAATATTATTTCAATATATTTTTAAACTAAAAACAGTTTCAAAAACAAATATTGATATGAAATAAGCTCTTCGACAATTAGTATAAATACTATTACATTTCTAAGTTTCAAACTCATAATCTACCATATGCCCTAATGAATAGTTTGGGTGGCAAGAAAAAACTAGTTTAATTAAAAATTTTGTGTTTAAGTCTCATAATTGGTTTTTTAAAAAGTAATATGTTCATATCCTATTAGTTTTATTTATAGATAAAGATGTTTAAGTTTTAATAATCTATCTAGATATAGATTTTGTAAATTCTCTTCAAATATATATGTGTAAAAGATGCTTTGTTTAATATATATACCAATTTTCTATTAAAAGAAACAACTTAAAAACTTTAAGGTTCCTTTTACTTAAAACTTGGAGATAAAATATTAGAGAGTTAAATTTAATAGTGAATTTTTAAGAAATTTAAGTTGTTAGAAATACCAAGTAGAAGTTTACTATATATAAAATGGTCATCTAAGAGATTTTGATAAAATAAACAGCTTTATGATAATAATCATAAATTTTGCTAGTAAATTTTTAAGCCATGTTGTATAAAGGGGTTAAATTTTTATAGCTATATGATGTTGGTAAACTTCTAAATTAAGTACAAAAGTTACTGTTTAGAAATGATTATTTTTTATATTTAGTTAAAACTCTTTTATTAGTTTATTTTTTTTGTTCTATTTATGACCTTTTGTTTTGTTTTATTTAACTAGTAAATGAGAGTTGGAATTTTTAGTTTTGATTATCAAAAGTAAAATTAAGAGTATCTTCTCCTATATAAGATCAATTATACATGACTAGGTTTTTTCAAGACTTTTTGTATAATCCTTTTTATTAATCTATTGACTTTAATTTATTGTTTTATTTTTCTGTGTTAATTGATATTAGAGCTCAATAATTCTTGATAATTGATTTTATGTGTTGTTGAATAACCTTAAAAGAAAGAGGTTGTATGATAAAATATGTTAATATAGGTTATAAGGAGGTTCCACCTCAGTAATGAGATGTCCAAGAGTGTTAACTAACTAAGAGCTAAAAATCTATGAAAGTAGATTGCAAAATTAACCCATTAACTATTATAGAGAGACTTGTAGAGACAAGTTACAAAATTAAATAGTTAACTGATGGAGAGAGTTGTAAATTTGAGGAAGAACCACATGATGTCATTAAGTTTAAGAGTTGTAAAAATCCTAAAATTTATATGAATTCAATAAGAATTCTCTCATGAAAAGTGAAGAATTCTATGAACCTTTAAAAGAGTTTTTTTAGAGCCGACTTTTAAGATTTTAAAATTATAAAAATTTCCAGCCACAAAAAAAGTCATGGACCGACCAATAACCAAGTGTTCAAAGTTGATGCTTGAAGAATTCCACGGTAATTATGGTGTGCTCATGCTGGATTTTAAATTCAATGCTTGGTTATTAGATTTTAATTTAGCATGTGCTTTGAAAAAAAAAAAAAATCATTTGAAGAGTTAGATGGAGTCCATGTTTTAAGACCTAGAGGGACTTCTATGCCAAATTTCTTTGTACCAATGGTTTAGTCAAGGCAGCTTCCTAGTTGATGATGAATAGGTATTGGCCATCGAACCTAATAATTATTTTCACTAATGCAATAATAACTATTAGTGATGAATGGCTAAATGGTTGTTAGCAAACCTATATATGTTACACTTCCACCAAGAAAAAAAGATAAAGGATTCATGTTATAGGCTTGATTTTCAATCTGATTGTTGGATTGTACTAAAATCTTTCTAAGAGATTCTAGAAACCTTATTTTCTATAGGGTTACATTCTTATATGCATCGTAGATCGGTAAGATCCCAAAATTAGGCTCAAAATTTATTGTTCTATATTGGTTATATTTTCCTAGCTAATTTAGGGTTTTTTTCTATTTAGTTTAGAATTCTTTTATTATTTTTGTTTGGTTCTATTTAAGATGTTTATTACATTATTTTCCTAGCTAATCCGAGAGTTTTTATATTCAATTTTGATCCTTAAAAATAAAATTAAAAGTATTTTTTCTTTTATTGTGAGAAATATATACGACTAGGATTTCTCAAACTTTTTTTTAATATAGCCCTTTCTATTAACCTATCAACCTTAATTTAATTTGTTGTTGTTGTTTTCACCAGAAAAAAAAAGAGGGGATGCCACCACCATTGGACCAAAATGAATTCCACATCAAGTTCCTTAATAAGTGGCATTCTATTAACTCTTGTTATGTGTAAGTTTTGAACAGACACATTTCATATATCACTTGCTTGACTGGTGTTCTTGTTCTTCGTCCTCTCTAAAGTTACCTTTCCTCTCCCAATTTCTTTAGCCATACTGAGGTAGAAATATCAAATCAATTACTCTATTTGCCTAAATGGCTAAATAGTAACTTTTATCTCTTCCCTTTACCAAAGGTGTTCTTCAAGCCAACTAATTATAATATAGGGGGTGTTTGTTATTGTAACGTTGCCACTCTTTTCAAAAAATAATAATATTTTTTTGAATTGTTTTCGTTGCACGTGCATTATGTTGCGGCGATCATCCTTCTGGGTCAGAATAGTCAAGAATTATATAGGTGGAAAAGACAAGGAATTCTTGTCCTTTCTCAGTAGAAAAAAAGAAATGAGAGTTGCAACATAATATTTTAGTGACTAGAAACTCTAACTGGTTTCAAAGCTTAAGAAATGATATTAATTGCCTATAAGAAATGTATTAGTATCCCTAATATGTCTTACCTTAGATAAGCTGTGTCATAACCCAATTTTTGACCCTTTTATTTTAATTATTATTATTATTATTTTATTTACTGAAAAAGATAAAAAAAATGATGATGATGAAAAAATAATATTGATGAAAAACAAGAAAAATGAAATAAATGAAGAAGGAGTTGAAATTTGGGTTGAGGGCAACATGATTGGAAGTTTTTGGGTTTAATTAAACTTTGGAATTAATCTAATTAATCCAATCAAGGGTTTAATTGGAGAATTGATAAGTTTTGAGACTTAATTAAGCTTCGAATTAATTTAATTAATCCAATCAAGGGTTTAATTGGAGAATTGACAAGTTTTAGACTAAATTGAGCTTGGAATAAATTTATTCAGGGACTTAATTGAAAAAATTATTAAGGTATAGAGCTGATTCTGGTCAAATTTGTAAAAAATTAAAAACCAAGGACCAATGTGTAAATGGCGCTGAGATGCAGGGGTTCAATTACAATTTACCCAAGGACTGGACAACAAAAATTCAAAATGTCGAGGATCAAAACGCAAATGGGCGGGAAGGAGTCACAGAGCCGGGGTGAAAGGGCAGAACCGAGGGGACTAAAAGGGGAGGAGACAAAAAAAAGCCACGGGAAGGAGTCACAGAGCCAGGGTGAAGACGAAAACAAAACTAGGAGAGCCGAGAGAGAGAAGACTGGAGAGACAAAAATAGTGAGGCGCATTGGCTAGCCAACACAGGAGCGCCAACCTCGTCTCCGGTTGCGCCACCCCCTTCCCCCTCCGGACAGACATAAAACAGAGGAGGGAGACAAAAAAAGAGTCACGAAGAGGGGGGAAACTGGGGGAAAAGGGGTAGAACCGAGGGACTGAAACAAAAAAAAAAAAGGGACGAAGAGAGACAAAACCCAGGGAAACTTTTGGTCACTCAACCAGCAACAAATCCTCGTGCTTTTACCACCATTTGTCTTCGTCTTGAACGGAGAAGACTGGGCAGAGACACAAACAAAGAAGAAAAACTGGGGGAATTTGACTGAAAAGGAGAAGAAAAAAACGGGAGCTGAACCTAGACGAGAAATCAGAAACCGGAGAAAAGAACAGAGGACAAAAAACCGAGAACCAGCAAGAAAAAACCCGAAACAGAGGAAGAACAAGAGGATAACGCAGGAGCATACAATGGAACCGGGCAAGAGCTTTGGCGGTCATCCATCACGCCCCGCCTCCTCGAATCGGACAAAGAAGCCAGGCGAACAAAAACGAAGACGAGCCAGAGAACAAGAAAGCTTCGCCTTCAGCAGACCAGGTAAGTTCTTCCTCTTCCACGCTTTTCATTTTAATTCACCGGCTACTGTTCACTTTGAATTTTTAATTCACACATTCTAACTCATTTCCTCTATTCTGCTCATGCACGCGTGAAATCACTTCACGCGTGCTTTCTTTTATTTTTGCCCAGTAGGTCACCGGCTTGGGCGATGGCCGGTGGATTGTTGGTTAGCCCACCCGTAATGTAAATTGGGCCCAAAAAATAAAAAAACAAAAATAAATAAAAAATGTGTATGCATGAATAAAAATAATGTAAATTTATTGGTTTATTCACTGACGCCAGAGTCGGGAATAAAAATACCGGTTTAAATTTATATTATTTTTATTCTTTGTATTTTATTTTATTTAGTTAGAAAAATAAAAAAAATATGTGCATGCGTAAAAATAAATTTATTTTTATTTATTTATTCACTGGCGCTAGAGTATGGAATAAAAAATATTAATCTAATTTTTTTTTCGTAGCTACGAATTTTTACCAACGCCAAAGTTGGAATTATTCGAGCTCGAATTATTCGAGTTTGAATATTCACTGACGCGAGAGTCAGGAATATTGTAAACAAATCATCATAGCATAAACAAATAAACATTTAGCAATTTAAGACAAAACCAGCAATGCAGTCTGCCTTAGGCAAAATGTTTAATGGGTGATAATATCTTCCTTTTTACGTGACCAATCCCGAGCCATAGAATCTCTGTTGATCAGTTAGGGTTCCTAGTGACCATAGTACTAGATGGCGACTCCTCAAACAAGACCTTTTCCCCTAAAAGAACAAGATGCCAGAAATCTGTTTTTTTTTCATAATTCAAGGATTATTTTTAGGGCCGCCGCGATGTCGGGTGCGGCAGAATAGCGAGTCCGCTAAGGATCTTAGGATTAAGCTTTGTCTTTTGTCTTATTATTACTATTTTGTTTATTGTGTTTATTTGTTTATTGTTCTTGCATTTACTGCTTTAGCATGCATCCTTGTTTATGTTGCCATGCATCACGAGCACACACTTTACAACCTAGGATAAGTGGTTTTAAATTTATTGGTTTATTTACTGATGCCAGAGTCAAGAATAAAAATACCCGTTTAAATTTATATTATTTTTATTCATTTTATTTTATTTTATTTAGCTAGAAAATAAAAAAATATGTGCATGCATAAAAAATAATTTTTTTATGTGAATATTCACTGACGCCAGAGTTAGGAATATTATAAGCAAATTATCATAGCATAAACTAATAAACATTTAGCAATTTAAGACAAAACCAGCAATGCAGTCTGCCTCAGGCAGAACATTTAAGGGGTGATAATATCTTCCCTTTTACGTAACCAATCCCGAGCCATAGACTCTCTGATAATCAGTTAGGGTTCCTAGTGACCTTAATACTAGGTGGTGACTCCTTAAACAAGATATTTTCCCCTAAAAGAACAAGAGGCCAGAAATCTATTCTTTTTCCATAATCAAGATTATATTTTTGGAGCCGCCGCGATGTCGAGTGCGACAAGCTGCATTGTTTATCTGTTTGATATAAATTAAGAAAAAATTATGTTTTCTAACTATTGGTCTATTTATGGCTGAAGAAAAGTCCTCTTTAGTAAGGAGATCTTTATCTTATCATGTTAAAACAACTTAACCATTATAATGCTGATATATATATAAAAAAAGAAACTATCTTTTTATTTAATATAAAAAATACATCTTATATATAAGTTCATAATCTCGGATACTAACAGAAAAACAAAATAATTTTTTTAGTGTTTTTGAATTTAATATAAGAAATATGTCTTATGTATAAATTTGTAATTCCACATATAACTAGTCTCAAAGACTACTTTTTATTTTATTTTTTAATATGATGAAATATGCAGATATAATCTATTTTTTTTAGAGACTTGGCCAGATACAAATTTAAAATAGAAATTTTATTTTGGAAGGAAAGAATTTTTTTTTATGGGAGGGAATCGATTCGTTTAATACAAAAAAGCACCTCGCGTGTAGGTCACAATTTCAAATATTAAATATGTGAGGGTAGAAAAAAAATGAGGAAATCAAAATTTATTGCAAAATTATCTTCCGAACATTAACAAATTATTCAAAACTGATGAAAGATATATTCGGAAAAATGCAAATAAAATATTTTTATTAAGGTTATTTTAACTACGATAACAATTCAAAACAACTTATCGTTTAACAAAGCTAAACATCCACACAAATTTTATTAATGTCACTTACTTTATTCAAATTTCATGCTAATCCAAATAAATCAAACATATCCGAACATAACTCATGTACCAATATTTAACATCCATAAAACAATCACAACCCTAAAAATAAATCTATAATTTAACACAAATAATTAAATTATTTCAAAATCCAAACACAAATTAAACCAAATTAACAGTAAAAATAGTCCAAAAATTATACAAAAATAAGCATTTGGTTCCAAAAAATTCACAATTTTAGCAATTTTTCCAAAAATAATTTGAATTTATAGATAAACCTTCCAAGGCGTTTAACATGTTCAAGAACTAAAGGAATTAAGTTTGGAGTCTTGTGGATGTATACGAATAACACTGGAAAGCTCCTGGAAGTGGGGGGTGGACCAATGGCGGCATGTGTATCCATGCACCGCCACCACAGCGGCGCATGAATTCATGTGCCATCACTAATTAAGACAAAAAAAAAAGGTGGATTTGGAACCAATTATTCTCCCTTTTCTTTCTGTGCTGGCAATGAGAGCTACTGTCACCTGCAAAAGAGTAAATCAACGCAAATAGTTCAATTTGTTTCTTTTATTTTATTTCTCAAACAATTTCTTCTTCTTTTTTTTTTTTTACAGATGGCTGCTACTGGGAATGAGAGAGAGGAACAATGAAGATTTTAAGGGGGGTTATTGTCTGGTTATGAGTTGGAGTTGAGGTAGGTTAGTCGTTGGTTAAGGTTGATAATAGGTTGGTGGAGAAGAAAGAGATCGTGAAGAAGAGGATGGCAGTCCGTGAGTCTTGTGACTGGTCTGTTTGTTTTCAAGAAAAAAAATGAGAGGGGCTATTGATTTTGGGTTATGTGGCTTGTGGTTTGGCAGGGGAGGTTGCGACTATGGTGGTGGTCATGACCTGTTCGCAGTGTCATTTTTTTGGTTTTATTGCTATTGAATCGAGTTTTCATAAGGAAGAGCATATTAGGAAGTTGTGAGGGTTTCTGGTGTGCTTGATTGAAGAAGGCTATTGGATCATCGGTTGAAGGAGATGGATGATGCAAAGACGTCAAAAACATATTGGTTTTTGCTGTTTTTTTTTTCAAAAATGTATTAAAAAATAAAGTAAAAAAATGGATAGCAACAGTTTTGATGTTATGATATAAAAATTTAATTTTAAAAAAAGAAAAAAAATATTATTTTAAAATATTTCAAAATAAAAAAAAACTTTGAAATACAAATAAGTATCATAGCATAACACCTTGGAATCCCGGTCAGGATTCAATACTGAAATTATCCAAACCATCGAATCACAAACACTAAAATCAACTTCCAACCTTTCTCTTGATCTTTCCTGCAAGATGCAACAAGAATAGCAGGCAAATTCCCATCAACAACAATATCAATATAATCTAGTGCTCGTCTTCTTCTCTGGTGCCCTTCATTTTTTTTCTTCATAAGATTTCCTCCTTTAACCCATCAGCAACCTAGAGTTTAATTTCAGTACTGTGTGATTATATGTGCATCATTTGGAACAAAAGCCCCCCCTCTCAAATTTTTCAACCTAGCCTTAGCATGCACTCCATCTATTCGACTACATACCTGTGAAAGGCTGCTAGCCACCTTAAGCTACCTAACCTTGCAAGATATACATCCTAAAGTATCTGTTTTTTGGCTTATGAGGTTAATTCAAAGTCTCCATAAAAGTCTGCCCAGACATTATCTCAACAAAACCACATAAACCATGTCTTTTCCCAAAACTCTACACAATACTTTTATTTGAAAGGTTGATTGGATACACACTAATGTTCTGAAGAAAAAATTCCTGGATTCTGGTGATGTTACGAGTATATATATTGCACAAAAACAAAACAAGAAGGGATGGCGTTTTGATTTTTTCAAGATTATTTTAGATTTTAATATGGATGATATTTTGAAGTTTCTTAATGGGATCTGGTTTGGGAGTTTCAAGCTTAAAGTTAATTGTAGAAGATTTGGGAAACAAACTGTTGGCAAGCCTTCTGTGAGTGCTAGAATCGGGTCCAGTAATGAATCCCCTATGATTGCACCATCTTCTGCTGCTGCGTCAGTTCCTTTGAAATTGAGGCATAACCGTTCATAAGCTGAGGCTTTGGCAGGGAACATGTCTTGTAGAAAAAAAATTGCAAGTGCAATTGAGTCACATGAATCTAAGGAGTGGTTGAACTATAGTTTGATTGGAGATGTTGTTGAGGGAGCAAATTTTGCTATCTTATCCAAGAATTTAGACAACAATGGTTTACCTATTGTCAGGCTAGGATTTGTAAGGGCTTCTAAGGTTCTTTAACCTTTGGCAATATTGGTGTCACGAAGAATACCATAGACACCATGCACGCTATTTTATCACAGACCTTTTCTAACGTTAAACCTTGAAGTATAATGGATGTTGCTGTTGATTGCTTTTGTTGAGTTGAGTTCTTTGATTTACGTCTATCAGAAAAAAGAAAAGAAAAGAAGAAGATAACTTTCAAGCAGTTATAGCTCCTTATGGCCGAGTGATCGAAATTGATAATGCTACAAGATCTTTTATAAATTTGATAGAAGCAAGGGTGTTAATCTGAACAGCTCGGAAGGAATCTTTTCAGGAGGAGATCATGTTCCACGAGAATGATGTTGACCATGTTGTTTCAATGTCTAGAAAAATATGTAGAGACTTGCCATCTTTGAAGGATATTCAACACACTATACAACCTGTTCAATATCTCAAGGATGATAGTGTTCACCAGTATCATGGATCAAAGTCAACAAGGTTACATGGTGGTGATTTAAGTATTTTTTATGATGTCTTTTTTCTTCAATTAATGTACTACGAGAATGATGTCTGCAAAGATATTGGACTATGAGTCTGTTTCTCATTCTAAAACTCAATCCATTAATTATATGTTTACGAGATTTAAGGTGAGAAATGTTTTCACAACTAATTCAATTCATAATGGCCTTGTTGATGGACTATCAAAATATGTTAGTGAGACGAAATATAAAGGGGTTGATAATGGGCTTCCTTTAGATTAAGTGATTGTTGGGGAATTCAGTACTTGCTCACTCAGGAATATTGATTTCTCAAATGTCTCAAATGTCAGCATGAGAAAGAAGAAGCAGAGAGGTTATAATATGAAGATAAAACAAAGAAAAGTTATATTACTAAATTTGAAGGGTAGTCTTAAAGTGTTTGAAGATGATATTAGTATCTCTATTGATTCAGAGATTGTGGGATCAGGACATGTAGATGTAAAGACGAAAGACTACTCTTATAAAGATCCTACGGTTGCGAGCCATGTGAATGCAAAAGGAGCCATAATTTTGTGGTGGGGATACACTAAAGGAACAATTTTGGGACATGGTGTAATGAGAGGGAGTGAAATGGGTGAAGACGATATAACTTTTTTTTTAATTGTTTTCTACAGTAAGGCATTGTATGTATTATGAATTGCTATTGTTAATTATCAGCTTGATGTTTGTTTTATTACTGGAACAAAGAGGCCTAGAATTACAGATTCCTTTGTTTGTTTATAGACCGTGGAATATTTCTAGTGTCGAATGGCATGTTATTAATTTTGAGGGCATATCAGGAGGTTTATTAGTTATGTGGAATGATGAAACTTTCGAGTTGCCAAATGTTGAATTTAGCTCTTAGTGGATTGGATTGTTTGGCATTCATGTTGAGACAGGCTTTAAATGTGTTATTGTTTGCTTTTATGATGGAGGTAGTCTGAGAAATCTTTATGACAAGAGCTTATTATAATTAAATATGTATTTGGTTGCCCGATGTATGTTACACATGATTTCAATGAAAACCTTGACATACTCTAAAAGAAATACATGTGCAATTAAAAGTTGAGAGGTAATTACATGTACAATTAAAAGAAATTAGAAGAAAAGAAACTATATTGAAGTTTGTCAAATCCTAAATTAGAAAACCCTAATTTTTAGAGTTTAACTTAGATGGCGTGTCACCCAGATTTAATGAAGGGATTAAACAATGCATTGTTCGACCACTGTTCATTTTTTTATTTGGTAGTTTTGGCTGATTGAGTTGACATTTTCAAAAGAATAAATATGAAGCTACGAACCTTTAAATTGAGCAAGATTGGATCCAAACAAAAGGTGTGCACTCATCTTCAACGACGATGATGTTGACGTTGCTCCAACGAGGCTTCGAAACAAGTCAACTCAATTAGCTATGATTGTAATACCCATTATGCAAAAACCATCTATTTTTTCATGTGTTCACACTTTAAAGCTTCCTAAAGAGTTTTTATCAAGGGCTTAAAACCTATATCTCAAGATCAAAAGGCTAGAAATAGCTCATTGTCTTTCAAGTCTAGCAAAACCACCAAGAATCCCAAAAAAACCAAAACCACCATTGCAAAATTAACATAGTACAGAGCTTCCATTTGTTAAGATTTGTTTGAAACCCTCTTATTTTGATCAAAGGGTCAAGCATTGATTAATCTTTGATTGAATCCATAAAAAACCCTAGCAAGACCTTATAAATACACTTGGAAAATCATAACTAAGAAAAAAAAGAGGGGGGGGGGGTAGGAAGGGGGAATTGAGAAAAAAAGATACCCTAAAGGGGGAAAGAGGGCATTAGTTGTTCTAGGGGTCTTAGAGCACGTTTGGGAACGCAAAAAATTTGAATTTTTTTTTTTGCTAAAATTTAATATGGTTTGTATGTTTTGGATCGTTTTGATGTGCTGATGTCAAAAATAATTTTTAAAAAATAAAAAAACATCATTTGCATGCATTTTGGCACGAAAAGTTATTTGAAAAGCACCCGCAACCACACTGTCAAACACGCTCTTAATCTAAAAATGGAGTTCATATGTCTTGCTTGAGGTGTTTTTTATGATCATTTGGTCTATATTTATGTTTACAAACATGGTGATGAGGTTTGGAATACTTAAAAAGTAGGGATATGTTTGTCTCTTTTGTTGATGTTATTTTTTATGTTATGGTTTGATGCTATTCTCTAAAGCGTTTTTAGGATGTGTTTAATGTTTTCTATGTAATAAAAGCTTTCTAGTTAGGTCGTTTTTTTTATTAATAAAATAGTATTTTTTTAGTTTTTGTTAGTTTGATTAATGCATTGTGAAACAATATTGTTAATCATAGATTTACAAGGCTTGTTTATGACTAATATATATTTAGAAAATCAATTTTGAATCTAAATTGCATGGATATATAAGCTACTTAGACTTGATAGTTTTTGAAATTGAAACATTTTCAATTATTTTAATAATTTGATGTTGTTTATTATGGTTTTTAGTAATTATAATACTAGCTAGGGGCTTTATTTACAACCAAAAACCTTTCTAAACCTGCTAGGAAAGAATCTCTGCAACGTCGCGCTAGAAATAAATTGATCTTCCATGATGAGCTGCCGAAATAGAATACAACTTTGGAGTTAATTGTACATCATTTAGCCTTGTGATTGAAAACAGATGATTTAGATACTCGAGTATTGACTTGTTCAGAGAACTAAAAGGTATAATAAAATGGACTAATAATTAAGCAATGACCTTCATGGAGAGCTTCTTCTTCTAGCTTAAACAACTTTAATCCTGTAGGCTGTGGCCTGCCCCTTCTCTTGTATAGATATTCGTGTTCTTTCTTTTGCTTGGTTGCCATCAGCTTAATAGCACTAGCTTTATTAATAAATCCTCTCAATTATTATAAAAATAATAATAATAAAAGAAAGATATATAGCAGCATGGAATCGGAAGAAAGTGAGACCTATATTTTAGAAATGTAATAAATTCATTAACAACTTAAAACTATAACAGATAGGAGTTTGAATCCAGATAATCAACAGATGCAAATGGAATTCCACTCATAAGCGCGCATTCCTCATACACGCCATGTAAGATGAAACTTGCTATCTACCTGGATAATCAACACTTGCTATGTTCAACTGGTTTACAAAGCAAGGTTTTTCTTTCTTTTTTTCCTGCTGCAAATGCTGATTGATATGATCCTTGCCTACCATACGTAAACATAATTTAGCATGAGGTACCGGAATCTTTGAATATTGTCCTTGGATTCTTTGTATATAATGAAGTAACGAACGTCAGAGACTGTAATGTGATACAAAATCGCCACGGTTGATCCATTCCAAGAGGGTGTTAATTAAGCGAAGCTACTTATTAATTAAAATCATAATTAGGGGCAGGTATCTCAAGCAATTTCTTTTTTGGCAAAGACTACGTCAAATGATTCTAGCGTTGGTTTTATCAACGATAAACCTAATCACTGATTAATTTAGAAAACCCTAGCTAGGGATGCTTCTCGATATCAAGAAGATTCACCGAACAAAATTTCTAATCTTTCCTGCTCTCTGGTTTGCGACGTGGCACGTAACTGTTCATCTTTCAAATCTCCGATCTTCATTTGGCTATAAATGGTGTCGTTCAAGTTACTAATATTTTTAAAAAAAATACTAATTTCAAAGTTCATATTAAAGAAGGAAATCACTAGATTAATATTTATTTAATAATAGACTGCAAATTTAAAAATATTGGCACATGTTAGGGTATTTATTTACAAACAAACACACCACAATCATATTTAAATCCATGGTGTAATCGTTTTAGTATATGTTAAAGTAAACAATTATTCTAGTTTATGTTTACTTTGCCTGTTCTGTTTGAAAGCTAGTACTTTTGCTTCTTTCATTCACTCTGTTTCGTTTTGGAGACTTTTTTCTCCTCCTTCGGTTTCTTCTATAAATATACTTTGACTTTGTCACATGACTTTTAAAAATTAGTTTCGTGGAATGAATAGATTTCTTATATTTTATTTTCAAAACTAATCTAATAATATTATAAACTCTAACATATTAACAAAACTGATTATATATAATAAAAGATATTATTATTTTTTTAGCGTTTTATTATCTAAGGTAAATTGTATTACCGGTTTTATTTTAAATTACTAAAAATTTATTGGATTATACTACCGATTGTTTGCTTATAATATTTTTAATTATGGTGTTAATGAATATTCAGATACCAATACTTCCAACTCTAATGTTGGTAAATATTACATAACACAAAAAAACATGGTATTCCTGATTCTAGCACCAATGAATAGATCAATAAAATTTGAATTGAAAATAAAAAAAGACAAGTAGCATACTAGATTTGCATTTTACAATAACCATAAATCATATATATAGTAAAATCATTGAAGAAAAAAAGCACAAGGGACTCGTAAATAAATTCAAAATGATCCACAACTTTTTTTGGAATTTTTTGATATAAAAAAGAAGCTTATTTAGTTAAATATCAAAACAAAAAGAAATAAAATAAAAAAAAATTGGTATAAAAGTATCTTGGCCCAACTTGAGGCTTAACCCAACATAGCCTCAGCTTTTTTTTAAAAAAAAAAATTGGTATGATTTAACTTGTGCGGTTGGGACTAGACCCATCCAGCACAGCCTGGTGACTGGCCAAGCCAGTGACCCGGCCGGTCAGTAGTCACGCTTGAACTGATTTGCATGCATAAACCGGTGAATTAAGTTGGCATGCACAGTGACAAGTGAAATATATTTGCAAAAGCGGGGAAGAGAACTTACCTGCTGAAGACGAAGACGTGAGGTTGCTTGATGCACTCTCTCCTCTGTTTCTTCTTCTGGTCTTTCTTCTTTGTCTTTCTGTCCTCGTTCTCAGTCTGTTTCTCTCTGTATTTTCTGTCTTCTCTCTCTGTCGTCCTGGTCTTCCCTGTTTTTCCTTTGTTCTCGTGTTTCTGTCTTTCCCTGGTTTCTTTCTAGTTTTTGCTCTTCTCTCTGCTTTTCTTTCTTTTCTGTTCTTTCAGCCTTCTGTTCCTAGTCTGTGTGTTTTCTTTTTTTTTTTCGCTGTGGTTTTCTCCTTTGTTTTCCTGTCTTCTGTTTCTGCTCTTTTTCTGCGTTTTTTTTTTCTCTCTGCTTTGTATGCCTACCGTGGTTGTGTTCTTGAGTCGAAGGCGAAGGCGAAGCTGGGGTACGCTGGATTTTATTTTTTCTTCCCCTGTTTCTGTCTCATTTCTTCTCTCTAATCGTCCCCTTCTCTCTCTACTTGTTTTTTTTCGTGTTCTCCCTCTTTTCGCTCTCTCCCCCTTTTGTGGTCTTTCTCTATAAAGCCAGACAATACCATGCGTGTTTTGTTGCATGACTAATAGTAACGGAATTTGGAGATAATGGGCAGCTGAGACGTGCCCACGACAGGGCCGATTACCTCTTCTCGCTGAAACGGTTTTTCCTGGACTGATGAAGTGATGAACAGTAGCTTCGCAACGGGGCCATTTTCTCAATTCAAATGACCATTTCAATCTGACATTTAGCAATTGGTTCCTTGGATTTCAGTGATTTTTATAAAACATTCTTGTTTTTCAATTTAATCAATTCAGTTTTTAATTATCTCTTTAATTTTTAATTTTTTTAAAATTATTCTTAGAAAAATTAATTAAGCTCTGTATAGATTGATCATTGTATTTTAATTTCTAACATTGTGATCTAAATCAACTCCAAACTTTGGTATTTCTTCAATTAAACTTTTAATTTCATTAATTAAACTAATTGTAATTCAATTAAATACTTAAACTTATCAATTCTTCAATTAAGCTCCTGATTTCATTAATTAAACTAATTCTAATTCAATTAAGTCTCCAAACTTATCAATTCTCCAATTAAGCTCTTGATTTGATTAATTAAATTAACCCAAAGTTTAATTAAGTCTTCAAACTTTCAATTTATGTTGTCTTGACTCAAATTTCAATTTATTCTTCATTCATTTTATTTTTTCATTTCATTAATTTTTTTCATCATCATTTTTTAATAATTTTTATATAAAAAAAAGTAAAATAAAATAAAAAGAATAAAAATTTAGGTTATGACAATTGGAAAATTTCGGTGAGAAATTAAAATGTATTAGAAAATTTTGTTTTCTTTTGACCTTGTATAGTAAATTTATAAGGAAAAGTTTTGCTTCTTTCAAGAATCTTGAAAACTTTAAAAGCGCACAGCAGGTTGACATACGATCTTTATTAAGAAATGTTGAAATCAAGAAATGTTGAAATCGAGAAATTAATCATTTGAAAAACAACTTATCTTCTTAATGAAAAATCAAAACATAGTTTTGAAAATGGTCTGATTATTCCCTTCAGCTTGCAGATCATCATGAATAACACTTGAACACCTTTTTTTTTTTCTTCAAACCAAGTGTGAATATCTAAGCTATCTAGATCTAATTGACGCTCGAAAGGCCTATTATTGTTATTGATTTGCTCATGTATGTGGTGGTTAGGAAAGACATATAGAGGGGTGATATGGCATCTTCTTCCAATCATATCAAACACTGAAATGATGCATTCCAAGAGCACCAACTCCTCGTTTCACATGTTCTAATCTTCTATTTCACAAAGTCTCATTACAACTGGTTAAATATCATTCATGATGTTATGAATCATTGAGGACAATCCTTGGGGGCGAGTCACAAAATCAACAGTTCCATTTTCCTTCTTGTTCATCAATCGGGAATCAAGACAAACCGGGAAAAGGGAGTTCTTGCCGGCCTTTTTGGTACTGTTTTTTTTATGCAATTAGCAAAGTTCCTAAATGTAGGGAAAATCTTACAACCTTAACCCCTACCCTTTGTAATCTACGATATTTATTCTTTGCATAAATCATTGAATGTAAAGAATGAGCATGGAATGGAAAAAATTAGCTTATTGATGTGCCCTTCGCAACTAAATATTCGTTATTAATATAAAGAGGTATTGAGTGAAAAGAGTTAGTGTTGTATATGGAAAAAAAAATTCTGCATAGCAATCAGAGCATAGCAAGAAGATAATGATAGATTTTTCAAGAAATTATCTTTGTTTCGGTAAACTCTCTCTCTCTGTCTCTCTATCTATCTAGAAGAGCAAAGAAAAAAGAAAAACAAATAAAGATAAATATTGATAGATTATTGACCAAATTTCCTCCTTCACAATGTTAGGCTCTTGCTTTGGTTTAAGATTATTATAAAGAGGCTTAATGCCACATGGCATATGAGAGTATTTATTATCATAAATTATAATTATAAATGAAAGCTAATACAAAACCACGTCTTTTCAGAAAGAGATAGACATAGATGAGGTGCCCTATCACCGAAGGAAAGCGTAGAAGAGCCAGACTGTCTAGAACAAGAAAGATGAAAGATGAAAAGGAAAGGCATTGCAGTACTAGCTAGCTAGCACTATTTAATTTGACCAAGGCATCCAATTTTCATGGGAAACGCAGCTAATTTCGTTTAGTTTATGTCATCATTGGAACATTGAAAAACCTTTCGTAACTCTGCCAACTTTCCAAAATGTTCCAGCAGAAATGCCAAAAGGCTCCAAAAGTAACCTTCCCATTGTTGCAAAATAATTAATCAGTGGTGGGTACCCAGCCCATCGTTTCATCTGCAGTTTGATGGCTAATGTGTACCAGCTTCAAATTCATAGTATTACAATGTGGCATCGTATCTTTAAGAATTCTGTCACCCTCTTCCCTTGTACATCTCGCAGAAAAAGAAAAGAAAAGAAAAGAAAAGAAAAGAAAAGTCTTTCCTTCCCTTTCTCTCCTAATTTTTGGGGGATTAGGCAACTACTTAGTTCAAAGTACCAAGTAATCAGCTTAGCTGTCTAGTAGCTATCTGGAGACCCTACATCTGAGAATCGATAATGGAGGATTTTACGATTTGCTGCTATCTTGCAGTCTGGATGTTTACACATCTGTATTTTTTTTTTATGGGCTGCATTCCATACCGCATGTGAGGATATAGTACGAACGGTTTGTGAATTAGAAATATTTTTGAAAAAAAAATTAGTTTTTTAAATTAGTTTTTCTTTTGTGTTTTTATATTGTTTTCATATATTAATATTAAAAATAAATTTTAAAAAATAAAAAAATTAATTAGTTGTATATTAAAATAAAAGTGCTTTGAAAAACAACCATTATCAAAATACCAAATAATATATTTGAAAACTTAATTGAACTTTATATATTACTTTTCTATTTTTTTTATTCTATATGAATTCATTATTCTATCACTTTCTTATAACCCATATTTTAAGATTATAAAGTGGTTTGTACTCTTAAGACTTTTAATTTTTTTTTATTAAATCGTTCATCTATTGAAATAGTACTCCATTGAATTTGAATTTTACAAAAATATGCTTTATTTTCAATTTTATATATATATTATTTATTATTCAATCCAGATATTTGGTGCTGTAGCCTGCAACTTGAAATACCTTTCCAGGACTACCATACAGTAATTTAAATCCATTTCTTGCCCCGTGAACCTTAAAGTCATAAATCCCATGTCACAACAGAGAGGCGGCATGTTTGTTTGCCAGGACCCGGCCCCTAGAGTTATCACTTGAACTATCAGTTGTCAATTTGTCGTACACTCAAAAGATACCCACGATACATGTAGGTCTTGACAGTTGACAGAAAAAATTGCTTGCCTTACAGACCATACTATGATTACCAAGAGCAGGTAATGAAATTTGTGTGTTGTCAGCGAAAATTGATCAGTACAGCTCTTTTGGTTATAAAGCTAACGATGAAACTAATTAAAGTCTGCTATTTCACTAGTTTTTTTCTTAACTACAGTAGTTTGCAATTTTTTTCTTTAACTGTGCTATTTTTTAAAAAAAATTCCAAAATCTTCTATGCTAGCTAGCTATCTAGGTAGCTCTAGCTAGATACGTAAGATGCATGCAAAAGGTAATAATTAAGCAAAAGTTTCAATTACTTGTAATAATTTCTGTCTTTCTGCTCAGCTTTTATTTTACTTGTTTGATTCTCTTTTTTCATCTCATCTGACTAATTAATTTCATCATTGTGTTTCTAAACACTGATATGAAGACAAGAAATTGAAGGTTATTTATTCGTTCTCTGTAATGATTACAATTCCTGGAAATGTTTTTTTCCTTGTAGACCTTTCGAGTGTTAATTATAGATTCTGAACTTCAATGTAGACAAATATATTTTAGCTGTCAAGAGATAGCGAGGCTCGTTTCTGTGGTTTTCCTTGGTTATTGAAAACTACAAAGTGCTCTCAGTTTAATCAAAAAAAGGCAGTTGATGGGAAACCCTAGGCACTTTAAGAATATGGAAAGTCACTTTTTTAATCATAGATACAGGTCAGAGTTTTGTCCATGACTGTGTAAAATCTGCAATTGACATCCCCCGATGACTCATTCGATCCTGTGTATAATTAATATTATCAAGTACGTACCGGAATAAAAGTCTTGGACAGAGGTCCTGTAATTAGGCTAGGCCTGTATATCATGCATCTTCTTAATTTCAAATTGATGACAATTATTGGACCAAATTGCTATCATTCAAAACTTAGAAAATTAAGTATGCATGCATCCATTTTCTGAAAAATAAAAAGGTGGTTTTACAATATGTTGAAATTAATTTCTGGAATTTATTAAGCAGTCAGTGTCCAAGTCTTTCTTGTAATTAAACCACCACTAGGATGTCCAAGTTATCATCATAATTAATAAACCAAACCATACTGTGAGTTAAGATACTTGAGAGATAGGTTTGTATGAATACAGTAATGCTTTGTATTTATATGGGAGGAAAGGGTGCTATTTTCTAAAGGGAAAAAAAATAAAGGAGAAAGAAGAAAAAGAAATCAGAAAAGGGAGAGGGGTCTAGCATATTATAACTTAAATATTATCGATGAATTCATCGATAGATATTAGTGATTATTATATTTTATCAATAATTTTATCTCTAACGTTGACATGTCATGTTTTCCGATTGAAATAACAAGGGAATATCTGTCCAAATTTCTTTTCATTCCTTGATTTCCACTTCTAATTCTCTTAGTATTCACCGACAAAAATAGCGACGTTATATTCCATTGGTAAATATCATTGTAATTTATCAATGATATTTTTCCGTCAGTATTTTTGTTTTTATTAGACAATTTTCTGGTAGTGCTAGTAATAGTATGTTGCTTCCTAAATTTTCATGAAACAAGAGTATTACCTAGATACTAAAAATAACCACCAGTAGACTTATGGTCATCAACATTACTAGCTCTATCAGCATTAGTGAAGCCATGAAGGGACAAGGATGAACCTTGAGTAATGTGTAAGCCGTATAAAGTCATTGCTTGGAAAAAATCTAAAATGAATTTAACAACCACCCAATAAACCTCAATGAGAGCATGCATAAACTGACACATTTTATTTACAACATAGCATATATCAGGCCTAGTAAATATAAAATATTGTAGAGTCCCAACAATATAACTATATCGGGTGGAATAAAAGTATAGAGCACTAGACATGATGGCCAACTTATATGAGAGAGATGGAGTATCAACCAGTTTATAAGAAGAAAAACCTGCTCGTTAGAGAATATAAAAGGCATAATTTTGTTGATCAAGTAAACCTATAGAAGTAGGCTTCACCTTAATGCCCAAGAAGTAATGAATAAATCCTAAGTTTCGAAGATTAAACTCTATACTCAGTAAAGTAATCAATTGTTTAAGCAAAACTGAGTTACTACTGGTTAACAAAATATCATTAACATACACAAGTAAATAAAAGAAAACTTCATAAAAGGAGAGAATAAAGATAGAAATATCTTCCTTAGATGCCTAAAAACTAATAGAGAGTAGAAAGTCACTTAACCATTTGTATTATGCTTGAGGAGCTTCTTTTAGACCATATAATGATTTATAAAGACGACACACATAAGAAGAAAAATTAGAATGAATGAAACCAGATGATAGTTTCATGTACACTTCTTTCTAAAAAATACCATTTAAAAAGGCATTATGGATATCCAATTGATAGATTTGCCAACCGTGAGAAGCAACAATAACGAGGACTAGTTAAATTGTTGTATGCTTAATCACAAGACTAAAAGTTTCCAAAGAGTCAATCCCATCATGCTGAGTGAATCCTCTAGTAACCATCCATGTTTTGTATCTCCCAACACTAGCATATACTCACCTTTTAATTTTATAAACCCAACGACTGCCACCCACATTCATGGATGAGTGAAAAGGTACTAAAGTACATGTACCATTACAATGGAGGCTCTGAATTTCCTCTTACATGAAGTGATGTCATGTTAAGTATCGGCTGGCATCTTGAAAAGTAAATGGTTCCTGGTTAGGTAAAAAAAGAACCCATAAGATAAAAAAGACAATCATAATTATTGTTTTCGTGGGCAAACAATCATAAAATGATTATAGGAAATCTGAGTAGGAAAGGGTGGATCACTAGCCAAGACCTGTTGAATAGAGAACTTAGATAAATCAACAACCAAATTTAAACTAGGTGGTAAAATAGTAAGAAGACCTGTCAGTGAGGAACCCCAATTTAAACTAGGCCAATGAGTAGGATTTATTGGTGAGGAACCCAAAACTAAAATAGACTGAGACAATACAAGTGAAACATAAGAGATATGAGAAGGTGAGGATATAGAACCTGTACTTGGATAACAAGTAATAGAGGGATATACATGTGAAGACAAAACATTAGGGTTATTTCTCAATGAAAAGGGCAGAATAAGGGTAATAGGTGCAGCGGTGTTTGGAGACAAAAAGGAGTTGGGGTGTTGGAGTGGGCAGTAATATACTAGGTGGTGGTGTTAAAATAGCCAATTTCTGTTCAGAATTGTAAAAAAAAAATATTTTCATGAAATCGAACATGATGAACAGTGTAAATAATTTTATAAAGTACATCAAAACACTAATAACCTAAATGAGAGGCGTTATATCCCAAAAAGAAATAGGGAGAAAAGTGAATATCTATCTTATGAGCATTATATAGATGGATAAATAGAAAGCGGAAATACTTGAAAGTACAAAAAAACAATAATCAGGTGTTGACTTCAAAAGATTTGCAAAAAAGTGTTTTGTGATTGAGAACAAGCGTTGGTATACAATTAATAAAATAAACAGAAGTTTCAAACGCATAACTCTAATTTTTTAAAGGAGCTTTACCTTGACATAGAAAGGTGAGATCAATTTCAATAAAAATGTCTATATTAACATTCAACCATGCCATTCTTTTCATGAATATGTGGAAAAATAAAGTAATGGTGAATACTAATAATTTTAAAATATTTATTTAGTTTCCAATATCTACCATCCTAGTCTATTTGAACATATTGAATTTTTAAAGAGAACTGTCGCTCAACTTGAGCTTGAAATACGTGAAAACTATTGAAAACATCGGATTTGCCAACCCAAGAAAAAATCCAAATATAATTCATATAAGCGTCCATAAAAATAACAAAATCCATTATATGATAATATAGGAAAAGGTCCCTAAACATCACTAAATATCAATTTAAAAAGAGCAAAATTTTTATGACTTGTAGGTCCTAATGATAGATATGATGATTTTTCTAAAAGGCATGTTAGATAATTAAAATTAAATTGTTTTAATGTATAGAAACCTTTTTTTTTTTCCACTAAAAAACCTAACCTTCACGAACTAGGATGCCTAAGCTGATGATGCCAAATATCAATAAAAGTATAAAGACATGGAGCTAGAAAAGCTTAAGAAAAATATATTGCAGAGGACTCATATATAATATAAAGACCATTTTTACTTCCATAAAAAATAAGCACCTCATCGGTTATTAGTTTCTTAACATAAAATATAAAAGGATGAAACTTAAAAAACACATTATTTTCAAGACAAAACTTTTGAACAGATAATAGAGGTTTTTTAATGTGAGGAACATATAATATATTGGATAAGGTAAAAGTGCATTTTGGAGCTTAAGTTTTAGAATGAGCAATATATGATATAACAAGATTCATACCATCTCCAATATACAGTTGAATATTATCAAGATAAGATTTTGAGCCCGTCATACTCACAAGGTCAGGTGTCATATGATTATTTGTACTTGTATTAGAAAACCAAGTAACATGAGTGGCCACAATAGCAATATTAAATGCCAAATTAGCATTAGCTTGCAAATTATGAGTTGTTAATCATAAAAATTGTTGTGTTAGATGCCTAAAATTGTATCATAAATAACATTTTATTGACTGGTTATTAGACCAATGATTTGAACCACCAAAATGATTACCTTGCTGCCTAAAATTTTAGTTTAAACCATAGCTATTACTTCCAAAATTCTGACATGAACTATAGCCATTATTATTATGATTATTGGTTCTCTAACCTTCATGAAATTAGCCTCTACAGTCATCATTTTAAAAATAGCCTCTACCATGAAAACCTAATTGACACTGCAAAAAAAAAAAGGCTAAAGGAGGTTGTGTTAGCGTCAATAGTCATTTTAAAAATAGCCTCCGCCATGAGAACCTAACTGACGCTGAAAAAAAAGGCTAAAGGAGGTTATGTTAGCATCAATAGCAATGGGGCTATCATAACAGGTTGAAAATAACCTTTATAAAAAAAATTCATGCATGAGAAGATGGCTGTAAAGGTTAATGTATGATATGGGTTCTGCTTTAGTAAAGAGGCTGGTCACGAGGTCCTTAAAGTATTTTTTCAATCCTCGAACACATACAAACTAAAATCTTTCATGAAGAGTGGTATGTTAACAACAATGAGCTCATCAAATAAATCCTTAGTCTTCTACAAGTAAACACTAACATTGTCATCATTCTACCATAGGTCTTTGAATACACCATTGAATTACATAATATGTGAGTTAGATAGAGAAAAAAAGGGTTGTCTCAAGTGTTTCTAGAGGCTCTAGGAGGTATGACTTTAATAGAATGAGAGGATAAAATATCCCTTATGATTAAGTGGTCTTGTTACTTCTATGACAGAAAAGAATGATTGATAATGGGTAGACATATATCAGCAGAGGAAATATGAGAAGGGGGTATAGGAATGAACCATCAACAAAGGAATGCATTTCTTGGCTTAGTAAATAAACTTCATTTGCATCCTACAATAAAACAAAATGGTGTTTGACAGCTTTAAAGAGATTACCTGTTAGGTATTTGAAAGAGGAATGATAGCAATCCCATGAGAAACTAAAGCAACAGCCATGAAAGGCAAAGAGACAACACCAAAAACATGGCCAGCGACAACAGCAGGGGAGGCACTAAAAAATAAAAGAGAGATTGTTGTCGATGCAATAGAAAAGGAGGGAGGAATTGGTGCAGTGATATTAAAGTCCATGGTTTAATTATTTGTAAAATTCATTTTGAGAAAGAACATATGGGAGGCTCTGATACCAAATTAAGATAATTGAGAGATAAGTTTGTGTGAATAATAATGGATGATAACAATAATAGCAATCATCCTTTGTATTTATATATTTAGGATTATGTATAATAATAATAGTGAAATGCACTACACATAAGCTATATAAAGCATATACATATACAAGATAATTCTCATAGAAGACATTTTGCATAGTACTATGCAATGCCTAGATTAATGGTTATACAGGCGACACCAACCTTAGAATGGGATAAATGTTTCACCCAATCCAATGAAAATCCTTGTTGAATTAGACTGCAGACTTATCTTCTCAAGGCTTGGATATGATTGCCCAGCTACCAATTTATTGCTCTGTTTTCATGTTTTCAAGAGGCACTGGAATCTCATTTACAAGAAAAGTTTCTCTGAAATAATAGGTTTTGTCATGAGATATTTTTCCAAAATAAACATTATTTGAAGCAACATAGATGTTGTGTGATTAGACATTTTAATCATTCTCTAATATCTGACAGTAATTAAACAAAATGACTAGGGAAATGGTTTACCAAACTAAAGTTCCATTTAATTTCATAATTCATAATCAACATCAAATATTTGATTCCCCCCCCCCTCTCCTTTAAAAAAAGAAAAAGAAAAGGAAATTGATTCATGTTCTTGATGATTGTTATACTGTAATCCCTCAAGAAGAAAAACAAAAATGTAATTTCTATACTGGATGTCACAACAAGGGTAATCAGTCAAATCAAGGTCTTTAGCATGTAATAGTAAGATGCAAAAAAACATGAATTCTCTATAATATATGGTCAGCTGTTAATTAAAAACAAACATTATATAAATATATGAAAGAGAATATCACATCGCAAAAGGAATCATCTCTTGCACACTTCACTTAGTTAGCTATTAGGTACGTAATTGTTTTCCTTCAATAAATCACAACTTAATCATTTCATTATACATGATTAATTCTATTAAAACTCTCGTAGTTTTTTTTTATAAAAAAAAACCAAACTATCTCTAATTTTATTTTCAATTAATATATAGTTAAAAAGGTATTAAAAAAAAGAATGAATTGAAGACAACTCACCACCTTATGAAAAAACACTTAATTAATAGGAGTATCAATTCAAATAAATTCTAAAAAACACTTAAATAACTTTCAGGGTATATTAAAGATATATAAATCATTATAGAGCTTTATCCATCTGCTTAAATATTTGGATTGTGATTATTTTTTTTATAACTGTTAGAATATGCAGTGCATGGATATTTACGTCATAGGCTCTATTAATTTTTTTCAAGCAGTTCATATAATTTTCTCACATAATAATTTGTTTATGAGATCAAGCAGGTCTTAAGAGCCAAATCACCCTCAAATGAATGATATTGATCACTTAGGATTCCACTACCGATGTTGTCCAACTATTAAATTATTGAATCTTCTGGTGCTTGACCTAACTAATGGAGGGATTTATGGAAGTTTTAATGGAAAAGGATGAATTGATGATAAATTAATCAAAGCTTACAATGACAACAATCTGTTAGTACTTGATCATTACATATTTGGTCAAGGAAAAATAGCATGTTTTGCTGATTAGTCTTGAACCAATAGCTATCTCTTAATTCAGGATGTCACAGACTCATGTAGCAGTGGAACCATCTAGCATGTTTGCAAGATGAATACCAATTAATCTCTTATATGGAAAGTCTTTGTTGTGGAGTTTCACTGTGTTGATGATTTCAATTTGACAAAATAACAGGAAGATAGTCTCTCTGTGACCCTAAACATTCACTGTAATGAAACTTAAGTAAGCCTTTTTAATGGGTATATATGGATGGGAAATGAAGCAAGGATCATAATGATATTAATAACAATTATGAAATTACTTACAAACATAACCAACAAGAATATGACTAACCATACTTATCAATCAACCACTTGATAGACTAACAAAACATTATAAAAAGTATAAACAAAACATGGTAGAGATTGAAGGACAAAATTGTAGCAAGTTAACAAGATTATATATTGTTTCAAAACAAATGGAAATGAAGCAAATTATAGTTAAGAAGACTATCAATCCTAGCTAGCGACTTAAAAGGCCATGAAGGCAAAATTAGAACTAGGGCAAGAGACAAGGGTGTAACAAGTTGTGTATATGTTTGGTTCATTGTTTTGTTGTAATGATTAATGGCCACTCATGTGAATTGGTGGGTACATGGTGATTTGTTTGTGTGGAATAGGGACAACATTAGTGCTTTGTTAGGACATATACGTGTGTGTGTGTGCACGCATTATATTTACGTACATGTCATGTATGCATAAGAGAACAATCTTGTCATGTAACTAGAGATCTGTACAAATAGTAGTTGTTGCTCAGGGTTGGTGATCTATTTTATTTTCACCTTTGCCAACATTTTAAGAGTAGCAATGTGTTAGAATCACTCAGGTGAAAAAAATTATCAGCAATTTTATATTAAGAATTAACATAGACATAATATTTTATGTTTTTCAATTATGTGAAAAAAAAAATGATTGTAAAGGAACGTAATGAATTTATAAAACTATTAACCAAAATTTCAAGTATATCTAACTCTCACACATAGTGACTACCATAAAATATATAACATGACCATAATACATACTGGGTTATTAAATGGCCATAAAAGCTCCATACAACTTCATCTATGCCCTTAGACCTAGGATATAAGACAAGGGTGTTAGAAAGTATGGTTGTGGTTCTTTTTTAAAGTGTTTTTCACTTGGAAAAACATTAAAATAATGTTTTTTTTTCTTTTTTTAAAATTATTTTTGATATTAACGCATCAAAATAATTTGAAAACACTAAAAAAATATTAACATGAAGCAAAGAAAAAAATAAAAAATTAATTTTTTTCAAAAGCACTTTATAAACGTAAAAATAAACAGGACCATACTCAATGCAAAGAACAATTTATATAATAGTTTTTTTTTTAATTTAGTACATATTCATTTAGGAGGATCATCATATACCCCAATAATAATCCTTGGCCCTCCTTTATTTTATTTTTACTTCTGGTAGTAATAAAAATATTTGATGTCATTTTTTAAATCCATGTCAAGTAAGTATTTTAGCAGCTGAGATCTTTCGTACATAGACTCACGAGGATATGAAAAATATTCTTGAAAAATGGAGCCACACTTATCTTATCCATATTTAAACTTTTTTAAATTTCAAAATGAGATCAAATAATTAAATCTAATCTTATAAACATGCGGTGCATAAAAATGATTTAACTAAAAGATGCATGTCTGTACTCGTTTCAAAAGCTGCCACTGGCACTAGGGTTGTTTTTTTTTTTTTTTTTTCCCTCCCTAAGGAAGAAGTGTTTGATCATTAATTTGGTTAATCTTGCTAATTAACAGGTTCTCACATGCTCACATGATAGTGATGCAGCCATGCAGGCACTAGGGCACCCATTTTTATGGGAAGAACAGTGCTAGCTAGTAGGTAGGCATGGTCACGTGGATCAGAAGGGAACTAGGCATTTGCTGCAAGACGAGAAAAGATGATTTTACGCGTAGAGAGCTGGAAAGGAATCTACTCGTGATCGGATCATGGAGGAAGAGGGGAGAGAGACATTGAAAGCAGTGAAGGAAGCGTCAAAGGATGTTTAGCTGTCAATCCCTCCAAACCCTTCTCACGGGGGAAGTTTTATTTACATCTCTCACATTCTCTCTCCCCCTCTCGCCGTCATCCATTTGTCCCTCTCCCAGGTAATTCCAAAATATACCCATATACACCCAAGCTACATTCTGTTTCTTCTTCTTTCATTATTCATTATTTCTCAATCTAATTTGATATGTACAGGAGCCTCCTTTTGCTGATATGGACTATCAATCTGCAAAATGATGATGGTAAATCACCACATTATTTATAAGTGGTGATCCTCAACTCTATATATAATATCACATGATGCAGGGCACGTGTAGTTTCATGCAAATAGATATATTTATATACTGTTCACAATTTAAATTACGAGTCTCATGGGAGAAGTTTAGTATAAAATAGTAATGTGTGAAGTTTTATTTAACAATTTAATTCCTAGAGTTTAGATCTTATTTTAAAAAAAAAGGGGTTTGAATATTACCATTCTTAAACTACGAGTCTCTGCAATTCTTAATCGAAGAATTTGAGAGGGTGCATAACATATCCCTAATAGCTTGAAACTAATATGAGATTAAATATGATTCACCACCCTGGAATTGAGGGAATTATGTGAAAATTAAGGAGGTTTTTTTTTCCATTGAATAATTCAAAACTAATAAAAACGTACTATAGTTCCAAGATATATAAATTGGATAATTGTTGATGAACCAATTTATATAATCGCCGATGGTGATACTATAATATTCTCGGTAACTATATGATTTCGAATTTGAAAATAAATACCATTCATATAAAGATATCTCAGATTCAATCTTTACACACACACACAAAGACAAATAAAGGTAGGTGTATATTTGAGATTAATATTTGAAACTATTTTTTTATATAAAAAACAAGAAAAAAGATGGTTAAAATTGTAAATTTACTACAGAATTATGATTTCATTTGAGGAAACGGGAGGATCCATGCAGGAAACGAACAAGCAATGATAGAGTTGGAGAGGTCATCTTCTGGTTATAAAATCCTCAAAAGCGTGCAGTGAAAAAATAAGCAAGGGAGAGGCATCTAATCAAGGTAGAAGGCGGAAAAGAAGAATGTCTTCCAAGAAGAAAAAGAAGGCAGCTCTTTACGAGAAGCTACGTGCCGCTACCAATTCTAATGCTGTAAACGCCTGTACCCCCTTCAAGCTTTAATTAGTTTCAGTTCTTAATTTCCTCTTCCTCTTCCTCTTCCTCTTCCTCTTCCTCTCCTTTTTTTAAATTATATATATATATAGTTCCGATCTTCTTTGTGAACCATAAATTAGTAATCTTACAATCGTGCAATCTTTGGGTTTTTTTTTCACACTTTGTTACAATTAATTGGTGATTTTGATAGATGAACAAAACCTCAATCATAGTAGATGCATCAAAATATATAGGAGAGTTGAAGAGAAAGGTGGATAGACTAAACCATGAGATTGGAACATCTTCAACCCCTCAAAATTCATTATCTGCGGTGCGAGTATATTCACTACAATTCCCCCTTTTTTTTTGTTCTTAAATTTCTTATATTTTCAATTCTTATACACTTTGTGGAAGTCTTCAATTACTTTTCCACTAAATATTTCTTTTCATATATACTTCAGCAGGTTACGGTGGAAACACTAGAAAAGGGTTTCCTTATTAATGTATTTTCAGGAAAGAATTGTCCTGGTTTACTTGTCTCCATACTTGAAGCCTTTGATGAACTAGGCCTTGATGTGCTTGATGCTAGGGTTTCTTGCGAAGACAACTTCCTACTGGAAGCAATTGGTGGAGACCAAGTAAGAAATTGCATTCTTTATCAGTGTTCTAATTTTATCAACTAAACAATTTCTTGTTTTGCAAGTATAATATTTACATTTACTTGTTAAATGCGCTGATATTATATACTTTATGTCTCAAGCATCATTCTCAAAATTAATAAACAGCAACCAAACAAAATTGTTCTCACTTGTGCAACTTAGAAACAACGTTTGAACCACATGTTTTGGACTTGCTACAGTACACAATAATGGGTGGACAGCATTGGAATGCAATAGTTATCCATTGAGCAATTTCATGAGAAACAAACGATGCTAATTAGGATTGTAGGCACAATCCATGCTTCTATGTCTATTTTTGGTTTGTAGCAGTGGCTTGGAATGGTTGCAATCTATTATCTTTTAGCCAGAGTAGAGAAGTATATATTTAGAGGGGTGTATCGTGGGCTTCCCTAATTTTTTTATCCTTTTCAAGAGTTTTATCAACGAATCTCCGCTTACCAAAAAAAAAACAATTCATCCATCTATATTTGATAGAAAAATTACTTTACTAAATTTTATGCATCAAATATTTTTTTCATTTTACAGAACCAAGGCCATGATGCTCAAGTCGTGAAACAAGCAGTGCTACAAGCAATCCATAACTGGAATGGAGGGAGGTAGCTGGCTAGTGAGCGAGAATGACCCAAATCTTTTGCTCCCCTGTCTTTCATTGCGCTGCTGCGAAATCGGGATTTGTAAAATGAATTTCAAATTCCAAATTAGTAGTTAGTAAATATGGGCAGCAATGGGCTTTTGGCTATTAATTTTCGGTATTTAAGCAAGTTTTACCTCCAATGATCTATACATATATTTGAACTTAAAATGCATAGAATTCGTCAAATAGGTTTCAATCAATTAAGGAACATCTTTGGCAAATCATTCTGCTTGGATCAACAGTTTGTCATTCGTATTCAGTATTCTAGATTGAGATTCTATAATAATATGAAAGTTTTTTTTTTCCTAGAGGAGGAAGAAATTATTTACATTAAGCAATTAAACTGAATACAAACGACAAACTGTACTAATCCCAGAGACGATTCGGCTTAATGCTTCAGCCTTCAACCACTATGAACTTAACATTATTGTAAAGAGAATATAAAACAAATCAAAAAAATATTAGAAGAAAATAAAAAATATATACATTAGTAAGAAGAGTATACTAGAACACCTGGAAAATTACCGAGGCTGGTCAAGAAAGATCAAATATACAAGATTAAAAAGCAATTTACAGTGTATTTTTTACTGATAAAAGTCTTATTAACAAAGAAAATTCAATTTGAGGAGAAAAATTTAAAATTCAAAATGAGATGTTTAAGGACTCAATTAGAATTTTTCGATATGTATTTGAATTTATTTAGAGCTTAATTGCAAGAAAAAATAATTTTTAAAAATCAATTTAAACTTTAACTGGAAGAAATTAATGTCTTGAGGTTAAATTGCATAAATATTAAAGATAGATAGAAAAATAGGGATTTAATTGAAAAAAATCCAAAATCAAAAATCAAACTAGAAAAGACGTATAAATATAGGGGTTGAAATTGACCAAATCAATGGTCAAATTAAAAAAATTGAAAATTTATTGGGATTGAGGATCAAAATTCATAAATCTATAACCAATAATCAAAATAAAAAAGACAACCAACTTAATTAAGGGCTGATATTTAAGTTTGGTGGGAGTTAAATTTTATACAATTAAAAAATGTACATAGTGATTCACGCAGCAAAGTTTGTGAGTTATTTGGTAGTCTTATGCCCAAAGTTTCACAATTACTGAAGGGATTGTGATCTTGAAATACAATCGCAAAGTCCATAACGGGCAGTCAGATTGGGATCCTTGAAATAGAATCTATTATACACCCAGGCCCAAAACAAAAGGCTACGATTTATAATAGAGTATTAAATTAAATTAAAATGGCTAGTATTATTATTATTAAAAACCTCATATAGACTTATTGTGTTTATACTTTTTCATTATGGTTAAAAAAATAATATATACTACGATATTTACATGATAAATAACAATTTACATCATCAACCTTGCTCATTATTATTTACAGATTTATCATTATATTTATTTTAATGGTCAAAGAGTCATTACAATATTATTATTATTATATATATATATATATATATATATATATATATATATATATATATATATATATATATATATATATATACAGATGAAATGTAAGCATGATGATCCTTCAATAAAACCTACAGTTAAATAGTTTCAACATATTCCGATGATTGGTTAGACTGCTTCACAGTAGCACCATCCATTGACTGAAAAGCTTTTATTGATTTTCGAACCATGCCTAATATCAGATTTTTTTTAATGGGGAATTCAAACATTAATTAAATCGAGAAAATTAAAAAATATAACTTATAAAATTAAATTATAAAAAAAGTGATTAAATGAATTATAATATTTAAAAAATTAACCGGTTTGATTTTATTCTGTTTCAGTTGTATAAACCTGTAATTGAAAAACTGAATCAAACTGAAAACAAAAAAAACTGAGCCAAACTAAAAAAAAAACCATTAGAAATTACAAAAAAAACTCCAAAAAAACAATATAATTTTTGGTTTTTAATATAAAATAACCGAATTGAAACCTATCCGAATCGAAACCGGTCGGTTGGATTTTAGTTTTTGTTATAAAATAATCGAACCAAAACCGGTCAGTTTGAACCCCTTTCAGTTCAGTTTTTTTAAATCAGTTTGGTTATTTTTATAAATAAAAACTGAATCAAACTAAAAATAAACACCTCTATTTTATCCATATTTTCATTTCTCAAAACAAAAATCACCCATCACTCATGATTAGGCCTTCCAGATAATCAAGCCCTTTAGTCCGGCTAACAATCCTATGAACACCTTCCTTTTCCTCTGATAAACGGAAACTGAACCCAATCAGTCAATTCGCTCATAACCGTCGCACACTTATCCATCTGATGAAGTTCTCTCAATAACCTACAAGCATTTCTCCCGACCCTTTTCCATGACGACTCCAAAATCCTCTCGAGCAACAACACCACCAACAGTGCCCATGGAAAATGCCTCGGAATAAAAAAAAATAAAAAAAGCACCTGCAACCCTCTTTCCTGGCATGGAATCGCAACCACAAGTGCCCACATTACAAGAAGCAAGATCCTATTCATTGTATAAACAGCCACCGCAATTCCATTAGTTCCCACAACTTCATTCCCTCGCGGCACAACCAAATTATTCACAATTGCCTGCAGTTGCCTAGCAAAAGACCGCGACCGTGACACCCTCCACAACAATGATCTAAAAGCCCAAGATTCCTATGATGCTTGTAATAACCTCAAAAATTTGCTTTATTTCTTGTAAACTATTTTTATTTTTGGGGTGAATTTTTTTAAAAGCTTAGCTCTACAGGAATTTACTGAAATTTTCAGCAAAGTTTTTCCTATACAAGAAATTCCAAGTTATCAATAAATACTTGTAACACTTTTGTTATTTTTCATTTTTAGGTCCACACACAAAAAAGGAGAAAAAAAATTCCAAAAAAAATAAATAAATATGTAGCAGTGAGAAAAGATGTCGTAACGCCCAAAAAATAGCTAAAAAGTGGTTGAGAAGGTTTAAAAATGTAAAGATTGAAATTTGATAATATATTATTGACTGATGAGAGCACTGTTGACAAGAAAATTCAGTTTGAAAAAATATCCAAAATCGAATGTTTATGGACTCAATTAAATTTTATTTAAGGATTAATTGAATTTATGGAGGGTTTGATTGCAAGAAAAGTTTATTTTTAAGTCAATTTAGGCTTTTATTGAAAGAAATTAAAGTTCTAGGGTCAAATTATAATTTTGAAGAGTTGATTTGGTCACATCAGGGGTTTAATTGCATAATTATTAAAGTTTGATGGCCAATTAGGGGCTTGATTGAAACAATTCGAAACCAAGGACCAAACTAGAAAAAGCGCATAAACAGAGGGGCTGAAATTGACCAAATCAAGGGTTAAATTGAAGAAAATGGAAGTTTATTGATCAGTTTAGGGTCAAATCGCATAAATAAAAAACCAAAGACTGTCTTGTAAATGGCATTAAAATCAAGGAATCCAATTACAATTTATCCGGGGATTTGATTACAAAATTGCAAAACTCCAATGATCAAATCGAAAATATCCATTTGAATTGGAAAACAGTGCCGTTTCAGAAACAATATTCATTGCCATCTTGAGAAGTCGTTTCGGCAGTAGAGGCAGTGGAACCGTTTCAGCAACAAAAACAGTAGATTGCTTCAGTTATGGGGAACGTTTAACGGCTACTATCCCTCTGCATGTCGTTACCATTGCTAACCGTTACCTTTACTCCTGCAATAACGGTCCCGAATGTCTTTATTATCAGGGAAAATGCATGCATCGTCTGGCTTTAAAAGCCAAAGGAGGGACCAAACACGAGGAGAGGGGAAGCTGAAGAAAAAAAAACACAGAGAACATGGGAGCTAAAGGGAAACGGGAGAAGAACTGAAAAAAAAAAACATAACAGAGAAGAGAGTGAAGGAGAAAGAAAAAGCAGTTAGAACCCAGATGGTCAAAGTGAAAGAAACCAGTAGAGAGAAAGGGAGATGAAAAGTAAGATCCAGAGGAGAAACATAGAGAAAACAAGAAAGTAGAGAACCAAGAACGAGGGAACGAAGAAGCAAGAAAACTAGAGAGAATAGAAAAAAAAAACCAGCAACACGCGGAGAAGAAAAACAGAAGCGTAGTCCAGAGCATGCCATTACCATCGTCTTCGATTTCGTTTACACCTCCAGGTTTGTTCTCCTCGTCTTTATGCATGCAATTCTATTTGCATTTTACTGTTCAAGGGAATTATAATTCACTTGAACAGTAACTGAGCATTCACGCGTGCCTCTTGTTTGCCAGTAGGTCGTCGCCCACCACGGGGAAGTCGGACTCCGACCCAAAAACAAACGTGAGATTGATGGTTTTCTCTCGTATTTATTTTATGGTTTGTATTTTTATATTGTAAAAATATAAATATGGTGTTAAAATACTTGGTTTTCTACAAAATATTGCATATATATATATATATGGAAAAACAAAAAAAAATATTTTGTTTTCATGCATACGGCCAAGTTTCTCAAAGAAAAAAAATCACATTGTAGTTTAATACAACATAGAAAATTTCAAAAAAAATATGTCATGGCATTTATTTTTAGCTTTAATAACAAGTTTATTAAAGTCACGAGAACTAGGCCAATATTTCAAAAATATCCAAAAAAATATTTTGTTTTCTCTTAATATATAGAATCATGTACTTATACGTAAGACAATTGCAAAACTTTTAAACCACATCAAGTCGCAAAGTAACTTACCTCAGGTAGGGTGCGCTAAGGGTGTTAATATCTTCCTTAGCCACAATCAGTTCCTTACCCGTAAATCTCTAACAAGACCAGTACACCCGGGTTTTTAAGTGACCATGAACCAAATACTAGGTGGCGACTCCCAATAACCATTGAACGAACGAAAATTATCATCGACGCCACACGGGGACGTGCAACAACTTCAATATATTCATTACACATACCACCCAATCATTGTCCAACCATACTAGACTCACCATTTCACAACACAACTCGTCACAATCATTGCAATTAATTTTAATATCATATCATGCATTCAATTATAATATTCAAGATTCAAATAAAAAATCTATAACTATAAGTTATCTAGTAATATTAGTCTAAGCTATGACAAAATGTCATAAATACATCATTAATTTATAATTACATAATTTAAAGGAAATTGACATTTAGTTATGAAAGGATAACTATTACAATCCTTTACAAAATTAACCAAAGATTCCTAGATATCTATTATGCTACTCAAGACTGAGAAGTACATGTTATTAATATATAAGTGACAAATTAAGTATTGTAACAATATATTACTTAAACAATTAAGATAATCGCAATGTTATGTTTGAATGCAACTCATCATAAAATCTTATTCGATTATCATTCACATAATCCATTTTTAATTTACATGATTAATTTTTGTGTTAATAGTTCTTATTTATCATCATTTCTAATATGCCTAAACTAAAAATATTCATATTGAGCTCTTTTCAACTACTACTCAACATCAGGTAATACCTTGTTCATCTAAGTTCAAGCATTATTTCCTCTTATAAAAAAGATTTAAATTCTTTACCTATTACCGGAAAAAATCTCACATCCAGGAATTCAATTTTTATTTATTTGTACCGAACATTAATGCCAATACCAGAAGGGCTAATTTCTTATGTCTATTACCGAACTTCATTCCCATCACCAGGAACTAATTTTTTCTTCCCTTTTACTGGGCATTAATCCCATCACCGAGACCAATTTCACTACCCCTTACCGGTTTTAATCCCATCATCAGGACTTATTCCATCATCCCTTACTATGCATTAATCCCATCACTGAGAAATTACTTTCTTTCTTTGTATACATTACAAATTTAATATAAAAATAACATAACATATCATGAATATTATAACAATTTTACAAACAAAATGTCAAGGTGTTGGACACCTACATGCGGTCGAAGATTTCAAAGTGTCTTTCTATTGTTACATAACTTCTAGAGCCTCTGTTGTATCAACAGACATATCAAACTTTCTTCTTATATTTGTTACCAAATATTTCTAGACATTTATTTAACAATTTAAACTAGCCAATTTCAAATTATTCATCATAATCGACTTTGAACATTACTATGTGTTTTAATCATAATCAAAGGTTTAGAGCTTGGTTTTATGCGTAGTTTATTTATTTGGAAGGCTAAAACATATGTCTACAACTTTGATGAAGAACATTAAACTCAGTTCTTCAATTTAGATGCCTAAAATCACTAATTATAGTAGTACGTGGAAATTGTCCTACAAATCTCAATTTAGACCTTTCCTTGATTTTTATTTCATAACTAGAGTTTCCTGCTCTAATTTAAGTAAGGCTAGTTGAGTTTAAAACTAACATTTGTATCTACAATTTTTATGAAAGAACTTATTTCAAAAATTTTCATCTTCAAGTTTTATTTTTAGCTAAAAGTCAGGAGACAATACTAGCTATCCTGTTTTTGTTTTCTAGGTTTAACAAGTAACTAAATGTTTCCCTATAGCTTTTCCATCATTTATAGCAATCCTAACCATTTAATACATTTTATATCATCCTCAACATGATTCTTACACTCATCAATCTAATCAATTCCACCCTTTACATTTAAAACTCCCTCTATCAAACCATTATTCAATCATAACATATCTCAATAACATCATGTAATCATTAAAACACATACTTCAATATTTAATCTCGTAAACCTATTTTCTTATAAGACTCTAGCAACTAAATCATTCAAGAAGACACAAAACAAAGTATAACAACTTAATTAAATAAGTTTTTTACCTCACATAACTAAGAAATCAAAAGAGAATTCCTAAGAAAACCAAGTTCCTTTCACTTTTTATTTTTAACGATAAGCATTTCAATAGAAATTCAAACTATAATTCAATTCGTTCGAAAATCATTTGCCTACGTAGAAATGCATTAATTTACAACAATTTCACTTAATAACATACAATTATACATTATGAACCTAAATCCTTATATAGCCGGCCACTTGGGTTCTTAAGGACCCTATGTTTTTCTTCATCAATTCCACTAAATTTAATACCCAATACAACCTAACCTAATCTAATTTGATCAATTCATAGTTAGTTTGCATTTCCCCCAAATTTTTCTATAAACCCTAACCTAAAATTCATGATTTCTATTTCAAATTTTATTCAAATTGCATGAAATTGCTAGAATATGTCTAGAACCCCTTACCAAACATTATTATAGTATTTTAATTGCACTAGTCAAAAATTTACAATGTTATTATTTTATTCTTTTTTTAAGCCAAGAGTTTACATTGTTGGTCTCTTGACGAAGCTTGTTATCTAACCAAAACCATTAATGCAGTTAAATCCTTCTCATCTAACATAGAAATTGACAAATGAATCAAAGCTTTTTTGGCTCAGCAAAATGTATGGGTTCAACAAATACATTTTAGGGTTGATTTTGTTACCATTAAGTTTTTTTTTTCCAAATCAATTAAACAATTTATAGTTTTTAGGGGTCAAATTTCTATCATCCATAAAGAGAGATTATAACTTTTAGGAGAGACAAAGCAGGATAAGAAAAGGTGGGTTACGTGTTAATGTGATCTGATGTTTCTCATATATTATATGCGCGAGCAATTTTATCTTTTATCCTTTTAAAATTTTATGTTTAAGTGAGAATGCAAGACATATATTTTCAAAGTATATAGAGAAAGTGAAAATACGATTACACTATAAGAGTTTTTTTTGTAATTATTCTAATATTTTATGCTTGTTAATCTTGTTGATAAAATAAATTCTTTTAGCAAGCAAACACAAACAAGATTTTTTGCACAAATCGATTTCAATTATAAATCAATTATGTCAAAGAGATATGCATAGTCTTTCTATTATCATATCAACCTGCATAAAAATAACTTTCCTTTTCTTTTGTATCTTTATAAGTATAAAAAATATTATAAATATGGTCATGAATTCTCATGATAAAACAATCACAAGCAAAATAATTAGTCTTATGTGCTGTTTGTTAGAGGCAAGATTGTTTTCCACATATATAGAAGTGGATGATAAACATTTATACATGGAAAATTCATCAACCTTTAAGGTAGTGGGCATTAAGAAGGGCATACTCAAGATGACTTTCGAAAAGCTTCTCACCCTTATTAGTGTTCTTCATGTTGTTAACATTTGAAAGAACTTGGTGCCATACTTATTGTTGAGCAAAAATAATTTTAAGATGGTCTTTGAAAGTGGTAAATTTGTACTCATTAAAAATGAGATATTTGTAGGAAAGTGGTATCTTTATGATGACCTTTTCAAAATGAATGTAAGAATCATTATAACAAAAAAATAAGATGAATAATAATAATAATAATACATCTTCTTCTTACTTGCTAGAGTCTTGTTATATGTGACATAATGGGTTAAAACATGTTAATTATAATTCTATTCAAAGGTTAAGACATGTTGAACTTAAATTATTACCAAGTATAGTTTTTGAGAAAAATATAAGTATGAGGTTTGTGTAGAATCAAAATTCACAAAAACTTCTTTTCAAACAATTAAAGTGGTGAACCTCTAAATTTAATTCACTTAAATATTGATATTTTAAATTTTGTGAAAACTAGAGGTATAAAAAAGTTTACATTATTATTGTAAATGATTGCATAATATATTGTTATACATATTTGATTATTGTCAAAGATGATGCTCTTGAGAGTTTTAAATATTAAAAGAATGAAGTTGAAAATCAACTTAATAAAAAGATAAAGGTAATAAGAAGTGATAAGGCTAGAGAGTACGAAGCACAATTTGGTGAACTTTGTTTTCAAAGTGGTATTATCCAATAAACTATTACTCCTTATTCTCCTAAACAAAATGACATTGCTAAATTAAAAAACAAAACACTAAAAAAAATAATGAATATCATATTGATAAGTTTAGAAGCATCTTAAAACTAATAGAGGGATATAATTTTGACTGTCAATTGTATATTCAACAAAGTACCTCATAAAATGTTAGAGAAAACATCATATGAATTGTAGAAAGGTAAAAGACCTTTCTATAAAGTCCTTAGAGTATAGAACTTGTAGTGAATGAACCTAAAAAGTTAAAATAGAACTTAAAAATATGGATTATATTTTTATTGTATATCCTTCCAATAGTAATGCATATCAATTTCTTGTACAAAAATAAAGTGTTAAGAATAGTGATCCTAATACAATAACAAAATCAATGAATATTACAGACTTTAAAGATGTATTCCCATTTAAAAAAACATAAGAAAATTTTTCACTTAAAAGAACAATTGAAGGTATAGCTCAAGTAGACATCATCATTTGAAAAATTATGAATTTGAGCCAAAAAGTAGTCATCAAATGTTTGCTTTTGATTTTCTAACATACTTTTGAAAATAAACTTTGGAGCTACTCTAAGTCAATATCATGTCATTAACCTTTTTATTGGAAGGAGACGGTCAATAGTGAAATTAAATTCAATATGCAAAAACATACATGAAAATTATCCCAAAAGTAAACCATTAAGTCATAAGTGAATTTTCAAAAAACAGAAGAAAGTTGATGGAACTATTGACAAACATATAACAAGACTTGTTAAAAGATTCAATCAACATGAAGGTATGGACTATTTGACACATGTCCATATATGTAAAGAATAACTTTTATATAAACATTAATAGTTATTTTAATTATTAATAAGCTTGAAATACATCAAATGGATGTAAAAACAACTTTCTTGAATGGGGACCTAGATGAATAGGTTTATGAGGAACAACCAGAGTAGTTTGTTGTAAATGGATAAAAAAAAAAGTCTTTAAACTTGTTAAGTCATTATATAGTTTGAAACAAGTACCTAAATAATGTTATGAAAATTTTGTCACGGTTATATTGTCAAATAAGTTTAAAATCAATGAAATTGATAAATGTATTTTTGTGAAAAACATAGATAAAAGTTATATTATTGTATCTTTTTGTTGAAAACATTCTAATTTTAAATAGAAATGATTACATAATTAAGTCTATCAAGAAAATGTTAACTATAAGTTTGACATGAAAACTTAGGTATTTTAGATGTTTATCACATCCAAAGTAAAAAGGACCTTCAAAATGAAAGGGAATATGGAGAATGGAGTTACAACCTAGTTCTTTAAGGAGACTAAGAATTTTAAAATATGTATTGGTTTTATAGATGTCGGCAAGGGGTTGGTTATGCTTAACGAATGATAAAAATAACCTATATTCAATCCTTTCTAAGGGAAGGTAACCTAAGCTATGTGTTTCACTTAAGTTCATTTTATGCATTTTATTATCTATCTAAATTATTGTTTGAGTTTATTTGCATGTTACATATTGTTGATGGGTGTTTGTCTAGTTAGCGTCGTGCTTTAAATCAAGAGTCTCGCATCTCAATGCTATTTTTTAGTTAATTTTTTTTTTTGAATTGTATTATTATTATTATTATTAAAATAAGAGTTGAACAGAATACTATGTTCAACCCACATTTGTCTCTACTTTGAGGAGACTCATTGACTTATTATTGACCTAGTTTTCGATTTAAAACATCATTCTAGGCCTACATCAGTCCTTAAAACTATGAGAGATACTGACCTAATCATTAAAATCCAAGTTTAATCAAAATATGATGCTAAATTGAAGAAAATTTGTTGATTCATTTTTTAACCTACTATGAGATTGAAAATGTCATGTTAGATCTACGTCGATCTCTAAAAACTAAGAGACACATCGACCTAACTGTTAAAACCCAAGCTTATTAAAAAAAAAAACACAACTATTACTTAACAGTCTTGTCAACATTGTTTTTGTTCTTTGTTAAATGCATGAATGAATAGTGACCATGCATGAATAGTTATATGTTCGTTACTTTGCATTTTAAATAGTAACTTTCTAAAACCTAACAATTTTTTAGTTAGATTTTTTATTTATATTTCTTGAATTGTTTTTAATATTATTATTATTTTCTATAAAAATAAGAGTTGAAGAGAATACTACGTTTGACTCATATTTATCTCTACTTTGAGGAGACTTGTTAACTTATTATTGACCTAGTTGTTGGTTTAAAACATTGTGCTCGGCCTACATAAGTCCTTAAAACTAGAAGATACACTGACCTAACTATTAAAATCCAAATTTAATCAAAACATAATTTTAAATTGATGAAAATTTGTTGATTCATTTTTGAACTCGTTTTGAAATTGAACATGTTGTGCTAGATCTACATCGGTCTCTAAAAATTAGAAGACACGCCGACCTAACTATTAAAAGCCAAGCAAAATAAAAACAAAATAGGACTATAGCTTAACAATCTTGTCAACATTGTTTTTGTTCTTTTGTTTTTTAAAAACAAATATTTACACACACCTATATATAAAAAGATGAAAGCATGGTTTTACGTAATAAAAATATCATTAACATGAAGCAATTGAAAATAAAATAAAATAAAAATGCATGAATGAATAGTAACCTTGCATGAATAGATACATGTTTATTATTTTGCATTTTGAATAGTAACTTTCCAAAACCTAACAAGAAAGAAAAGGAAAGAATGGAAAAGGTTGAGGCTTACCTTAGTGTTGGTTCTTAGACAAGGAAGGAGTTGTTGTGGTAGGTATCAGTGGCAAATACAATGGTGTACTAGCAAAATTGTCCCTCTCTTTGGGTTTTTTTTATTTTTTTTATTTATTTTCTAATCCTTGCCCCTCTCTTTGGGTTTATTTTTTCTTTTTTTTTCTTTCTTTTTTTCTCTGTTTTTAATGCAAAATTATCCTTTAAATTGCTAATTTGAGGTTTAAAGAAAAGTTTACAACTTGACCCAATTAAAACCTTACCTTAAATAACCAAAGTTATATGCAATTTATCATTCTTATCCTATGGCTATAATAAGATACAAACGAAAAGTATAAATCACTAATTATTCGAAGAGTTTGGAAATTTAATCAAGAATTTAGTATGAGAATTCATATTTAAAAATAAAAAATTTATTCCCCTTCTCTTTTAGTTTATGTCAAGTTTTAAAATGAAAGTTTTCCAATGATACGGCATCACACTCATCCAGCTAGGAATATATTGATAATGTTTAACGTATAACAAATCAAATCAAGATAAGCTATGGAAAGCCTACAATATTATTCAATCCACGTAAGCAAGGCATCATTGAGGGAGGAAGATAAGATGTTCTATTATTATCGCATTGGATTTTGTAAGGTGGATAGTTCCCGACCACATCAATTGCCAACCAATCCATTCTGGTCTTGTACTGATTAACTGGAGATAATGTTTAACCAAAGCTAATACCACTTGGAAAAATATTATTCATCTAGCTAAAAAGAAATTATTGTTCATTAAAACCATGTAATAATAATTTTTTTCTTTCCATAAAAATAATTGAACTTTCTATTGAGGGTAATTTGATCTTTTTACGTGACTTATCAATTATTTTAATATTGATCGAGACAATTTAATTTTTTTTTAAAAAAACATAATAAAATAATTGAATTGCCTTTAAAAATAAAATTTTTAAAATTAGCATTCAAAAGCTTTTTTGTATTTTCAACTGGGTTTTTTAGGTATAATAAAGTTTGATGAGGGGTAATTTTGTATTTTAATAAATAAAAAAAGTGTGTGCAACTCACATGCTAGTGTGTGGGAGGCACCCTAGTATTTCGATGGCCTGTGCAGCATCTCCCAGCGACCAAAAATTCTTTTATCATGTCATTAGAATCATCGTGACATCTTTTTTCTCATGAGACGGCACATGGAATTTGTTGTAGGGTGGTTTGCAATGCTTTTTTTTTCCCCTCATTTCTCTCTCCTCTTCTAGAAAATTTCACTGGACATTCAAAATTTCAAAGTTTTTCTCTTATTTATTGATATTTCAGCTTCGATCCTTATTCTTTTTATTTTTAATTTTTATTCCTTACCCCTTATAAAATTTTAATTTGTTTTCAATTTCATCCTTCAATCTAAATTTTTGATATGTTATTTTTTTTTCAATTCGGTCCTCATTCTTTTTATTTTTTTGTTCTTTTAGTAAATTAATTTTTCTTTTCAATTTCATCCTTCCATCAAAATTTATAGTGGAAACCAATTTACTAAAATTTATAGTGGAGGCCAATTTATAGGGCGGTTGACTTGGGTTGGGTTTTTTATCCAATTTTTTTCTTCCATATTTAATTGGCTAGGAATTTAGCTTTTTTAAAAAAAAAATTCAGGTTATCATGATCGTTGTTGTTTACTTTTTTATCATTTAAATAAAATAAAACTAACTTATTTAACTCGGTTTGAATCTATAACACAAGCTGCAAATTTTTCTTCCTTTTTTAAAATATTTTTGCGACACCTAAACATTACTTTTTACATAAAAAAAATCAACCCCACGACACAGCCACAACATGGCGTTGTTCTGCATCTAATTTTACCAAAAACAAATAGAAGGTAAAATTTAATCTTCAAGCCTTTTTTTTTCCTCCCTCCTCCTTTCTTGTCTTCAAATTAATAGACAGCAATAGTTTGTTATTTCTAACTCATCAATGATTATTAATTATTTAATTAAATTTTTTATTTTCCACTAAGAATTTATCGTTTATGTGATTATCACAAAAGACAGCTTAAAAACCAATTAAAAATCCTCTTATTATACTTATTTACGTAATAATCCATCCCCTTTTTTTTTCTAAACTCGTACCAACTTCACCTCAAAGTAAAGTTCTGCACCAACTTCAAACTACTGTGTCGAAATTGGCTATCTTACGACCAAGAAAGACGTCATTGGAATATTTTTCTTTTCAGCATATTCTTGACATAGGTGGCTTACATTATATCGTCCATAGTGGACTGTATTGTTACCATTTCACATCAGTCTGTGTCTCCATTTATGCATGTAGCTTTCAAGAACATGTTGCACGTTCTCGTTCAAATCGTTGCCCTGCTGATGGGAAGAGTGTACTCAAACTGGGTTCCCAATAAGAAACTCTAATTTCTTAGGACTTCAAATGCGACAAATTAACATAAACAAGAGGGATGTGGAAATCCTACAAGGCAAAACATACAAGATAGATGAGACGTCATCATCTGATTTAACATGGGATGTTGAAAGCCACCTTGTCCTATAGCTCTTAGATCATAATTTCATCACTATATTCTCAAAAAATATTGTAGTAATGATCAAATTACACTGTTTCTATATTGCATGGTGACCACAAACTTAAATTACATTTCATTGTTTATAGTTCCTGACCACATATGGCTAATTATTTAACCAGCGTAGATAAAGTTTAATAGCCCTATATATCATGCCCCCAATATGTATGAATTATGATCGCTAGAAGTGTATTGGTTCAGGATCATGGTTACATACATCAAACCCTACATTTAGCTCTGATTATATCCCTGATTTCTTGCCAGATACATGGGGTTGAGCTCTAAATCTGTATAAATTACTCTTTATTGGCAATGGATTATAACGACATTCTTAAACTTCTGTTTCCCATCATTCAAGTCGAGCCATTAAAATTTTTAGTGGAGACCGCTTTCAAAGTTTAGCCCTTTAAACCATTATATGTCTCTTTAATATTTTAAAATGCCTTGTTTATAGTTTTATCTAACGCCCTCTATTTACTTTAAGCCTTCTCTGAATCTGTTAAGCAACCGATATTAAGATAAGTACGTAGTTGTCAAGCTGTTTTTGGTTTGAGATTTGTGCTTAAAAATAGAAAATGTTGATTAGAGTCATGATCACGTCTCTATACATCAAATGGTATTTTGTGGGGATGAATTGACACCAAATTAAACAATTGTGATGCTTGTTTACTGTGCCAGCACTTTCATCGATCAGAATGAACATTATATATATAGGCCAGTTTTGCTAGAATTAAAGGTTTAAAAATCATCGAAGAGAAACCAGTTTTATTGCTAATTAAATAAGCAAAGTCCAGCAAGAAAAGAGACGCAGAAGGACGAAAGAAACCTAACTAAAAACAAGAGTTGATAAAAAAAACAAGAGTTGATAAGAAGGGAATGGCTGGTGCATATTTTGGCAACTACTTAGGCTCCTTTGATCATATATATCAGCAACTATGGATGAAAGTAAGAATTTATATATGAATGATCAAATTTAATTCAATACAATGAGTAATCAAAAGACTAAATATTGTTGAAATAATAACATATCGGCCGATTAATTTCATACTGCGAGTGATTAAATATCCTCTTCACCTGATGAACTTAATTAGATAGACACGGGTAAAAACACATTTAGAACAAATATCGTCAGTAATGTTCTCTAATATCCATAGCGCCATGCATTAGCTTCGAAATTATTGATTTTAGAACTCCAGTCATCAATTGAAGTGTGTGTGTGTGTGTGTGTGTGTGTATATATCAATTAAAGCGTCTTTTAGTTATATTTCACCTGTTAAGAATTATTTTCTTTTTTATCAAGTCTTAAATAAATTATTTGTACATGAACTTGTATATTTTTTCAGTATTTTCCTTTTCACTTCTTTGATTCGAATTTAAAATCATAATAAACACGCTAACAGCTGGATGAAAAACAACAAACGGAGAGATTATTTTTACTGTAGAGAATTGGAAAATTGTTTCCTCTCTCTCTCTGATTTTCTTTTCTTTCCAACTGGAAAATAAATCGGTTTATATCGAATTTTCTCTAATATCGGACGTTCAGAAGGCTTTCCGACAACCACATGGTCGAAGACAGTGTTTCTCCGGTCAATACTTGGCATGCTCCCAAATTGTTGGAAGGTACGGCTTGCACGTGAAACTTGTGAACAGTCTTACAATATCAATTAAGTGTTGATATAAGTTAGTAAAAGTTACTCTCTCACGAAACTTCTTGTTTTATGGGTTTTAGGATTAGGGATATTTTAAGTTTAGTTCTCTTCTGCAAGTTAGGTTTTTAAAGTATTTTATATATATATTAAAGTAATATTTTTTATTTTTTAAAATTTATTTTTTATATTACATATAAAAACAATACAAAAATATAAAAAAATAATTTAAAACTAAAAAAATATTTTTATAATTTTTAAAATCACAATTAAACTGGAATACAGCAAACGATTGATGTTAAAACATGTTACTCAAAGGAAAAAAAAAAAACACAACACGTCACATGATTTCTCCCCTCATTCTCCTATATATATCTCCCCCTCTCTCACTTCCTCTATATCCCCCGTTACTCTCTCTCTCTTCTCTCCACCACCAGCCCAAAAAAAAAACAAGGCCTTCATTTCAGGAATCTATCAGGAAAAGCAGCACGAAAGCAGAGAGAGATAGACAAGGAAAGGTTTTTTCGCTCTTTTCATTACTACAAACCAACATAAGATAATCTGAAGCAGCTTAGAAAGATGAAGAGATTTATCACCAAAAGGGTCTTGTCGTCAACAAATTCTCTGCGTTCCCCCCGCTGCTTCTCTCAACTTGCCCAAAAACAAACCCCTCTTCCTGAGAATGAAATCCCTGTTCCCAAACTACCCCCATTCGATTACTCTCCTCCTCCTTACACCGGTCCTTCCGCCGAAGAAATCTTGGCTAAGCGCAAAGAGTATCTCAGCCCTTCTTTATTTCACTTCTTCAGTAAACCCGTGAGTCTGCACTGCAACTCACCCTATCATCTCTCTCGTTCTTTTCTTTTCTTTTTTCCTTTTTTGTTGACGGGTCTGGGTGGAACAGGCTTGTGCCAGTTGAAACATGAATCATATGCTCGGCTGGTGGCCCGCATGGGTTTCTTTTTTCCTTTTTCTGTTTTGGTATGAAGAAATTTATTGATTGGTTGATTTTGATGGAATGTTCTGTTAAATTGTTGGCAGTTGAACGTGGTTGATGGAAAGATGCAGTATTTATTCGATGAGAACGGCCGTAGATACCTTGATGGTTTTGGAGGTATTGCTACGGTGTGTTGCGGCCATTGTCATCCTGATGTGGTTGATGCAATCGTCAAACAGATCAACCGTATACAACACTCCACTGTTCTTTATCTCAATCATGCCATTGCTGATTTTGCAGAGGCCTTGGCTTCCAAAATGCCCGGAAATCTTAAAGTAAATAATATATGATTAAGGGGTTTTGTTTCTGTTTCAATGGGAATTTATTTTGTTGTCGAAATAAGTTTAGCAGATAAAACTGATTTCGATGTATAGGTGGTGTTTTTTACGAATTCCGGGACGGAAGCGAATGAATTGGCGATGATGATAGCAAGATTGTATACAGGATGTCAAGATATAATATCGTTGAGGAATGCGTACCATGGGAATGCAGCTGCCACCATGGGTGCTACTGCACAGTCAGTCTGGAAATTTAATGTTATTCAGGTACTACCTTCTTCTTCTTCTTCTTCTTTAATTTATGGTCTGGTCAGGTGATATAATGTCATTTTTTTTTAATGTTATCAATAAAATCCACTTATGTCATCCATGAGTCCACTTTCTTTAGAATTTTGGGACCATTGTCCTATCTGGGACTAGCCTAGGTTGATATTTCATAGTCTACTCCGCCTAATTCAGCTGAGGATATCAAAAGTATAGCAGGGAAGATTGGAAAGATGGTGTTTGATTGCAATGTTGTAATGTTCGCTTTCACTGTGTGATTACTGGGATGAACTTAAACCACAATTTGTTCAACTGCCCAAATCAATGATTGCCATGCTTCACCATTAGCATGTAAAACTTTAAATAGAGAAAAATTTCTTCACATGTATAGAAAGGACTGGACCATCAATTTGCTTTGTGAACGAATCAAGAATGATACATGTCCATGAGCAGATCATGTAGAAACGTATCAGCTCCTTCAATTGAATGTTTTGGATAGCTGTTTTTTAGATAATATTGAACAAAGTCACTATTCATGATGCACTCATGAGATCGAAAGTCAATCTGGTCACCACAAATTGTAATTGTAAAATTCCATTTTGGCAATAGAGTGGAGTCCATCATGCCTTGAATCCAGATCCATATAGAGGAGTATTTGGTTCAGATGGAGAAAAGTACGCAAAAGATGTCCAAGATATTATCGACTTTGGAACTACTGGCCATGTTGCGGGATTTATATCTGAAGCTATCCAGGTGATCATCAACTACTCTGATTTTTATTGATTAACAACTTATTATCGTTTATGAGGCACCATATGTGTGCTTATCATAAATATTTTCTGTGGCAGGGAGTGGGAGGAATTATAGAATTGGCTCCAGGTTACTTGCCTGCTGCTTATGGAAGCGTTAGGAAAGCAGGAGGCCTTTGTATTTCTGATGAGGTTCAGGCTGGGTTTGGACGCACAGGGAATCATTTCTGGGGATTTGAGACCCAGGGTGTTGTTCCTGACATTGTGACAATGGCAAAGGTTAGTCCTCTCCTCTATTTGGTTCAGGCATTTCATTGTGAAGCTTCTGTCTTGCAGTAACAAAAATATAAGCCTCCTACTTGGACAATTGAGTTTGGATTATCGTATCTTTAATTCCTGGTCTTAGATGCTCCTCTTTCACGCCAGATTTGCATGTTATTTGTCACTACAATTATAAAGGCAAAACTTTAGACAAGTCTCATTAGATGCGTACAGATTTGCCTCGTATATTCCTCGGTATGCCTAATTTTCCATGCTTAAGAAGATGGTTTTTTAAGTGTCAACTTATATTTCCTCATTGACAAGTGCAGGGAATTGGGAATGGCATTCCTCTTGGTGCTGTGGTGACCACCCCTGAAATTGCAGAAGTCTTGACTCGTCGGAGTTACTTCAACACATTTGGAGGAAATCCTTTGTGTACCGCTGCAGGTCTGGCAGTTTTAAAAGTGATGGAGAAAGAAAATCTTCAGGAAAATGCACTAGTTGTGGGGTCCTATCTCAAAAGGAGACTAAGTGAACTCAAGGATAAATATGAAAGTAAGTTGTCTCACTCGGTTATATATTTGTCCATTCTCCCAAACATAAGAAATTTCAATTTACTTTATGTTGTGTTTGTATCAAACGCCATATCTCAGGAGTGTGTTTTTCCTAATTAAGTTAAATTGCACCCCTACTGTACCTCTGAACTCTGAAGTGCAATTGTGAAGTGACATAGCCACATGATTAAATACCTTAATGTTTAACTACATTGAACTTTCTTTAACGTTTGATATCAACACCAGCAGTTAAGCAATGTAGTTTTTTTTTTATAAAAAAAATCTCGCCTGGTGGTATTTACTCGTTTTATTGTTCTCAATGGTTTGCTTATTTCCACGATTGTCTGCAGTTATTGGGGATGTGAGGGGAAAAGGATTGATGCTCGGTGTTGAACTTGTAACTGACCGCCAGCAGAAAACTCCAGCCAAGGCTGAGACTCTGCATGTGATGGAGCAGATGAAAGGTATGTACTCGTCTCATCCTATTGTCCAGCTATCCTCTGAGCTAACTTCTAGTAGTTAAGAGGCCTTTTTTGTCTTCTTAGAATTGGGAGTCTTGATTGGGAAAGGCGGATTCTATGGAAATGTTTTCAGAATTACACCTCCACTATGCTTTACTAAAGAAGATGCAGGTACAATATTTTTTTGCTAATGTTAATTGTTAAAGCAATTTTTCTTTTCTTGCGTTTTTACTGCACACGAATTTACTGTTCGCACTCTTATATTTTACTGTGAATTTCAATAATGTTATTTTTTAAAAAAATTAATTTTATTATCGAAATTTTTTAACACAATTTTGCTTTTTTAAGTTCAAATTAAAACCCAATTTCATGTTGTTTTAGGGGTGAGAGTTAGATTACAAACCAGGTAACTTAAATGCAAAACACAGTTAATATAGACATGGATGGTGTATGCAAATTTATTTGTAAAGTATATTTTTATCACTCGATATTTTTTTGCTATTAGGTAACCACTACTTTGAAGTTTGCAAAATATTATTTTGATATTAAATTTTATTTTTATTATTTTTTAGTTCTTAATGGGTCAGAGGAGAGAGAAGAAATGGTTATTATTGTCTTAAATAAATGTTTATTTTTAAGTTAATATTTAATTTTATAAACATATATTTTGATAATATAAAAAAAATTATTAAACTTAATATAGTTTATAATACATCTCGGATTAAAATCAATCCAATTGTTAATTGTCTCAATTTTTAAAAAAAACAAAAAATTATCATTTTAAAGATTCGTTAAGTCAGGTTTTATAACACAATTAAAATATTCTTATTGTTTAATTCCATTGCTGTCATATACTACCAGCTTGGCTGCCGTTCTTATCGTCTTGTGCACCCTTTTGGTTGCAGACTTCCTCGTGGATGCGATGGATTACACCATATCAAAGATGTGAAGCCAGCAAATTTATTTTAATGTAAATAAAGATGTGTATTGATCATTCACAAACTGGTCCTACTCGTTGATCGCATGCTTTCCATTGTGATTGAAAAATTATAAATACATAAATACGTTTCTACTTTGAATAACTTGCTAGGGCATCAGAAAACGATGAGTCAACAACTCGTTGTCTCTCGAAAACTTCTCCTCGACCGGGTTTTTACTTGAATAATTTCTGGTAATCTTATGAGTAGATGGGATAGATCAATCTCTCTCCCTTTCAAATTGAACTGTGTATATTATGTATGGCTTCGCTATACGATGTGTTTGGTATCGATGTCAAAATGGATGCATGAGCAAGACTTTAATGCCAAGCCGAAATAAAATCTAAATGGATTTTCTATGTGAATTCCTAATCCTTTTTTTACTTCTTATTTTTTCTTCCTTAATTAAATTACCTCATTTATCCTCTTTTATATTTAATAGAATGTCATCAAACAAATTTATATCTTCCTTTCCTTCTTTTGATTTGATCTAGTTAGATGGGTCGAATAACTTTTATTTGAGGGTTAATTAGTAAAGTTCGGTTAGTAGTTTTAATTAAGTAATTTATTTATTTTTCAAAATTATCTATCAGATAAATATTTTTTTTTATTCTTTTGGAATATTCTAGTTTTTGAAAATGTTATATTGAAGTGATTTGATATTCTTCTCTATTAAAATCTTGGATAATATCATGATAAAAGGAATTTGGATTCATGAAAGATCTAAATAATCTAGATATGATAAAATATGATAAAATAAGATTGAATTTGATTTGAATCATTATCAGTAAGGTATACCTAATATAATATATTTACTACTACGTACAAACATCTAACCAACAAGCATAAATTGGCTTACCAATTTCAATTGGCATACAATGAATAATTTCTTCTTACCTAATAATGACTAACAATTTCTTGTGCTAAAAGATTTAGAGGGTGTTTAGGAATATGGTAGCGGTTGTTTTTCAAACTATTTTTCATTTCAAAATATATTAAAATTATTTATTTCATCACAAAACCTCTAAGTCAAAAATTTGACATAAGTTTCATGAATTTATAGATAAATATAATTTTATAAAATCTAAAATAAATTCTAATAGATACAAATCATAAATTCATACAACAAATTTGTTGAAGAAAAAACTATAAAATAAGTAAACACTCAAACAAAATACATATACTATAAAAATATGCAAAAAAAAATTAATTAACATTTTAAAATTGTGTTCAAATAAAAAAAAAAGATAGACTTGCTTATTTAAGGTAGAGAATCCTCAATAAGATTTGAATCAGAATACAAATATTGATAAATCAAGTGTTGTGATGGCTGAATTTGTTATGGAAAGTTAAATTATGTTGAGATTTAAAGGAGAGAAGGTGGTTGTTTGTTGCAGAAAAAATTACAGAAGAAAGAATTAGAAATGGGAGAAGGGGAGAGGAGGGTCAAATATCAAATCATAAATTAAATATTACCGATAGACTGACCGACAAAATTATTTTGATGGTAACGTCATTAGCAATTTTGTCGGTAAAAATATTATATCATCATACGATTTGTCTTCTTGAATTCCACTGTAATACCCTTCATATTATCATCGGTATATACCAACAAAAGTTTTTTATCGGTATATTCATGGACAGATTGTAACGTCGAGTAAATTACATCGATAACATCATCTGTAAAACTTATATGTTATCATACTATTTGGTTTTTTTATTTTTTTTTTTACTATAATTCTCTTGATATATACCATAAAAATATTCATGTGAGTGTTTACCCATTGATTTAGTGATGAAAAATTAGATGGGTAAATTTTTTGATAGTATCCCTGTTGCGGAGCGGCCAACAAATCTAGTAAATACGAATGCTAATAACATACGTGTAATTGAACCGTTGAAAATATGAAAGTTAATTTAAAAACAAAACAAAACAAAAGTCGATCAAGAAAGCATATGGTATATTCATTTTAATCTCATATCAGAGAACGAAACCAGAAATAAGTTGCGACTACGTACTCTTAAGACAAAAACACAAAGTAAAACTGGATAAAATGTATTTGGATACTTTTATTACAACATAAATCAAGATTTATAGCAAGAATCTTGCATATTTATGCAGATGAGATAAACATTTTATTTACTTTTCCAAAATAAAAGGTAAATATAAGAATGAAAAAAACACTTAACCTTGTCCACCACCGATTATTGCAAACTTAGTCAAGTATATATAATGTCCATTTCTATAAATCCTCTCAAATCTAAAGCAGAATAAATATCATATTTGCGTTTTCCTGTATTTCTCACCATAGTTTTTAATTACAGTTTGGAATTTTGTTTCTCAAACTCGACTTGAATTTGCACACGATATCTGTTTAGAACTTGACAAATATATTAGCTTGATAATTTAATCAGTTCACGCTTCATGTTTAATAGCAATCCATGTGGTAATTGATGAAAATGCTTGTTCACAAACATTCTGAAGAGGCAAGTTAAAATTCGTAATTATTATTCATCCATTTTGAAGATGATCACAATAATAAAATAAAATAAAAAACAGCGATTAATGAATGTAACAACATAAACTTAAATTAAAAAATGAAAATTTCACAAAAGAGATAGATATATTGTAGAGGACTAACGATCACGTAGAGCAGCCAATGATGACAGAAGAGAGTACCTGGGGAAAATTGCAGCAGTAGAATGCTGAGAGTGTAAGCTAGAATTATATCGGAAGGCTGACACCCAGAGCGAGAACGCGTCCATCAAGCAAAAGGAAACTTTTTGAAAAAAGCTAATGCTTTTCCTTAGCATTACTCCCATCAATGCTGACATTGTATCCTCAAATCTTGGCGTTTCTCCTCATCTATCTGCTTGCTCTGTGCGATCTTGGCAATGTCTAACCTAACGTGTTGAAGCAGCTACCATGATTGTAGAGCCTGCCTGTGGTTACTGGAATACCCTTCTTCTAGTGTTTTTCTTACCAAAAGGCTGGCGCTGCTGCACAGCTACTAGTCAAAAACATTATACATCCCTGGAACTGTTGGCTTATGCGGTGAATAGGTTTTCTCTCCCGTATTATCATTTTGAAAATGAATATATGACAAGTCTATAAGAAAGAAATATTTTATTTAATTTTTTTATGTGTGAGTTTTCCTCCTTGGTTTTTTGAACTTTTCCCTTTAATTTTTATCTGAAAAGTAGGTCTAAATAAGAATGCATTAATTGCTTTTCATAGCTTTCTTTTTGCTTGTGAATGAAAAAAATTGCCCACTTAATTTACAAATATTATTTACTTCGCCGCTTATCACACAATCACGTTTTTGAACGTTAGGCGCAAGCTAAAGAATGCAGATAGCATGTGTAGAGAAAGAAATGGCAGTGGGTGGAGTTCTCTTGAGGAATCAGGGGTGGTTCCGTAATTGTCTTACAGCAATATGGATGAGAACATTATGTGCTCATTCCGTAGAAAATGGTGGCAGCTTGCTTTGTTTTCGTACATCAATTTGTGCGGGCTCCTTGCTGAAAATGTCGACACTTCTCATTAATAATAATTTCCTCAATGTAGCTCTTAAGAAAATAATTTCCTCCATTGGATCCCCGCCTGAAATCATCTCCTCATTTATATTTCTATATATATATATATATATAAAAAGAAGGCCTGGAATGGGCCTTTTTTGACTAATGAAACGCTAGATGAGCTCTTCAGCTAGTCCAATTGTAATGCTTATAAGGCCATAACATACAAGCTAATGGGCCAGAGGCCACCTTCGGCCTTGTGGTTTAAACGAGAAATTATTTAATATACGGATCACTTTTCTATTTACATCAAAATAAAAATTAAAAAAAAGGATCCATCATAATAATTGCAACTATATTCCATTTTTCTTATTCAAGTCAAGAAGTAGTGATTCAAAATTATTAAATAACAAAATACTTGCAAGCGGGTTATATTGGTTATTATTTTTCTAATCCCACCACCGACCAAAAAAGATGAATAAGGCATTCTCTAAATTTTTTGGATATATTAACGTGCAATCCTCATATTTGGTGGTGATCTAGGGTTTAGTTGTTTTGATAAATTTATTGGAAAAAAAAATTATTATTATTAATACTCGGAGCCATTTATAAGAGATTTGCCTTGATTTGAATGTAATAAGTATATAATATAAAAATCATGTATAATATTTGGGTTAATGGGGATGGCTAATTAAGCATGAACATAAGCGAGTTCCATGGTATTCTTTTGGGCCAAAAGCAGCACAAGTGCTCTCTCTCACTCCAAACTCATTCAGCGAGTCTCTTCTTTAATCTCTAAATCAATATATTTTGATTTATGAATATCACGGATTCTTAATTTCTCAAATCTTTCTTTCTGTAGTTTCTTATCATTTTCTCAAGTAAGTTCAAAAGCCTACGGAGCCTGAAACGTTTTCTAAGCAACAAGGATTTTGCTCGCAAGGAACCTTCAGAAACCATTATTGAACATGTGATTCGGGTTCCATTGTTTGCAACTACACAATGCAAAAGGATTCTGCTTTAAGAAAAGGGGTTGAAGGACAAGAGAAAAGAAAAGGCAAAGGGTCAATTGCATGATTATCAAAGCCAAGGCCTACCAGATCACCAAGACCCCTTGTTTTGTTTTGTTTTAGACTCTTCAATGCTCCGGCGGTGAACTAAGTATCACATCAGTAACCAAGAGGACTAGAAAAACTCTCTAATCGTCGGGGAGAAGAAGATTTTGTCCGCTGAGCATTAGAGTTTTTGGACTGTGTAACTCTTCCTTCAAGCTGGACTTGTGCCTGCAATGTTTAGATTAGGTAGGTCCAGCATACGTTCACCACATTGCTGCCAAGTGATTTGAACATGTGTAATCCTTAAAGAAACTCAACGTCATCATCGGTTGGATACCACAGAGTACAGAAGCAGCACCAGACAGCAACTTCCCGCAACAGACTTATGAGTTGTGATGCAAGAATGGTAGGTAGATATGGTAGATCATCATTGCTGTTAAGCAGAACTGATATGAGCCCATCACCTGCTGTAAAGCAGAGGTGCATGCTGTAGTCTGGGGCAATTTGAAGAAATCAGCCTGGCTGAGAGAACCGACAATCTGCTGTAAAGCAGAGGTGCAATTTGTTTTTTTAAAAAAAAAAAAAATAGAAAAGAAATCCTTACTTTTATTATAGCAAGGGTTACACTACATTCATGGATTTAGGACCTTAAATGAGATTCATGAATCTGACAATACTCTTGTTTATCTACCAACAAAGAAAGCTAGCGGCGATCCAATTATAAAGAATTTCATAGTTGAAAGCTCTTGGAATTAGAATGTTCAAGTTCAAGTTTTAACCACTGGTTCACCAGCACCGTTTGCACATGCTGCATTCAAGGTAAGAAAATGAAAACATTAAGTAATAGTGCCAGGTGTATAAATGGCACTACTTTACAGAGTTTTCTATTTTGCAAATAAAAGAATTTTTAATTGGATAAAGAAAATATGATATAAGAAAAGGGTAGACATAAGTCCAAAGTCGGTGGAAGTAGGTATAAAGTTATTATTTTTCTTTTCAATTTAATTTGAGAGTTAAAAAATTATAGTTATTTTTTAATTTATTTTTTTATTTTAATTTTCATTCTCTTTTTTAATTATTATTTTTATTTCAAAAAAATTTTATATAATTATTTTTTATATATATTTTATCATTCAACGTTTAATTAATTAAAAATTGAATTTTGTGATTTTTTTATGTATAATATTTTCAGTTTAATAACTCAAATTATAAATTTAAAATATTAACATGGTTAATATTTTTTTATCTTATTTTATTTTATATATTTATTATTCGGAATTATTTTTTAAAAATAATGATGGATGCTAGCATATTATCACTCTTTGTTAATTTTATTATTCGGCTAAATGATCCCAAGATAAAAATATAATTTTATGAGATAATTTACGCAATGGATGACCTATGCAATTGCATCACATATTATCACAGACAAATTAAGACCTTTTTCTTCTTTCCCCAGACCTTGTAATGTAGACATCTATCACATCCGTCAAATTTTCTCAAATCAAAGCCACGGGGTGCATGATTTGTGATAGGTTGGAGCTTAGAATGTTCAAACATGCAATATAAAATTACTGGCATTGGTGACTCCAACTGCGCGTTGGACCGAACTGATTTTTTTTATGGTGGAAAAATAAATATATAATTATTTTGAATGTATTTTTTTAAATTAAAAGAATAATTATAAAACAAAATATTGATACACATATTTAATTAAATAAATCAAGAATTACATGCATCAATAAAAAAATAAAAAAATAGTTGTTAACTCTAATTAAAAATTAAAATAAAAAATTAATAAATAAATATAAATTAAGATATATGAACATTACATGATCCAAACACGTTTAAAGTTTTTCTAACCAATTTTTTATTAAATCAAAGATGATTAAAATAGTTATTTATTGAAAAGTGATTAATTAAAAATTAAAAAAATATATTATGGAAAGGTGTGCAGAAACAACCATGTGAATATTAGAAAAAATATTATAATTTTATTTGAAAAGCATTTAAAAATTAAACAGTATCTTATAAAGAAAAATATAACAAAATTCTTGATAATTTATCTATTTCAATCGATATTCTCAATTAACATTAAATACCCGCAAGGTTCGGCATCAAATATATGTGTTATAAATTCATTTACATTAATTTATAATCAAATGAGAGGGTAAAAAATTCCTAAATCCGAAAAAATTAAAAACCAGTGTGTTAGCAAATGCCCAATGATAGAGGAGTTCCTCAACTATGAGAATTTACGTCAATATTAATACATACAAGGATGTTGATAATTTGATTATAATTAAGGATGCTCTCCCTCCTTATAATTAATTATTCACTAATTACAACGATATCCATATTTGCATTGAATATAAATCGGATTCAGAAGCATACCTTTAATGTCTCAAAGATTTCGTGTCCCACTCTATATTATCTTTGCAAAGATCTCTGTGGGGTTTTGTTGCTGGCATTTCCCGTTGCTTGGAAATTTACTGGAAGCTTCCAAGATGTCAAGATCAAAAAGTAAGTCCCTCTATTTCATACCGCATCCATATTGTGCTAGGTACTGATATTTTTTGTTTTCAGGAGACGGGGAGGTTGTCCTCTCAGCTTCTTTATTTATGTTATTAGTAAAAACTACACTCTCATGCTTCTACGATTAACCTAAATTGTATTAACTTGTAAATCCTCCATTTCCTCGAAATAGAACGACCAAAAATTCTTGATTTAAAAAAAAAAAAACAGCTGAATCAGTTAAGGAAGAATAAAGGGCGTTTTTTCAGCAGTAGATCAGAAGCGCAACATGCACAGGACACCCTCGCCAATAAACCTAAACACCTTGAGGAGAAACTGGCCCTGCGACGGATCAATCATGTCGGTACCAATCACTAAAGAAAAAAAAAAAACATGACACTGTCAGGGAAAAACAATGCAATCTGTTGTCTGGGAACCGAAACTAAAAGGTCACACTTTTTTTGTCTCTTAGTACAGGAAATAGCATCCACCCAGCTGAGCAAATGATTTGTCCAGGTTTTCTAGGCTGACAAATCAAGCAATCATTTTGATTTTTTATTAAGAATAGCCACACAGTAAAAAGAAATTAGAGACTGCAGACCTGTGAAAACCCAACAGCAGATCATTGCCTAAATGACACTTGAAAAATAGCGAGCAGATTCAGAGTGAATGTTTGTCTTCTGCCCACGTCTTGACTTCATTTGCATTTAACACCAAAGATTTCCATCCAAGAATCTAATATCACATCTGTAAAGAAAACAAATTAATTAATGATACCAATCTCATATGAAAAACAAGCAAGTACTCAAAGTAAGAGAAAGAAAATAGCAAAGACATGACGTGTATAGAGCATTGCATTCCCATCTCACCATGGTCCTTGCATCAGGTGTGAGTGGGCAAAGAATCGGCCTTTGATGACCAGAAGAGAAAAAAAATTAGAAACAAAACTAAAGCATATAATAACTCTACAGACCGTTCACAACATCACTTGATTCCTTTCTAGACTGATCATGTCAAGGCACCATTTGACAAATTAAACAATCATAAAGGAAAAAATTCTGGAGTTTTACATCAAAATGACATAAGATTAATAAAAAAAAAATGGCTTGTTTCTTTACTTGAGGGGAGTGGGATCGAGGTAACTAAAATCTCATTGACAATTTAGCATACACTTCTCTCTTGTATATATTTTGCGTTCTTTCAACATTGTTTTCAATTTTTTTGTATTTTTTTTTGAAAATTTATTTTTATTTATTCATGCGGGCCCTCAAAAAATGGATAAGAACACTTGTAAGGACGCATTATGATCCTCTGGTTGGAAATGTGCTTGGTTCTTGGTGACACTTGTTTTCTTTTCATAGTGTAAAATGCACAGAAAGCAATGGAGAGAAAAGAAGGTGATAAAGTTGTGGATACTTTATGGTAATATTTGAGACTTCAGGGTCAACCATTCTGCATATGTTAATCGTTTAAAAAGGAGCGAAACGAGGACGGTTGTCCTTTTGTTTTTGGAGAAAAGGGAGACAGAGCTCTCAAGGGATGCTGGGCGTACTAGAATGAAAGTGAAGTTGGAGCCGCTTGTCTGGTTTTGAAATTGCCCACGATCCCTGTTATTCCGAACGCTACGCTTTGCTTGGCTAATTGTGGCTAGCTGTGGCTAATGGAAATCCAATGTAATGTGAACCCTGACCCACTGGCCACTGCCAAGTAAAAATATTATATTTGAGATAAGTTGGTGGTGCATTGAATATTTAAAATCTATTTATTTTTGTGTTTGAAAATTTTTTTTATTTTTTTATTTTAAATTAATATTTTTTATCGTTTTGATATCTCAATGTAAAACCTAATTTTTTTTAAAAATATATTATTTTAAAGTATTTCTAACTAAAAAATACTTTAAAAACAATTATTACCACATTTCTAAAAACCTCTTTAAAAAATATTCTCCATCAGTTTATTAGTTTTGCTTATCATTTTGGTCACCAATGAGCCCCTTTGTCAATTAAAATTGAGTTGCTAGTTTTTTCAATTTTATATATTTTGGTCCTTCAACTTTTTCACTTGTTATTTTGGTCATTCACCACCTACTTAGACAATCTCTAGGGTTTATTCCTATATATCGTCTTGTATTTTAGATTTTATTTTTTTATTTTTCTTCTTCTTTCTTTTCTTTATTTTTTTTAGGGTCAAAAGTGAGTAACAATAAATTAACTTTACTTGGGTTTAATAATTTTATTTTTATTTAATTATATGATAATAAAAATAAACACTCATAAAATTTAACTTCAATTCAATATTAAAACGTTTGTGTGTAGATTTTTATTGTTGGAATGTGGCTAAGTGATTATTTCTCTTAATTTCATTGTTTTCCGGTAAATTTTTCTCTTTTCTTTTAAACTTAAACTTAGAGGCAAGAGATAAATTTAAATCAAAATTAAAATTACAAAAACTAAAACCACAGTTGAGGAAGAGAGAGAGAAATGCGTAGTGGTTTTAATATATTGTGTAATAATTATTTAGACAAGCAGTTACAAGCAAGATCTTGAACCCCAATAAGTAACAGCCAGATTTATCAAGTTTTGTGTTAATCTAATATCAAATTTTGTTATACTCTAGTTGTCGAAAGTAGTTTTAATTATTCGACGATGTGAATTTCACGGTTTATTACTGGCTGGTGTAAGAAATCAAAATGAGAGGGTTGATTCGGTCTAACGAACCAGATCCATGGAAGACTTCGGTCCGTAGCTTGAAATTCTAAACACATCAATCACCTCATGCTTCTAGAATTGTGCATTTTGGTCACCTTCGTTTACAGCTTTCAATTGTTGACCAACTTTAAGCTGTTGCCAGCTTTCCCTAGACCATTTTGTACACTGAGTTAGGCTTATATATTCTCCTCTCCTCTTGAAAGAAATCCTTATTGCATGCAAGGACATCAAACAATCCTTGTATCTTATTTGAATTCCTGGGGTTTGATTGGGAGTGTGTTAGAGGTTGTATTTTAAAGTGTTTTGTACTTCCGAAATGCATTGAAATAATATATTTTTATTTTTAAAACTTTACTAAAAATATTAATTTTAAATAAAAAAATTCAAATTTTAGACAAACAATATCTTAACCGCACTGCCAAATACCCTTTTAGTAACTCATCATATAAGACGTAACATTAACCAATATCTTTAGACTATTTTTGTCAACTTAAAGTTTAATATATTGGTTGATCCAACTATTACTATTCCTTGTTATCTCTAATTTGATTTAGGTTTGAAAATGATGAGTTTTTCGGGAATGGATTTGGATAGAGATGATAAATCAGGTGTTATATTTGAAATTATTTTAAGATAAAAGTGAAAATTTTACCACTAAAAAAATATTAATTAAATATATTTTTAAATAAAAAATATTTTTAAAACAATCTCCACCAAACTCAAAAAAAAATCTTAAAACTTAACTACAGATTATTTTTATGCAAGAAAATGAGTGGTGTTCGTTTTCTTTTTGCCAAATTATATGGTCCTTTCAAAGCCTATATTTTGTGCACGACATGATAAGTAAACTTTTCCCCGCTTGATAATTTCAAACCTCCCCTTCGATTCACTACTTCTCCAGATATATATATATATATATATATATAAAAGAGTTTTATTACATGTTATTGTCGGACTGACCATCACCAGTGATCAATTCAGTAGAACTTGAGATAACTTTGTAGGTCATCTGAAATGTGACCATCAACAGGGATGGACACGTGATGAGGCAGTGGTTAACACGTGGGCGGTTTGTGCAAGCTAAATGCTGTCAATATAGAATTTGGTTTTGAAATTAAGTGCTTAATCATTGAGTTTCGGGTTCGTATGCACCGCTGATTAAGACCCTAATATGATGTCACGACACATATGTCATGGCATATGCTTTCTTTTTCTTTTTCTTTTTCTTTTGAGCATATCCATTCTAGTTAAAATCCTGAATCTTTGATCATGCTTGGAATAATAAATCTTGTGTGATTGTTAGCCAAATTTTAGTTGATAAAATTTAATTGACGTAATACAGGATTATTTTAATTTGAAATATTAAATCCAGCTTATTATAAAATCTATAATAAGGTCTTGAAGCAAGAAGTTTATGGTAATAAATTCCAATGAATTGAAAACAATAAAAAAAAAAGAAGTTTATTTTAAAACCTCTAGTTCTTTTTTACTTTTTAATTTTTAATTTTTAATTTTATTGCTTGTTATTTAAATAAACTTAATCTTAAGGTTGGGACATGTTTATTAATAAGTCAATTTTATTTATTTATATATTTATTTGTAAATATATGCGCTTGACACGCATACTAGGCGTAATAAACTTGGACTTGGCCGCACGCCAAGTCCAAGGTGGCGTGGGTCTAATATGCATGTTAACCCAAGACGTTTGGACTTGGCAGTTAGTCAAGTTCAAGATAATTGTCATCCTCCCATGGCATTTCCAGGAGAGTGATCGACCTCTCTTGAGTCTAATCTCAGGGAAGAACTCAGTTTATATAGGCTTAACTACACTTGACATCTTAAACTCTATTTTTTCTATAACTTTTTAGGTGTATAAAAGTTCTTAAATGACCCACCATATTTTTATCAGGTAAGGGGAATTTATCCTTCATTCAATGTTATCAAAGTAATTACTCTGCAAACCCTTTTTTTATGATATGTAAATACATCATGAGAGCTTCATAACAAAAGTTCACAATCTCTAATGCTCTACTGCATTTATATTTTCAGAGTATCTCTCTCAAGAATATTCTTGTATTTTGTCTCTCTAAAAAGATATTTATTTAAGTATCAAAAAATCACCACCTCCACCAAAGAGAACTTTTTACACGCTTTCAGTCATGAGCGACTTTGGTCAATCAAGGACCAAATATAAGCTATGGACTGCCTTGGCTAAGGAAAATGAAAGAGATTTTCATAACCAATTGATTAACCGATTGTCCAATCTGAGAGCCATATTCCTAGGTTAATTGAATTTTTAAGACATCATTAGCGGCGCTGTCTGTGGGAAACTCTACAAAAAGTCTTAGAAATATTTTCCCCCAAGTATAATTATTGATGGTAGATAATCAGGACACTTCATGAATGGAACAAGTTACTGACTTTCCTGCCACAACAGATATTCTAACTCTCAAACATACGATCCTTCAACAACTGGTGGAATAAATACAACTTCTCACTCAGACAATCCTGACAAACCAAAAGGTGTTTGAAAATCCACCACCACAACTTGCAGCTCCTCATCAACAAATTGCATACCCAATACGCTTGGATTTGACAGTATGTCAAACCCAAGATAGCATGGGTATGGCACGCATGTCAGATCCAAGACGTTTGAACTTGACAGTTAGTCATGTTTAAGATAATTACCATCCTTCTATGGCATGTTCAAAGAAGTGACCGACCTCCCTTGGGTCTAATCTTGGGAAAGAACTCAGTTTATATATACTTAGCTATATACTTGACGTCTTAAACTCTATTTTTCTTACACCTTTTTAGATTTATAAAAGTATTTCAATGATCCACCATATTCTTATCAGGTAAGTGATATTTATCCCTCATTCAATGCTATCAGGGTTATAAATACGTCATGAAAGCTTCATAACAAAGGTTCATAATCTCCAATTCTCTACTGCATTTATAATAAAAAAAACAATTGGTCTTTATGTAGGATTAAATTGTCCAAAATAAAATTTTAATGACCAAAATAAATTATTGAAACAAGCACAATATATCTATAGTGTTTTGTGAGTGTGTGAACAATATCGGCTCAATAATATTTACCTCACATTGTTTTAGTTTTTTAGTTAATTATTGCTAGAAAATCAAGGGTAATGCTCAAAGATTTTTAGAACACCATTTTCATCATTTTAATAATAATAAAAAAATGATTTCAAACTCATTCCTCCAACATTCATAAATTTGTTTTCAACTCTAAAACCTATTACAGTCAACCTTAAATGGCTTAAGAATAAAATAAAAGTCTTGAAACAAAAATGGATCTCATTTTGAATCTCCAGTCAACTATATTTATCATGGACACTAATCAACTATATATATTTATCAAGATGACCTCTTTGACATCCTTTTTCTTTAGAAATCTGACCGACATTACCACAATTGCCAACTTTTCTTCCATTTTTTCTCTTTTTAATTTTGCCCCCCTCTACACAATAATGCCAGAAACCAAAATATAAATCAAATAAACTTCATGACTAAAAAAAAAAAACCCAAAAAATTGTTGTAAATGACCATGAAAGTCGTGAAAATAAATCCACCAAATTGATAGGATTTTGTATCTACATGAACAATATATAACAGTGAAAACCACTTGATCTTCTTTTTAATTAATGTATTAGTAATAATATCAAAAATCTATTTTTTCAGTATGTTCATTATAGGAGCCGAACAAGCCTGTTTGAAAATGTGGTTGCAGTTGATTTTCAAAGTACTTTTTATATTAAAATGCATCAAAATAATATATTTTTTATTTTTTTAAAATTATTTTTGAGATCAGCACATCAAAACAATCCAAAATATACAAAAAATTAATTTTTAGCAAAAAAAATTAATTTTTTTAAAAACACAAATTGACCCGCGTTTCCAAACATTCCCTATCCTAAGGTCTAGGAGGTGCTCACCGTTCATAAAAAAAAATGATTGAGAGCGGACTGATAGCTTGATCAAACAAAAATGGCATTGGAGGGGAAGTTGTGAGCATTATCTACTTTGGCCAAAAGGAGCTTTATATCTTGGTTGTGGGTGTTTAGAATTATGGTAGTGGTTATAGTTCAAAGTGTTTTTTGCTTGAAAATATATTAAAATAATAATTATTTTTATTTTTAAAAAATTATTTTTGACATCAATATATCAAAACAATCTAAAAACATAAAATATTAATTCTTTTAATAAATACAACCACATTTTCAAAAAAACTACCGAAAACAAATTGAAAAACCAAAACGTCCCTCCATCTCTCTCGCATCAATCTGCATTTCGCATGTACACTTATATATCGAAGAAACTCTGTTTATTTTTGCGTTTCAAAAGTGCTTTTTTAAAAAAAATGAATTTTTTTTATTTTTTTCCTTGCTTGAAATTAATATTTTTTTGGTGTTTTCAGATAATTTTAAAATTAATATTTTTATTTCAAGCAAAATTATTTGTTTTCAGATAATTTTGCTTGAAATTAAAAAATAAAAAATATTTTTTTGATGTATTTTCAAGCAAAAAAAACATTTTAAAAACAACCGCTACCATACTCCACGAAAACACCCAAGTCAAACATTTTAACCGTAGTAATTGCCACATTATTTTTTTTTTTTTTTGTAAGGAAAGAATATGCTACATTCACATTTTATATAGAAAAGGAGGTGGGAAGAATCAAGGGGAATCTATCAACATACATTTATATTTGATATTATTTATCAAATACTTCAATTTTAATTTGTTCCTTTTTTTTTAATATATCTTCATGTTAATTGTTTTCGTTAAAATTATCGGTCACTTACGCAAAACATGATAATTTCAATATGAATTGATGTAAATAACATTTTAAATTAATAAAATACAAACAAAAGATGTTAGGTGTATGAATTTGAAACTCGTTAGCTTCGTTACTTATTGAAACTATCACAAGCCATACACATAAACCAGCTATGGGTTTTATATATAAAGCAATTGATGAAGCAAAAGAGAAGATACAAGTGAATTTTGGTTCTGTGAAAAAAAGGTATATATCTTGCTAATTTTTATTTCAAATGTTGTCGTCTATTAATATGAATGTTTTTCAATTAAGATATTCCTATATTGTAATGATATTTTTATTGTTTTTTTTATAGTTATATACCTATATGGAATATTGTTGATGCAATATGGGAACTTCAACTCCATAGACCTTTATATGCGCGGACTTATTATTTGAATCCCCATTATCATTATAATCCCAATTTTAAGGTTAATGCCAACATGAAAATTGGATTATATCAATGCTTAAAAAAGGATGGTGTCTAATGCAAATGAAAGATGCAAAATTGACTTACAACTTGAATCATTCAAGGATGCAAAAGGTTGTTTGGCATTGACGCCAAAACAACAAGAGATAAAAAAACTCCGGCTCAATGGTGGGATTCTTATGGGGATGAATGTCCCGAATTACAAAGATTTGCAATCCGAGTTCTAAGCTTGACTTGTACTTCATCCGGATGTGAGCGTAATTGGAGTGCATTTGAAATGGTAATTTTTTTGTTTTTTATTTTAAATATTGAAATATTTGATAAAAATATTATAAATTTGAATTGTTTATTTAGGTTCATACAAAACGAAGAAATCGTTTACACCAGAAAAAAATGAATGACTTGGTATTTGTAATGTGTAATCTGAAATTGAATGATAACCAAGTCAAAAAGCAAGCTGATGATTTTAGTATAGAAGATGATCTTTCATTTGATGATGATTGGATAATCGAGGGAGAAAAATATCCAAACTTTGATTTGTTTGGTGCTATTGACAGTGCAACACGAAGACAAAATGGTGATGAAGAAGAAATTCCTAATGATGTTGAAATGGAGAGTCATGGTATTGAAGATGATTTGGATATTCAAATTGATGATATTGGTGTTGGTTCTAGTAGTAGCACTAATGTTCATAATATTGGTGTTAGTACTAGTAGTAATACTAATAATCCTTTTGATGCTAATGATATTGATGAATGCTTGAGAAATGATAAGGAAGATGAAGGGAATGAAATTGGTTTTAGTTTACATGACACACCAGCAGATTGTTTGTTTTAAGTTTGTTAATTATTAGTTAATGAAAAGTTATTTTAAATTATGTATGACTTTTATTTGAACCATGTATTTTAAGATGTTTGAACTATGTATGGATTTTTATTTGAAGGCTTGAAATATGTATGAATTTTTATTTGAAACATGTTTTTTAAGGTGCTTGAACTATGTATGAATTTTTATTTGAAGTATGAATTTTTTTTAATGTATTTTAAAATTCCTTGCGATTTTATGATCCGTTTTTACGATCCGGAGTTTGTGTGCAGCTTTTCGTGCCGTGTTAAAATCGCGATTTTAACAACCTTGCATGGAGCATCGATTTTTAACATTCATCTCTGCTCTCTTCTAGCTACCACAAAGACAAAGGTTTTGCTTTCTCGAGATGTGAAGTGTGAATACGATACACTCCAATATGGAAGATTCAAAGGCATTCATCAAAACTAATCAAAGATCCATGTTAATTCTTTGATAGGAAAAAACAAAATGAATCAAACACATGTTTACTAAGGATAACAATGCTTATACTTTTTAAATTCATTTATTTAAATTTCTTAAGAACAAAATACTAAAAATTGGTATTTCTCATTTACTCAACTAGCAGCGGTGGCACAGTTCCCCCTGTGTTCATCATTTCTAGGCTTTAGTTACTTGAAATGTAAAGTATCTTCAACAACACCTTACTGCATGCATGTATGTATAATCGCTTAGCTAGCTATTGTCATACCAACATTGACTGGTCGATGGCTTCTCTTTTACAATGTTGTTTTTTCTAACACATGGTTTTGTATTAATGGGCATGATTTTTTTATTAGTTATTGGAATATACTGAAATTTTGTTAGAAGATTATAAGAGTAAGATTGAAAGGTTTTTCCAATGATGCTTAGAAGTTATTGTTTGAAATTTGAAATATTTTTTCTAGTTGGTTTATGACTCTTTTTTATTAGTTGGTTTAAAACTCTTTTATTATTTTTTCTTTATTTATTTAGGATATTTTTCCTGGTTTTTAGGATTTTTATTTATTTTCCTTTATTTTCAGATTTTCTTGCTAATTTAGGTAAGTTTTTAATTTATTTAAGTAGTTGTAAACCTTTTAGAAAGGTAGACTACTCGAAGAAAAAATATCCAGAAAAAAAAATTTGAATTAGAGTTTTTATGTGATACATGTTTAGTATGATTTTGTGTTTTTGTGCTTAATGTCTTTCTTGTGTTGTTTTGTTTGCGTTAATTAGTATCAGAGCCTAACGATTCTAGGTTATTGTTTGATATGTGTTGCAACCCCAAGTCATTTTGTTTGTTATGTGCTACTAAATAATCGTAGTTAGAAGAAATTGCATAGTAGAATGTGTTTAGATGAAAGGGGATAAGGAAGTTCCTCATCGAGAGATAAACGTTCAGGAGGTGATAGAAGACATGCAAAGACAAATTAGAAAATTAACTCATCGATTGGAGACAATAAACATATGGATGTAAGTTGAAGAATTATCCCATCGATCGGTAAAGATGAGAAAGAGAATATTGAATGATTATGAGAAGAGTGATCACTGGCCCATGGCTAGTTCTGAGAACCCATTTTAAAGATATGAGCAGATGATGCAACTTTTTGATCAAGATGAGTATTATGGAGATTATAGTGATCCCGTTTATGGTAAGATAGATATGGATTGATATTATTCACCAATTTATGATATTATTTTGGTGATGATAATGTTGATGATGATATCATAAATAATGACAGTAATAGTCGTGATGATATCATTGATGTTGTCCTTATTGATAAGTTAGTGCAAAGAAAACATGAAAGATGTTCAACAAAATAAAAGTATTGATTTAAATTATATTGATCCTTTTGATTATAAATTTACTATTATCATAAAGCTATATGTGTTCAAGGGTTATGTGGATATAACAAATATTGTTGAAGCAAGTTTAAAGTTTAGAATTCATTACTTAAGAAGCTAATGAAAGAGAAATAATTCGTCAATTATTGTTTCCTATACATGTTTTAACATGAAGGGGTTGAAGTTGAAGTTGAAGTCTACAATTGTTATACACTTGATGAGAAAAAATAAAAGGACTGGAGAGTCTTGATTGGATATCCATGAGATCAATGTAAGAGCAGTTTAAACTTATGGACGAATTCTTTCCAATTTGGAAAGACTGATGCATTGAATTTTTTTTTTCTAATATGCAACTTTATGTTAATAGACATAATTTTTTATCCGGTTGTTAGATTGAACTGAAATTTCACTATAAAATTCTAGAAGTTTTAAAGGCCCTATTTCCTATAGGGTTAAAATTCCATTATAGTTAAAAATTAATAAGACTTTTCGATAATGCCAGAAGTTATTGTTTAGGATTTGCAACATTTTTCCTATTTGGTTTAGAACTCTTTTATTACTTTTTTAGATTTAGTAGAATGTTTTTTTCTAATTTGTTTAGGACTTTTATTATTTTTCATTTATTTTTGAGTTCCCTTGTTGGTTTAGGTAAGTTTTGAAGTTTATTTAAGGAGTTGTAAACCTCCTAAAGGAAGACTACTTAAAGAGAAAATATGTTTTAATAAAATTTTAAATTCCGTTTTGTGTGATCCCTATTTAGTGTAATTTTGTGTTCATGTGCTTGTTGTTTTCGTCTACGCTATGTTTCCTTTTCAATCGCTACAATAGTTATTTTCTTTAAATAAACATTGTCATTATAGTAATTACTACCATTGTCTTGTGTTATGATGCATGTCGAATTAATGTTTTTTAAATGCAAAAAAATATAAATAACAATCCAGGTATTGCTAATATGTTTTCTAATAGAAATTTATCTTTTAAACTATATAGATGTTGACTCGATGTGACATAGTTGACTTGCTTGAACAAACTAGAAATATGGCAAAAATATAGTTTGATTTAAGAAAAAAATTAAAGGCAATATCTTTTTAAAAAAATATTAAAACGATAACATATTGGATCGATCTGAGTTAACACGGGTTATCCTATCATATTCATGACCCGAGTCATGAGATCATGATAACCCTATTAAAAGTAAATTGAAATAAATTATAAAGCTCAATTTTAAATCAAACCCATTTTGAATGATGAAATTGGAAAAAAATTAAAAAATCACAAAAAAAGACCTAAGTCAATCTAGGTCAACCTGCCAAACTCGAGACATACGTTATGAAACTAAGATAACCTCATAGAAAGAAAGTCAAAATAAATTATGAAATTCAATTCCCAAATAACTCAATGTCCATGATGAAATTAAAAATAAACTCAATTACAAAAGGGGAAAAAATGATTCAAGTAATCCCGGGTTAATTTACTAAACCCTCAATCCACGGTCATAAGACTAAAATAACCTCATAAAAAGAAAATTAAAACTAATTATGAAGCCTATTTTCCAATCAATTCAATGTTGTAAGATGAGATTGAAAAAAAAATCATTAAAAAAAAAGATCTGAATTAACTCGCCAAACTTGTAACATAGATCATGAGATTTGGATAACCTTATAGAAAAGAAATTAAAATAAAATTATAAATCCAAATTCTCAATAAATCAAAGATTTAAGAATAAAATTGATTTAAAAAGAAAGAAATAAAGAAATAAAAAACACCAAAGCATAGTAAAATCCAAGGGTGTGATTTGCTAGGCTAGAATTTGATAAATTAATATATTTAAAATTAATTATTTTTTAAAAAATTAAATTAAAATTATAAAAAAACACCTTGGGTATGCCCTTCTAGACTAGACCTATGTACTTGACCTTAATTAAAAACTTAGGCTCGTGCCTGATATTTTTACATCATCATCCACTCATTTTTTATTTATTTTTTAAGAATAGGCGAGAGGTTGCATATGGGAGGCAACCTCTTGTCTATTGTAATGTTTTCTGGACACCTTGGTGATTGAAATTTAGGGTCCAAGTTTTTTAACACAAAAAACCTTATTTTCAAGTTATTTTAACTTAAAATAATTCGAAAACACTATAAAATCTTCATAAACTACTTGCCAACAAAAAAAAACCCCGAAATCACTTAAAAAACAAAAACATAATTGAAAAATAACTAAACAAATCCCAATCTACTTTCTTCATCATGTTTATAGGAAAAACCCATCAGCATCGAAATCCTTTCGTAAAATAAAATTCCTTAACACCAAGATTGACTATTATGGTTGCTAGAATATGATCAGTTGATAACTTTCTCTCGTGGTTTGTTGTTTTCAATTACTTTCTCTATATTATAAAAAATTCAGGTAATGAAAAATAAAATAAATGAATTTTTAGACCAAAATTACAATTTCAAAAACTACAAGGACTGAACAAGTAGATGAAGGAAAATAAAGGAATTAAATAGAACTTTTTTCACATGAATTTAAAAACTGGCCATAAAGTTTCTTTTTGTTTTACACTTGGGTCATCTTTTGTTGAATTTGTTCTTTCTCTAACAAATTATAACAATTTGATCAATAATTTAATTAGAATGCAACCGAGAAAAAAGATTAATTGAGACATGATTTCAAGTTAATTTCAAATAACTGAGAAATGAAAGGATGATGTTTGCACTTAATATAATGAATTAAAAAAAATACATTAACTAATAAATCATAAAAAGTGTTATGAATGTTAATTAAAGACTAGAGTAAAAGGTTGATCTTTTTAGTAAATAGTAACAAATATATACACATGCAAATATTCTATAAATGTGGGCTAGTTAACGGTAATATAAGTGTGATAAAGTGTGAAATAGAGAAAATAATAAAGGTAACATGATCATTTTTGAAGCTCATTTTTATTTAATTCTATGACAATTAAAATAAATATTCAAAAGAAATCAAAAGATTTAAATTATGTATAACAAAATATGTTTTTCTAGTCAAAATCCTCATTTCTTATCTATGCAATTTTTTCTTGTTTTGATGAAATAAGTCTTTTTTATTAACATCATGATTTTTTTAATAAAAAGTGAAGGAAATTAAAATAAATATTCATAAAAATTTTAATAATTTAAATTCATGATAAAATAATATTTTTTAGTCAAAATCCTTACTTGCTTATTCATTTATTTTGTTGTATTTAACCGAGACATGTTTTTTTTGTATCCGGCCGAAATGTTTCTCCCTCATTTTTCTTTTTCGATAACTTTCTTTCTCATATCTTAACATCCAGGGAATAAACGTGGAAAAAATAATTTTTAGGACCAAAACATAGATACTTAAAACTATAGGAACCAAAAATATAAAAATCAAGACTTTATGACCAAATTGAACTTATACAGAAACTTCAAGGATCACGCTGAACTTTTCACGTCATACAAGGATTGAAATGTTAGGAAAATAAAATTTTAAGATTAAAACATGAAAACCTAAAACTATAGGGACTTTCAAGACTGAAAATTGTAGGGACCAAATCAAACTTCTTTAAAGAACTTTAAGGACCAAATTAAACATTTAACAATATCTAGAGACTTGATCTCAATAAAAAATAAAGTTTTATAAATGAAATGTAAACAACTAGAACTACAATAGGTAACTTGGAATAAGAAACTATTAGTATATTGGCCCGCATTTTACATACGTCAATAACAATTTTTTTTAATATAAAAAATATAATAAGTGTATAAAAAATATTTGAAGTGTTTTGGGTTGAGGACCATACTTAACCCAACACGCGTCAATATCTTTTGAAATAAAAATAAAAAGACAATACTTTTTATAATCCTCTGAATATCTACAGTGTGGTTATAAACATTCTATAAATATAGTATCATCATAATGATTTTCTCACATGTTTTAAAAAGTACAGTATAATATAATAATAATAATAATAATAATAATAATAATAGAAAAGTACTTTTCCAGCCATAAACGGTGAAACTGTATACCCACAGCGTTTATTTCGTTAGTGATAATGAGTAATAATCAGTAACAGTTACGAACCCAAAGGAGGAGAATATGGGAAAAAAGAAAAGAATTTGGAATCGATTCTTTCCATTTTTTTATTTGCTAAATTCCTCTTTTATTCTGAAATCACACTCCTCTCCAGAACTAATTCTTGAATCAGCTTTGATATATTGAAATCATTTTAAAAAAAAAAAAAATGTATAAAAATATAACTTGGATATTTCTAATAAATCCCAAATCATCAACCAATAGTATAATACTACGAGATGCTTAATATCGTTTACGGTTTTCGTTGTCTGTTAGTAATTAAATAATCTCAAGTGAACAATTATAGTCATTAGAAAAGAAAAGAAAAGAAAAGAAAAGATGCTGTAATTATAACAATTTTAAAACCGTTATTTTATTATTAAATATGCTCAACAAAAGGATGTTGTAATTAATTACCCTGTAGTGTACACTACTGTATTAAAACAAAATCAAAATAACCTACCAAAAACAAAATTATATTATAATTTAAATTAAAAAAGACACAGGGAAAGACAAGAACAGCAATCCTATTCTCCCTCATCATCTCTCTCTCCCTCTCTCCACTTTATTTCTCTTTCTCCCTCTCTCGCTGCGCCTCCACACTGTCCCCCCACCACCACAACCACCACCACATCACCGAGCTGGATTCTCTCTCTTCTCTCTTACGCATCTCCATGCGCCGCTGGTTCAGCGGTTTCGTTGATTAACCCCCTCCCCTCCCTCTGTAGATACCCTTACACACGACCACAATAAACCCCCCCTCTCTCGTGATTCGAAAAACGACACCGTTTTATCACTTCCAGGAGCTAGGGTTTCGAAACCAGATATCCATTTCTAGAAAAAAACTTGTAAATATTATTGTCGTGTTTAGGGATTTGGATGGCATTGGGAGATTTAATGGCGTCAAGATTCTCCTCACAATCTCCAGTTGCTTTTGTATCGAACCATTATGATCATTATCCGTCAAGTCACGAAGATGATGCTATTGATGTAGCCAGAAGAGATGACAATAATAATAGTAATAATAATAGAGATAGAGATTCTGATACTGCTAGCACTAGTAATTACGGCGGAGGCAATGCCACGGCAAGCACCACCGCCACAACCACTACTAGTACGGCGTATTTGCCGCAGACTGTTGTTTTGTGTGAGCTTAGACACGAGGCATTTGAAGCTTCTGTGCCTACCGGTCCGTCTGATAGTGGACTCGTTTCGAAATGGCGGCCCAAGGACCGAGTAAGATACTGAGTTTTGATGTTTTGTGTTATTTTTTTATGTTTTAGTGTTTGATTGAATGTGAATGAGTTATAGTTTTTTCTAGGGTTTTTTTTGTCAGCTATTCATTCTGGTGGATTTATGATTATGAAGAAAATTTGATCTTTTATGGTTGTTGTGTAGTTATTAAATGAAAAACACTTTTAAGAAAATAGTTACATGAATAGATAATGGAACTGTTGAGGTGAGATGAAATTATTGTTTGGGTGGGGAAGTTTTACAGTAGTGTTGCTACTCGGAGGAATTGTTGTATCACACTGGCAATTGGCTGTTATGAGATCACTGGAAACTGTGGTTTCTTGGTGGGTGGGGGTGGTTTGAAGAGGTTTTGATTCAATATAAATATAAATTGTGGCACTTAGACATTTTCCGTAAATGTTTCATAGAGGTTGTCTTACCTGTGACATTTAACATGGCATCCCTGGAAATGAATTACAGTTTATAGAGAAGTACTAATTAGGGTTTTGCTTTATTGGTAGAAAGTGTATGCCATCAATTACTTGACATCATATTAGCTTAGCAATTATACAAGGAAAATTTGGGTTTAGAAATCCTAATGTCAGTAAAAGTAACAGCTCGTCTGACCTTTGATGAGTGTTCTATGCTTTGTGAAATTTCCGAAACAAAGTGAGCTGAGGAAATTGAAATGCCAGTATCTTTTTGCTTCTTCTTGACATTTTACTTTAGATGAAAAGGTCATTTAACTTTCAAAATAGTAAAGAGATTTCAATACTACTACAATGAGGGTTATCATATTGACCATGTGACTGTTGGTTGGTCGTGCCCTGCATAGCTGACTGTCTGCTGGGAAACGAACATGTCTACAGAGCTCCTGAAGATCCTTGATTTAGTCTTAGCAGTCTTTTGATGAACAGTTTTGATTTCTCTTTTTATTTGTATTTTGCCTTGAGCTTGCTTCTCTAGTTCTTAACTCTATCTGCTGCTATGGCCTAGCAAACATCTAATAATATTAAATTTGTGTTTGGAATTGGTGCTTTTGAGCTCAAAAAGTACCAAATTTTTAGGGTGCTATTCCTTGCTTTGGGAAAACATTGAAAATTCCCCAAAGGCATCAATTTAAGCTTAGCATTGCTGTAAGATGGGATGATAGTGTACAATGAATTTCCTAATTGGTTTTGTTGCTTTAGGGCTCCCACAGGGCTGACCACCTCTTTTCCTAGGATTGCCCTAGATTTTGGCAAATGCCACTAGATCTTGTGAATGAAACACGTGTATTAGGAATTGGGTGCTGATTTTATTGCTTGGATGGATTAGAAGAAAATGATGTAGCAAAAAGAGTAAATCATATCCGAAAATAGCTTCTTGAAAGAAAAATATTGAATGAGTTATTAACTAGGAGAAAAACTGCATGCATTTAGCAGTTGCATGTTGTGGGATGCCATTGCCTCCACTTGCATTGTTCACAAAAGAAGTTTTTTCTTTGTATGGAATATTTTTCTTTCATTGATAATGGCTAGGATGGTAATATCTAGGACATCATGTTTTTTGTACTTGGCTATATTTCTTATCATCTCCATGTTGTGCCACCACGGTAAATTTTGTTCTAGATGCTTACAAGTTATATCTTCACATGTACTTGTGTTTGATTTAGCTCCCAACTTTTGTGCAGATGAAGACTGGATGTGTAGCTCTAGTTTTGTGTTTAAACATCAGTGTTGATCCTCCGGATGTAATAAAGATATCCCCTTGTGCCAGAATGGAGTGCTGGACAGGTGCACTTTGAGCTGCTGATCTCTCCTATTAGTTTTAAATATTTGCCTTCTCTCTACTCATGCTCTGTATGCTGCTTTCACTTAAGCTTTTGTTTTAATATTAGAATTGTGTGGTTTATAAACTTTTTTTTAGAAGGCCATTTGGTCAAAAGACCCTCGAACTTTTTGTCAAATCCAACTTGACCCCTGGCTTTTCCTTTTTTCGATTTTGGTCCCTCAAGCTATCAAGTCAAAGCAGTTGATCATGGAGGCAGTAATTACAGCCATCTGTTTCTAACGAAGGTGGCCAAATGCTTTGACCTGATAGTTCGAGGGACCAAAATCAGAATAAAGAAGTTAGGGGTTAAGTTGGGTTTAACCAAAGTCCAGGGGCTCTTTTTACCAGTTAGCTTTTTAAGAAACTGTTGTGTGGTGCTTAACTTGTCTCGACTATTTGATTATTTATCTTACTGTTGGATTCATATAGTTGTAATGCTTTGTTGGTTGTATGGAAGGAAGCAATGTACTAGAATCTGGGAGCTTACTGCAATTTTTCAACTACACAATTTAAATCCAATTTACTTTCCCTATCATTTTATCTCCATGGCAAATAAGTGAAACATAATCAAGAAATGCTAAGAACAATCTCCTTTTATTCATGAATTTAAATCCACCCTTTTGAGGTTCTAATTTTCTTTTTCTTGGCAGATCCACTTTCAATGGCACCTCAAAAAGCTCTTGAAACAATTGGAAAAAACTTAAGCATTCAGTATGAAAGGTGGCAACCTAAGGTGAGGGAATTCTTGACACTTCTTTCTTTGAATTATAGTTCCATTTATATTTATGTTTTTCATCTATTAACAGGCTCGCAACAAGGTTCAACTTGATCCTACTGTTGATGAAGTGAAGAAACTTTGTAATACATGCGAAAATATGCCAAGTCTGAGAGAGTTTTGTTTCATTACAATGGACATGGTGTTCCAAAGCCAACTGCCAACGGCGAAATCTGGCTATTCAATAAGGTTTTACTTTTTAATCCTTCAGTTGATGAGTTTTTTTATTTCACTGCTACAGTAATCTTTCTAGACGTTTTTATATTTAACATGCTAAAAATTTTCTTCATCACTGGTGTAGAGTTATACACAATACATTCCCTTGCCAGTCAGTGATCTTGATTCCTGGCTGAGAACACCGTCAATCTATGTTTTTGATTGCTCTGCTGCTGGGATGATAGTCAATGCATTTCTGGAGGTATTCAGCAATTGTGTCATTATAAGTTTCTTTCTATGTACCATTGACTGCTGTTTCATAAAATTTGATCTCACAATTTGAGTAATCTGATTCTAACATGGCTGTTACTATTCTTTAAATAGCTTCATGACTGGAATGCTTCTGGCTCTGCTGGATCCACGCGGGATTGCATTTTGCTTGCAGCCTGTGAAGCACACGAGACTTTGCCACAAAGTGATGAATTTCCTGCTGATGTGTTCACTTCATGCCTCACCACTCCTATCAAGATGGCATTGAAATGGTGAAGCTTTTTATCTTTTTAGTTTTGATTGTTACAATCCATCCTTTCTTTTCCTTTCAGATAGCAACTTTATGACTTCTGGATAAGGATTTCCATGTTGTTTTTCTCCTCATCACATTAGTTAGTGTTTTCTATTTATGTACCTTGCCTGTGATTATCCTCTATTCTTTTGTCGTCTGTTGACTTTACAAGGAATATTTAAATGTACTATGTTGAGTTGTCTTGATATTTGGAGTTTTCATGTGGTTCACTTCTGAAATGTTGTGGTAATTGATTATTTTTGTGGCAAGTACTTGTTAATCATTTGGTTTTCATCCATGTGCCCCAGGTTCTACAGGCGTTCACTACTTTGTGACTCCCTTGACTACTCATTAATTGATAAAATTCCTGGCCGGCAAAATGATCGTAAAACACTTCTGGGAGAATTGAACTGGATCTTTACTGCAGTGACAGACACAATTGCTTGGAATGTTCTTCCTCGTGGTAGTTTCTTCTTAGTAAAAAATGATTTTTTGATTTTTCGTATGTGCACTTCCTCTGATTTAGTTCTTCATTTGTCTCTTTCTTTGTTACATGTAGATAACACTTAGTTTTACTCTGCAGATCTTTTTCAGAAGTTGTTCAGGCAAGATTTGCTAGTTGCCAGTCTGTTCAGAAATTTTTGCTTGCTGAAAGAATTATGCGTTGGCAAATTGTTCTCCAATTTCTCATCCAATGTTGCCACCAACCCATCAGCATCATATGTGGTATTGTAGGAAATACTTGTTTAGTCAGCCCTGCAGTGTGTTCACATATCCATTTATCACTGTTTCACTAAGGTTCAATGCAGGGATGCATGGGATATGGCTGCTGAAATTTGCCTCTCTCAGCTTCCATCTCTGGTCGAGGATCCAAATGCAGAATTCCAGGTGTGTTCCATTGTGATACTATGCTACAATAAAATGGCATGAAATTTCTTCCGCCACAATTGTAATGAGCTTTTGGAAGACTGAATTTCTTTATTTATTTTTCATATTATTACCTTTTGTCCATCCAAAGCATAAAAATTTAATGTGTCTAAGCAATATGCCTTTCTTTTGATTCAGCCGAGTCCTTTTTTACTGAACAACTGACGGCTTTTGAGGTGTGGTTGGACCATGGATTTGAACATAAGAAGCCACCCGAGCAGTTGCCTATTGTTCTTCAGGTGTGTGCCACTTAGTTCATGTTAATTTCAAGAAAATCATAAGTGGCTTTTTTTCCTTCTGTTTGTAATTACAAAAACAAACTGGTAAAATGCTTTATACTAGGTTAGATTTTATCCACATCTGTGCCTGCTTAGCTAAATTCTTTTCTTTTGTTCTGTTTTCTGTAACTATTATCTTATGAGATCTTTTATTTATTCATATACAGGTTCTGCTAAGTCAATGTCATCGGTTCCGAGCACTGGTGCTTCTAGGAGATTCCTTGATATGGGACGCTGGGCAGTGGATCTGGTACTTGCTGATGAATTCTTTGGTGCAAAAGCTTTTTTATGAACAAGTGCTCATGGATTGGGGTTTTATTATCATGGCATGATTGACTTGGTTTTTTTTTTTCCTAGGCTTTATCTGTTGGAATATTTCCATATGTTTTGAAGCTGTTGCAAACAACAACACCAGAACTAAGGCAAATTCTTGTATTCATATGGACAAAAATTCTAGCGCTTGATAAGGTACATTTTCAAGGTCTTTTTAACTTTTTTGACAAGTTGGTGCATGTATGGTGTGCTATATTAAACAATATTTTGAATATTTTTGGTCTCTAGTGGTGGTTACTGGAGTAAAATACTCTCCACCTGTATTATAAATTAGCATAAGATGAAAGGGTGCAAATGATCATTTTAGTGATGAAAAGAATTATCAAAAGGCAAGCTGCCAAGAAATGTTGAAATAATATTGTGCAGTTTTTGCCTCTGGGGCATGTAGCTAAAATACTATTTTCCTAGTTCATAAGACTACAACAGTGGCATTATTGTTCAAAAAGAATTACTTAGGCTGGAAATTTAACAACTATAAACTATATTTTACTGCCTTTAATTCCCAATTTTCTCGTGGCTATTATTCCTTTGTCAAAAGAATTTACCAAAGCTGGAAATTTTACCACTATAAGAATTACTTTCCATTTGATTGTTTTCTATAACAGTACTTAAGAAGTTCTTTCTTGTGGATCTCAGTCATGCCAGGTTGATCTTGTTAAGGATGGGGGCATACATATTTTATTAGGTTTCTCGACAGCTTGGAAGCATATCCAGAACAGCGTGCAATGGCTGCATTTGTTTTGGCTGTTATTGTCGATGGACACAGGCGGGGCCAGGAAGCCTGTATTAAAGCTGGTTTGATTCATGTGTGCTTGAAGCACCTTCAAGGTTCAATGCCAAATGACACACAAACTGAACCCTTGTTTCTTCAGTGGCTTTGCCTCTGCCTGGGAAAGCTGTGGGAGGGATTTCACAGAGGCTCAGATACTAGGTTTGCAGGCTGACTCCCCAGCAATATATGCTCCTCTACTGTTGGAGCCCCAACCAGAGGTTTATCTTTTTATTAGTTTGTTATCCTCAGCAATTCTTCTTGAGTTTGCTTATTTGTTGAACTACTTAATTACATAATCTATTCATTCCAGGTTAGGGCTTCTGCTGCATTTGCACTGGCCACCTTGCTTGATGTTGGGGTTGATGTCTGCAGGGATGGTGCTACTGGAGATGATGAGTTTGATGATGATGAAAAAATTAGAGCTGAAATTAGTGTTGTTAGAAGTCTATTAAGCGCTGTTTCAGATGGAAGTCCTCTGGTCAGGGCAGAGGTTGCTGTAGGTATGTGTAGCCAACTATTAACATTTCTATACTTGATCGATTATGTTTTCTTTCTTTTAGTTTAGTGCTGTGAATATGCCTTCAATTGCAATTATCTTGTATAATTCAGTTGGGGGCAGTTTAATAACATCAACTACTCGCTGGTATCCATGGTTAACATTTTGGAATTTAAAAGAATACCTGAAGTGCTACCTTCTCTTATCATTTTTTTTCAGCCCAATTTTGGTTATCATCTGTTCCGTGGGAATTTTTTTTCTTCTGTCAACAAATTAAAATAAAAATTTTGGGGCTTAAATCCATAATAATACATCCTCCAAAGCCAGTGAGTCTACTAACATCTTTGGCAAAGCACACCAATTATTAAAGCTAATTATATCTCTGGTGGATCATTTATTTGATCCCTACTTTTCAAAATGACCTTTATAGGTTTTTGTACTCATAAAAGGCTGTACAAAGATTAGGAGGCAACATAAGACTTTTCCCGTGAAAAGCAATGTTTTTTGGTGTCTTTTTGCCTCTTCATGTCCACTTTGTTTCTTCACCAGTTCTGGGGCAAGTTTAGGGGTATAGATGTGTGGGGCAGTCCATATTTTTTCTCCTATTTCATGTTTGTTTTAGTGAGTCCCTGGGATTACAATTGTGAATCATGAATGAATTCAGTTCTCTTTGTGCAGCTCTGTACGCTCGCATTTGGCCACAAACAGCACCTCAAGTCAATTGCTGCCTCCTATTGGAAACCTCAGTCTAATTCTCTACTCAACTCATTACCTTCTTTGGCCCATATAAAAGCTACAGGTAGTGGACATGCCAACCCTAATCAGTATGTGCCACATGCAAGTATTGTTTCATCTCCAATTTGGCCCTCTGACAAGAGCTGGTAGTGACAGCCCATCCGTGGTTCGAGATGGAAGGGCTTCCACTAGCAGTCCTACTACAGCTGGAATTATGCATGGATCACCATTATCTGATGATTCATCTCTGCATTCTGATTCTGGTATATTGAATGACATTGTCAGCAATGGGGAAGTACTCCATTCAAGGCCAAAGCCTCTGGATAATGCATTATATTCCCAGTGTGTGCTGGCTATGTGCACTTTGGCCAAGGATCCTTCTCCACGCATTGCAAGCCTTGGTCGAAGGGTACTGTCGATTATTGGGATTGAACAAGTGGTGACAAAATCTGTAAATTCCACTGGTAGCAGTGGTCCCAAAACTTCATCTCCAAGTCTTGCTGGACTGGCTCGTTCATCATCATGGTTTGACATGCATGCAGGTAACTCTTCTCTTTATATCTTTTTACCATGATTGTACTGTCACTCCAAGCAAGTGATTGTGTCAGCTTATTTATCTGCACCTTTATCTTTTGATCTTCTCTAATCTTTAATTTTGGAATATTTTTGACAGGTCACATTCCTTTGACATTCAGAACTCCCTCCTGTCAGTCCTCCTCGATCAAGCTACTTAACAGGAATGCGTAGGGTGTGTTCTTTGGAGTTCAGGCCGCACCTTATGAATTCTCCAGATTCAGGATTAGCTGATCCTCTTTTAGCTTCTGTTGGATCTTCTGGAGGCACAGAACGGAGTTTGCTTCCTCAGTCAACTATCTACAATTGGAGTTGTGGTCACTTCTCAAAGCCACTTCTCACCACACCGGATGATACTGAAGAAATATTAGTTAGAAGGGAAGAAAGGGAAAAATTTGCACTGGAACATATTGCAATGTGTCAGCACTCTTGTGTGTCTTTCTATTTGTTTTTCTCTTCTTTTTATTTATTTATTTTTTGTAATGATTTTTTGTTGAGCTGATGAAATGTTCATTTTCTTGGCCAGCTGTTAGCAACCTTAATAACAGAATTGCTAGTTGGGATACAAAGTTTGAAACTGGTACAAAGACAGCCTTGCTGCAGCCTTTCTCTCCTATTGTGGTTTGCTGCTGATGAGAATGAACAATTAGGTAAGCCAGTCTTTATTCAATACATCTTTTATGGAGTATTATTTGAGTTTCTCAGGGCTCTGTTTTGACATGCCAAGTATGGTCGCAGATTAATGACATTGTATGATGTCATGATTTCAAAAGTTGGGAAACTTGCATACATTGTACAATATGCCAACAGGAACTACTTCTCAGTGGCTCTGGCTTCTTGCTTAAGTTCATCTTTAGTCCTGTTTATCTTGTTACCTTTTGCATCTATTAAGAACAATTCAGCATGTATTCTACCCATATTCTACTGATACTACAGAAGGCCTGGGCAAACAAAAACTGGAGTATGGATTCTTTTGTTTTTTTCCCTGGTGATAGGCAAATAATTTTTAATCTTTTCTCTGATATTGATCTCTTGAGTGATGTGTGATGCTTGTTTCTTTTGAAGGGTGTGGAATTATGAGGAAGCTACCCTTCTGAATGGGTTTGATAATCATGATTTTCCTGACAGAGGTTTGAAGCTGTGTCTTGTAAACGAGCTAGATGACAGTTTGCTCCTTGTTGCTTCATGTAATGTTTTTTACTGATTTTTAATTCATTTCATGGTGGCTAGACTGGTCGCTTTATTACAATGCTTGGAATCATTTTTGCCATGCTTGTTTTTTTCTGCAGGTGATGGAAATATACGCAATTTGGAAAGACTACACTGTGAAGGGTAAGCAAAAGCTTGTCACTGCATTTTCTTCAATCCAAGGTCATAAACCCGGTGTCTTGGAGTTTGAATGCTGTTGTGGACTGGCAACAACAATCTGGATATCTGGTACATACTCACTTAAGTTTGTCTTTGGTACTGTTTTTATATTAAGTAATGTGATGTTCATAATAGTTTCTTCTATTTTTAATGTTGCTTTCCTAGTATGCTTGGTGAGATATCATCCATCATGCTTTGGGACCTGGATAAAGAGCAGCTTATTCATTCTATTCCTTCATCATCAGATTGTAGCGTCTCAGCAATGGTGAGTTTTGTTGTTTCCTGGGGTTGTTTTTGAAAGTAGTATCATTCTTTGCTACAATAGATAATAGGAGAACTAAGTTAGAATTTATGAAAAGTGGCAAATTTATAACATTGTAGTTTAGAAAGAGATTCCTTTGTTCTTTTGTTTATGGTGTGCTTGTGGATGTGAGAATGATTCGGGCACTTGTGTAATGAGAATAATAGAGCTTCTGATGGCATGAATATATCTTTAATAAATGTAAAATGGTTCTTTTCGTATTATTATTGTCATGACCTTTTTGTACCTCATTTTTCCTTTCTTATTATTTTACTGTTCAAGTTTTATGGGGTAGGCTCTCATATAACACCACTGCTGTCATTACTATGTAATAACACTAAGAAAACGTTATCAGCATGTACCTATTGGTGGTAAAATGCAGATGTGTGATTGGCTATAGGAGCATTAACAAATACCTTTCTTTTCATTTGTGACAATGATGCTTGCTGGATACATTAAATGTTGTCTTACAGATTTTACCATTGTCTTTTGCTGATGTTCAATTTTTAACTGATTGTGCTTGAGAGCTTTTCCCTATCATCATAAACCGTGAGTTGAAAGAAATCTTGTCAGGGTTTGTAGAAAGCTGTTTCCAGCTGAATGAAACCCAGCCTTGGATCCAAAGTCTTGCTTCTCTGTTCTGTTCTAATTAGTGCTAGGTGTGGGTTTTTTTTTCAATTTTCTTCCCTCTTACTCCAGTATTCAAAATGTGTAATACCGTTATTCCATCTGATCAACCTTTTTCTCTTTCTGGAATTGCTGTTGCAAGGAATATATTGCCGGTTTATTTTTACCCTTAAACCTCAGAGCGGTGTTTTTAGAATACTCCATAAACTTTTAGTTTACCCTGCCACAGGTTTCATCCATTATAATCATATAATGTGCAAATAATAAAAATCATGGTGTATCATCTTGAATATGGACAATTTCTCCATCATGAAAGCAAAGGTAGAGGTCCGCAAACCGAGTTGGACTGTCCGGATGGTAGACTCTTGATGCTACCCCAAACCATGATGGATTAATAGTTCATGTCCCTCCCAATAGTCCTCACTTGCCTTAATGTCCTTTATACATTCACTTATTCCCCAGCTCCACAATAGGACCCTCGATACATTTTCTAGAGTGATAGAAAGTTTAAGGAGAGGTCTCTTTTTTCTTTGCATTTGCGTCAGCCTCATTGGGAATAATAGCCTTAATAGTTGCCCTGGCATAAAGTGAATTGGTTTTCTCATGGGTAGCATTTTAATGTGCTGCTCTGGTGCTTATCAAGGATTATTCTCCTTCACCACTTATTTGCATAGCAATTTGCTTTCTATAGCCAGTGACTAAATCAAGCAGAAGTTCTTCTGTTCTACATGCTTCCAATAGAATCTTCAAATTGAATTCATATGATAAGGTTGTTCCATGCCCAAAATTGGTTATGGGCAAAGATTATGTATGTAAACCGCAAATCCTGTCCAAATTTAAGAATGTTTATAATTTTTGTGCACTATTGTTTCTGCCACCATATCAAGCATCCACATCTTTAATTATCTTTATTTATTGCTATTTGGTAGTTTATTTCATATCCGCTGTCATCATTAGTAACTTGTCAAATCTGTTGAATGATCTTCATTTATGTTTATCTGTGCAGTCTGCTTCTCAAGTTCATGGAGGTCAATTTACTGCTGGTTTTGTGGATGGATCTGTCAAACTCTATGATGTCCGAACACCTGAAATGTAGCACTGCTCATAAAGTGTTCCTCTGGCTCTGGCATGGCATAAATGTTTGCTTGTTTTTTTGACGTTTTGATAAGTTTGTTACTGTTACTACCTTTTTATGATAACAATCCCAAATTCAAATATACTGGTTCCTAATGCTTTACAGTGAAACAAGTAATGGGATTGTATGTGATGGAACGTGTTTGGGATTTTATCATATGATGAAATATGTTAATCTTATTATAGACCAGACTATTCAGTAACTTCTATTACAAGCTCAAAGATATATTACTTTGTGTTCCCTTTTTAACTGTCGTATTTTTCTAATCTTAGGCTTGTTTGTGCTACTCGGCACTACACTGAGAATGTAAAAGTTGTGGGATCTGGCTTTCATCCTGGGCTTGATCCCTGGAAAGGTAACAATTGCACTTGTGATACTCTTGTTTGTTTAGACTGCTGGTGGATTTTGTATCTTGCCACAACTCTCTTTTTCTCTTGTTTTCTTTCAGATTGTCAGTATCCCAGGCTGGTGACATGAAGTTCCTGGACATGAGAAATTATAGAGATCCCCATCTCACGATCATAGGCCATAGGGCTCACTCACAGCTTTAGCTGTTCATAGGCATGCCCCTATTATTGCCAGTGGATCAGCAAAACAAATTATTAAATTATTCAGTCTAAATGGTGAACCATTAGGATCCATTAGATACCACCCTAACCATAATGGCCCAGAAGATCGGTCCTTAGGCTGCCTCAACTTCCATCCTTACAGGTACTCCTTGCTGCTGGTGCTACTGATGCTTTATTCTCAATCTACGCCGATGACAACACCCCAGCCAAGATGAAAGCACACTTTACTGGTTGACTTTGTCGTAGTTTTGGTGGCTGCAAAAGCACTAGAATGATTTGTTAATGTCACCTAGCTAGTTTATGGCTTCAATTTATCATCAGATGCTGACAGTCGACCATGCGCTAACACCTGTTTGCGATTTGACGTCCTGATCCGCGTGCCAGATATTTCGTTAGCCTCCAGTGCTGAGGGTCAGATGGTGAGAAGAAGTCCTGCATGGTGTGGGTGGGGTGCAAAAATGTGTAAATAATTTGTTTTCCCTTTGGGTGTGTTCATTAATCGTTTCTCCTTGTTCATTTTATAAGTAACACGTGTCACTACATAATTGGAAGTGTTGCTAACAGATGTTTATAATCAGTTCTTATCATTCCAATCCCAGAATATTTTAATAGGTTTATGGTTCCATAGGCCATGTATAGCTTGTAATTAGTTGTCGAGGTTGCCCGTGTAACCCCTTGACCCTATTGAAAAATCCTCCTTTGTTTCAAGCATCCAGCAAGGCCAAGAATGGTGCGATTGAGATGTTAAAAGACAGGATGCCCCCCCCCCTTGTATCATCTCGACCATCAAATTAGAGTGATAAAATGTCCTGCGGCGTTTAATATTCTGAGAAGACGCTAAAGGTCAAACTGGAACGGGCCAAAAACATTCAGGGGGGGCCAGTTATACGGACGCATGCCTAGAATATGTTTGATCACACCACGGAGAAGTTCTACCTCCACAGATGGCACCGTGGAAGGAGTGATGAAGCCAGGACAAGCTTCCAATGAAGAGCCTGGCTGCTTTCGCAATTCAGGTTAATTGAAGATCAAAACCAATAAATCCCACTTAATTTCATATATCGGGAAAATCATGGGCAAAGTGCTGAGATAACCAGCAGAAGCTACCCAGGAGGTGGATGTACGACCCATCACTCTAGGGAATGCAGAGCTATCAGTCGCCTCAACCTTCTTCGACATCTAAAAAAATGAACCTTCTTACACACCCCAAGGCCCAAACTGAAAGACCACACAACAGGCATTAGCCTTATTCCCACAAATATATATCCAGTTTGTCCACCCTATTCCCCACTAACATTTCACTTCCTCCCACCCCACCATACTTTCGCCTAGATCATCCCAGGATTGGTGGTCTGCTGCTAGTCTTTTATACCTTCCATCCGCATTGTCAAGAACATTTAGATCTTCAAACAACCTGTATGGGGAACAAAGGACTGCTTTTGTCCTGGAGCTGCAGGTATCCTAGAGGCGGAACTCATCCAAGGATCACCATTTATGGTTGATCCATTGCCTGCTTTTGTGGGAAAGGAGTTAAATTGTTGCACAAGGTCTAGCAGCTTGCACCCGGTGTATAAGATGCAGTTTTGTTGGCCCGGGAGAGCAAAACATATTATTGGCTGGCAGCATGTGATTTGGTTGTTGAGATTACCCAGGTAGCTGCCCAGGGTGGAGGTGGGTAGCGAAGACGAGCAAATCACCAGAGGATGTTGCAACTGGAACTGAGGTTGTAATGTGTGGTTGAGATTGGGGCTGCGGTACAGCTGAGGCTGAGGCACTGCTTGCTGCTGGGGTTGGGGTTGGGGTTGGGGTTGGGGTTGCAACTTCTTGCAGAGGCTTGAGATGGAGGTGGTAACTGGTGCTGCTGAGTTTGATGCTGTAACTGGGGGTTGAGATGGAGGTCGTACTTGGTGCTGCTGAGTTTGAGGCTGAGCCCATGGAACGACATAGCTGTTGTATGGAATGGGCCCTTGGTTTCAGGATATGTGTTAAGCCTAACATATGGATAACCTTGTGTGTTGGAGGAACATTATTTGAGGCATGGTTTGGAGACTAGTGGGGTGTAGGGGAGGTTGATGTTGACAAGGTGAGGCTCAAAAGGTCAATCATATCCTGCTCTTTCATGGTTCTTACTGGTGCAGGTGGATCTGAGGGGTTCAGAGCATTGCATGGGGAAGAGGTTGATGCAATGGGCACGCCCAGCATCCAATGGCACAAGGCCCCGTTTGTTCCACATGAGCTTTGAGATGACATGGGGAACGTGTTTGGGAATGCCTGTGTTCACAGAGACAAAAAGTGCAATTACTGCTTGAGATAAGGAACCAAAAGTCTTGGTAAACACCCATGTGATGCAGAGCATGAACAAAGGAAACGGATAAATAATTTGTAAGATCTCTCCATGAAAGGTTGGCCAGCTACCATAGTAAAATAAATTAATTAGTGCACATTCACCAATTACTGCTCTGTCGCTCACATACTGGCCATAGTTATGGTCAAGGTTTATTCCTACCTCACTTTGCTGATTGCTTTTACGATGGGTTTCCGTACTCCTTAGATCTTCTATCTCCCTTGTGTATGTAATGTGAAAATAATTTAATAGTTCAGGTCTCCAATGGAAAATTATATAAGATTGTGTTCAAGGCGTGATCTACCTCCGAGGCTAGCTATGCAGAAGCCATCCTCCCCTCTTCATCCCTCTTCAAATACCTGTCGCTCCTTTGTCATTTAGGAACTGGGTGTGGGGTGGAATTAGTTATGAATCTTAGGCTGGCATCCCCTTGCTTCAGTTGGCTTGATATCTGAGGTTCTATCCTTCACTTAGTTTTGGCGCATAAACTGTAACTGGGTTGGCATTGGAGGCCAGAAGCGATAGCATCATGTTTTTGCAAGCAAGATTTGCATACTGTGGTTTAGTTCAAGACCCTACCAAGAAGGGAGTTCCTCGTCCCTGCATCATGACCAAGGTTACTTTCCAGATATTCATACACCGAAGACTGCATGGGATCCAGCTACACATGCATGGAGAAACAAAGACAAGCATACAGTTACCAGTCTTATATCAAAAACATGTTTTCAGCAAAGGAGACATCTAGCGAGTAACTGACCCCAGTTATAGCTAGCATCTGCATCCAACTTTTTCTGGTTCGACCGACTGCGGTCCGATAAGATCAACTTATCACTTCATCTTTTATAGCCTGAGAAGACAGAGCTAGGTCCACATCGAAAATACCAAATGGCTTTCCTCAATTGTTTCGGCTAAGGTAAAAGTTCAGCACATACTCATGGTTTCCAGGGTCAACAGCTTGCAGCATATCACTTCCAAGAGCTCCCATAGCATCCCACATGGAATCCAAGCCTGACAAACTATGATAATTGAGAAAAATATCAGTCAATACAAAACATGAGATTTGGCAATTTTGAGGCTACATCATAGACAAATAGCGTTATCCAAACCAGTAGTTGATCTAACCTTAAGCTTATTCAGTCTGCGGCAATTGTTTCATCCAAAAGTCTTCTAGAAGGATTGCTAGGCATTCCATAACCAGGTTGGGTGAGCCTCAATGTTGGATTAGTTGCGGTGGTGTAAATATTGGAGCTGCATCTTATGATAAGCTGGGGAAATTCGACTCCTTGCGCTGCCATTTCTACCCCGTTAACTAAGAAATTAATCTTTCTGTATAGATTCCATGTAATATGGCATAATTTGTTAATTAACTTACTATGAATGAAAAAACTTTTGATCTGGCTGTCATATAAGGGCATCTTAAGAGCATATGAGCAATATTCCATCCAAAGGGACTTGGCTTGCATCTCATTTGAGATACAATCATCCTATAGCATCATTTGTTAGCACTCCTTATTATGAATCATACGTTGTTTTTAACACCGGGGATCAGAATTAAATCGAAGACCATATTCTAGCATTAAGATTGAAATTAAAAAAATTAAAATTGACAGTCGTAATGTAATCACAACAATATTTGGATGGATACAAAACCTATATATTATGTTCAGTCAGGGCTTATCGGTCTAGCATTCAATGATTATTGCCCTACTTTAAAATCAACCAAGTAAAAATTTCATTTATGAAGTTGGCATATATACTAGACCTTGAAGGCACATCAAATAGAAATAGAATAGAATATTTTTGCGAGATGCCTTACCCTAGTAATTCCTCCTATGCCCAATAATACTGAGGAATGTTTTTTTTCCTCCAGAGCCCACCAAATGCCTCTTGCCACGAATCAAGCAAAGTCAGAATCTTATCTCTCCCATGCATATCTGTCATAAAACCATTTAAAATGTGTTAAGTTAAGATCGATTCCCCAGCCCTAGCCTTTTTTTTTGTTTTTGATGAAGAGTGATTAGATGAGAAAAATACAAACATCAAGAGTTTCGACTTTCTCATGAAAAATCAACCACGTTCAATCTTATTTGAGATTAATGGAGGCCTCGGACAACGCAACATGGAATTTTGGGCATCAAAACCA